>OX439134.1:26268578-26353578 GCA_949318235.1 Ecdyonurus torrentis | reverse complement strand
AAAAAAAACTCGTGACTGCCGTGTGTTTTGATTTTCCCGCAATGCCCATATAAGCTTTCAATATTAATTAAAATTTATTATACTTCTCTCACTCCTCTATATCGCACCTGACTGAAATTTATTTGTGAATTGATTTACTCATGGGTAATTGCTCGTATTTCCTCATAACTCTAAATCTAAAATATATATTTTTATTTAGCTTTATTTTACATTTGTAAATAGCAGCAGTAAATTATCATTTAAACATCAAACTAAACAAATAATACAGAGGTATAGAGTGCATCGACACCAGCAATTATTTACTAGACTTAAAAAAATAAAACAGACTGTACACAAACTTTTTTTGCATAGACTTTTTTTTTTACCAAATCAATTTTATATTACTTTTTTTATTTGCGTGAATTACTCTGTATATACCAGAATTAGGTTCTATTTTTTATTTTGTAAATATATAAATATCGATATATAAAAATATTGATTTTTTAATGTAAAATTTGAATATCATGTTGCTTTTTCATTCCATTTTTAATTTGAATTGTATTTTCTAAAAATTATACACGGAGAGAAATTATGGATTGAAATAAGTCGCAAGACGCTATTTAAAAACGAACCACCTCACTTCTTGGTTTGATAACTTGAGTTGGTATGAATACGGCATGAATCATACCAACTCAAGTTTCAGTTATATCAAACCAAGAAGTGAGGTGGTTCGTTTTTAAATAGCGTCTTGAGTTATTTTAATCCATAATTTCTCTCCGTGTAAATAGTTTTTAATGTATTAATTTTTATGTATTATTTTCATAAAATGTAACTGAAGTTGGACAACTCTAAGGTGTAAGTACAGCAATACAAACAAGAATAAACTGTATGAGATAAACAAACAATAAATGCATTTTCTATGCAATAATTTTACCCATCATTTCTATTATTAGCCACTCATAACAGTCATAACACATGATACAAGGACGAGATTGTAGTTTCAATATATATGATTATCACCTTTGTTGACATTAATATGTGATTGATGATATTTAATAATTATCGTGCATTATATAACGCGATGAGCATTACTTTTGTTTAGTTTGTCCTATTATTATTAATTTATTATATTTTATGATATTGCATGCTTTTAAAATATAAGCGTTGTATTGTATGTGTACTGTTATGTACATTTTATCTATATATACACATATAATTGCAGTATACCTTTATTATGACATGTTTTTTTTTTTATTTGTGTTAATAAACTCGCTTGAGGTTATATTATGCTATAATATAGAATAAAAAGTATTGCTCATTTTAGGGATGTTTAAAAATATACAAATCTCATACTTACTTTTACGTATAATAAACTAATCTTTTAGACAAAAGAATATAATATGAACAATACTTTGAGCGACCTATTATATAAGAACTCGGCAGTAAAATTACAGTATTATTTTTTATTTATTACTATATTTATAATTTTACTTCCTTTTCAATATTATTGTGATGTTTATTGTTTACTATGTCCTTGCAATTTTTCTCTCTTGCTATCTTTTCTTGATTTTTCTTTATTATATTTTTTATTAACTGCGTTTTTATTTTTTTTTATTATTATTTTTTTTTTAATACAAGTAATTTTTTCTGTTCAATACATGTATTTTTTCCTTTCAATACATGTAATTTTTTTCCTTTTAATGCTGCATACACCTGGGTGTTATGTCTCACTGTCGCCTCCTTGACTCTCGTTGTTTTGTCTGCCTCATATGGCCACCACATGTGCTCGCTCGCTCTGTCTCCATACCTTGCTACCTGCCCTGCCTGCCTGCCTTCCTGTCTGTGAAGTTTTGAGACAAAACACAACAGAAACAGACATAAAACATAATCGCATGAGCAGACAGGCAATAAATAATAATTTTTACTTTTTTACTTTTTTTTTTTTTTTTTTTTTTTTTTTTGTCTTTTCAGAGGAAATACGGGATTTTCTTAATTGCAAGTTTGTGCAGGAGTTCATATCACCACACATGCTGCTGATGATTCTTATTGATTGATATCTATTGAACACTTGTCATAGTCAAGTGATCATTTTTAAGACAGGAAGTAAGAAAGAAAAGTTTTGTTATTACTGTTATTATTAGTATGCTCATTATTGGCCAGGATGACTGTAAAAGCTGCAAAAATCAAATAATTGTCAGATAGTTAAAATAAAAAAAAATTAAATATTTGTGATCGCATGGCTAAAACTGAAATATACCTCGTTTTAGATAATAAATTTCAATTTTTCAATTGATATTGACGATTTTTTTTTTTTTTTTTTTTTTTTTTTTTTTTTTTTTTTTGCTATTCCATGAATACTTACTATATAAATTACTTACGTATATAAATTTTGCTGTTTTGGAGTACTTTAAATAAATATGCCGTATAAGTACAACCGAACTACAGAATCATTACGCTGTTTTGCGTAATCGCTGTACTATGTAGCATTAATTTTGGTTTTATTAATAAAAGTGTTGTCTGATTTTAAGCAATCATAATACACATTAATTTTTGTTCAAACTTGTCTGAAATATTAAAAACACTTAATGAATGTATGTGTATCCCATATTATTATTGTGTATGCTATATTATAAGTAACTTTTCTGAAAAATTATATCAGAAATTGTAACTTCTATGTCAAACTTTACCAAATGCATTTGACCAAAAATTGCATGGTGTTTAAATATTTCAAATTTATTGCATACAACCATATATAAACGTAAATAACACATTTAATTAATCGTTGTAAAATTTTGAAGTACAACTTACACCAAACATCCCTCTGATTCATAAAATAATAATAAAAATAATAAACATCCTCTTTGAAGTATTTTAGTCAATTTCTCTAGCTCGGCGGTTCTTTTATAATATAATATGAAAAAGACTTGAAGACAGTTAGGTAAATTCTCACGTGTGCGCCGTGTGTTGATTTTAAACAAACATCTTGATACCTGCTTCCTCATAAACACTAAAATAACATTCACTCCCTCACCTATTGCTGCGCTAAAATAATAAATAATAAACCTACATGGGAGCTGATATTATAGGGTTGTAAACTATAACTAGGATGTATACTGGGTGATTTTTAGTTTGATGAATTTTATTGCAGTAACGGTCTTTTAGTTGTCACGAGAGAGAAAGACAAAGGGAAAGATGAGAGAGAGAGAGAGATTTTTTAACAATTATGTTTCAATCTTGACTATATTTGTGAATCTTACTATAATGAGGAGAACTTTAGTTTGCTCTATTGCTCAAATAAATGGCAATTCTTGATTAAAGAAACAATAATTTAAGAATAATCGAACATTCATAATTAAAATCCCGCAAATTTATTTACTCGCTATACTTCCAAGCGCATGAATATAACTTTTTTTTCTTCTTATAGAAATTTTTTAATAAAAACATAAAATGTATTTCGCATTAAATTATATATAACATGTCAATTATCATGTTTTAATTATCATTTAATATAAAATAAAATGTATAAAAAATTATTCTTTGGAATATTATGTTTGTTAATAATTTTCACGTTTCTGCTATACAAATTTCATTCAATTTATAAAAATTGCAGCCACTTATATATTTAATTTTATATATCATATTATAATTTATAATGTTTCTGGGAATTATATACGTGCGGTGTTGGTGATGTGTATCTCGTTTACTAAACCATATGAAAGAGATAATAATTAAGTCAGACAGATGTTCGGCATACCTAGTTAATTAATTAATTGACGTGAACATTGTTGTGTTAATTGATGACGTCAGCACCCGTATCTTATATATAAATAAAAACTCTGAGTCACCTTATATGCTCTGGCTTTATGTTTTTTGTTGTTGTTGATTCATTGAAGTTTTCAAATATTTCTATAACAGCAAAAATTATGTCTTCTATATACTGGAATATATTAGCCTAATTAAAAATAATTTACTTTATTAATTTATTGTGTTGTATTAATAATTTAGTCTCTCTCTTATATTTCTTTGAGTGTGTACTGCAGTTTCAATTTTTATTTTATAATTTTGGTGTATAAGAATTATTGTTATAGATAATTTTGTCTTTCTAAACTTTGCAGCAGTTTTAAAAAGTTCAAAACATTTTACTACTGCACGGAAAGAATAAATTACGTAATTTATGCTGCATTTATGTCATTATATATAGCTATATTAGAACAACACTATTCATTATGCATTATACCGTATACAACATAATATTTATGCTATGCTAACATAGTAATTATGTGAAGCATATGGCATAAGTTATGCTGTATTGAACAAAGTTGTGCTGAAAGTGTAGCATAAATAAGTTTTTTTTTGTCCGTGTGTGATTAAGGCGGTGGGGGACCGACTTGGACCGGAAATCGCTAAAAGAAGAACTATATTTTTACAATAATTTTTTGTACGTGATTTAATTCCAATAAAACAAACATTATAATTTTCAAATAAAATCAAGTAAATTTAAAACATATTATTTTATGCTAAAAAAATTTTTAATGATATTTTTAATTGTAAAAAAGTTTCTAATTTGACTAAAATTTCCCGCTCAAATTCAAGTTTCCACATTTACATGTTATCTTTAAAGTGTAATAACTTAAATATTTAATCGTGTTTTCACATATTTGACATAACTAAATTTTTAAGAAACATTTCTTCTTTAAATTTGTGTTATTATTATTATTTGCAACCGTCCTAGTTTGCGAGATATCAGTCGATCACCTACCCCCTTAACTGATTATATATATATATAAAAAATAAATAAATAAATAAAAAACTAAAATGCACTTTTAGTAATGATATTAAAAAATCTATTTATATTTATGTAAACATCTTGCTTAAAATCTATTCTTTACTGACAATCATGACATGACAAAAGACAACTTGGAAATTTTTATTATATTTGTCAATTCTTATTTAAATGAATAAGTCATTGTAATAAACTACATCACGTGAAATATAAAATGACAAAGCCGTGCTATAAGATAATTTCCTATAGCTGCAGTATATATATATTTTGTTACAGGACAAAGAGGTATCATTATACCTTAGTTATATAACTTAATAGACATACAATAGTGATTGAAATGACCTGTAAGAACCTTGCTATATAGCAATGCTTTTTCTTTTCATATATATAACTCTCATATTCAATTATTCAATTAAGGTTTGAAATTGAGAGACCAGACATATATAATAATATATCAAGTTAACCGCCGTCTTTTGTCCTCTCATAGTCATACCAGCATCACCTTCATATTACAGTGGTCTTTAACTTTTGAATTGACCATTATATCATTGTCCTATACCTATTGTTATAATATAACTATTTATTTTTTTAACAAACGTGTTATACTTGTTATATATAGAAATGTATAGCAATGATTACTGTCATTTGTGACCAATATGCATCTTTTAAAAAAAGCAATTATAATAATATTTAGAAGTCTATGCGCAGAAAACTGATGCCTTGATGCATATATCATACAAATAAAGTAATAATTAAAAAAATAAAAAATAAGAAAGAATAAATAATTTAAATTTTAGATGAAACACAATGCGAACAAATAATAAATATAGTGCTAAAGCTTAGTGCAGCAACATTTATGCATAATATCAACATAATTTAAGATACATATTTTTAGTGATTATATATATACGGTATTAAGAATAATTATAAACTTCTGTTGTTCCAAAATAGCAACATTTGTGCTCTACAATATAGGAATTATTCAGTAGCATAAATTACGTATTTAATTTTTTGCATGCATTAAAGTAATATAATGCTATAACTGCACCAATTTTCTGCAACTTTTTACTTCCGCACAACAAATATTAATAATATTGGGATTTTATTCAAATAATAGCTACACCTGTATTTATGTTCCCAATAAATATTAAAAAAAAAAAAATAATAATAATAATAAAAAGTTTTGCAATCGTATTATGCACTTTGTTTACTTTTGCTGACACACTCTGTAGTGACAAATATTGATTGACTGATGCATGACAAACGTGAGCATGGTCAGGTCTTCTCTCTCTATGTATTTGTGATAAGATAAATACACTGCACCTTGACCTACCTCAAGATCATATAATGTCCAAGTAACGGTCATTGTAAAGGTCAATATTGACCTCCTGACTGACTTCTTAGAAATTTTAGTGATCAACCTTTGTCACGGTGTTTGTGTGTCAGCATGAAAGTACGTATCTTATAGTTAAAAACAAATTCATATAATGAAAAATATTTAATTAAATTATCTTTGTTTACCTACACTTTTGTAATTATTGATACAACAATTGGAAGAGGATAAAATAAGAAAGAACCAAGAATAGAAAGAACGTGTGTGATTAAAAGAGAGAGAGAGAGAGAGAGAGAGAGAGAACTGAAGCATTATATTTAAATGTCAGTGATATTGTCAGCAAATGAATAATTATATTATTATGTAAAAAAGAGAGAAAAGATTTAGCCCTTACGTAATTTACTTTTTTATGTAGTATTTACTCTTTAGTATGTTGCTACTTTTTACTTCATAATTCTATGAAACAATATACAATATATATTTATAAAAACAGTGAAGCAAACCTATATATACGTTACAATGTATACTACGCCTATAGGGAGAGTATTTAATATCTAATTTACATTTAATCTCATCTCTTTTTTTCCCACGTGCAATAAAAACTTAATTTACGATTATTTTGCCGATAGTCTAGTACACAAAAGAAGAATTGAATACAAAATAAACTTTGGAATAAAAAAAACTGCTTTGATTTTTGTTCCGGTGAGATGGGAAGAACGCTAGTCCCCCCCAGTAACACCCCAGACCCTGTCCCCTCCCCAACCCCCTATTGTATCAATTGAAGCACGGCAAGTATAGCCTCCGTGCAGTCCGTGTGCCGTGGCCAAACGATTCAGCTCCCTCCCCCTCGCCTCGTGCGAGACCGTGCGAGACATGTGGGTGCCCCCTCCCCTCTAAACACCCTCCCCTCCTCTACACCTTCAGTTGCGTCTGCCGTGAGCTTGTGAGAGGAGGTGTGTTTTATTCTCTCTGTAGTTTTAGCTCGAATTTAGAGTTAATTTTTATTAACATCCTGGTGAAAATTCAATGTAAACGTCATTCTGAAGTCATTATAAAAAAAAACCTGAAACTTTGCATTTTTGTTGTTGTTTGAAAAACAAAGTGAAAATTGCAGGTGTTTTTAAAATGGCGGGCAGAAGAAAAAAAGGCATTGTCAAACGCTTCAGATTAGGTAAGAAATCTTGATAAATTTTTTTTTTTTTTTGGTATTATGTAAAACAAAAGTTGATTACCCTCCCTTATCTGGTTTAAAAGCACATGGAGTGGAGGGGAAGTTGGATTTTGCTTTGTATCTGAGCGCTGGCGGCATCTGGACCAGCTTCTCGCGAACTTAACATCATTGAAAATTACGTTTTCTCTATCAATTTATTTATTATGTTAGTATTTTGTTTATTATGCATTTTAGTAATTATATTGTAGGGTTGGCTCATTATACTACTGTATATATAGGAAAACATATTGAACATAAATATTAATTTAATTTCATTGCTGATGATGAATGATGAGCAATTTTTTTTTTTTTTTTTTTTTTTTTGTCAAGTATTGTTTTATTTATTTGGAGACAAAATAAAAATTTGGTCTTATAAAATAAATTAATTAGTAAACATTTTCGGAAACATGAGTGCAGGGGTAGGAAAAAAACAGACAACAATTTAAAACATTACTTGGGGACTAGAGAGAGAGAGAGAGAGCGTATTATGCCGTGTGGTATATTTTACTGTGTCGGTTTATGAAAAAAATTTCGTTGTCTTTATTATTATAAAATATGGTATAGAATTACTTTTATTGTGCAATTTTGTGTGTGTGAGAAAAGCGACGAATAAGCTTCTTGTCTGGATAAAAAAAAGTAAAAGGATGGTGTTTTTCTATGCGTTTTTTTTTTTTTTTTTTTTTAAGGATGCACATGCGAAGGAGGTGTTGCGGCATAGCAGTTGTTTCACTTTTCTCTCTTCTTGACAAAAAAAAAAAAAGTTAGGGTTGTGTTTAGTGAAGTCTGGAATTTTAACACATAAAGCAGTGTTGCATTCCTGATCACTAAAACTAACACAATTATTTTATTTTAACAACAAAATGCAGATTATTAATATTATTATTTATGCTTTTTATAATGTTAATTTAGATCATCGATTTTTTTTTTCTTTAATGAACAAGTAAACAGTATCTTTTTTTTTTTTATATATCTGATCGTGATCAATAAGCAGTATTATGCTAAATCGTAAAAAAAAAAAGGATTAAATGAAATGATATTTTTAAGAAGATCAGGAAGAAAGTATTTTTTCATTTTAAATAAAAAGTGAAAAAGTTTACCGTACAGAGAAAGCAAGAGTATATATTTTTACTTTCTATAAATAACTGCACACGTGTAAATATGAAGCCACGTGTCAACCAGGTGAGCTCCCAAGCGGTGCTATGTGTATTTGTGAAAGAGAGGATAGATTTAATCATCTAACAATACGTGCTGTCACTTTTATCTCGTAAAGTGAAATAAAATAAATATGTTCGAAGATTTTTTTTTATTGTAATCGTGTAGGTGAGATGAAAAGTCAAATGGTCGTGGGAAAACATAATATAGAACCCCTAATTTTCTGTACTTTGAGCAATACGGGATCATCCTTTTATTTAGTACACTACTATAGTTGGAAATAAGACATTTAAATTACTCATGCAAATCTATCTTTAAAATTATGTTTAATCAAGGCTATATTGTGAGTTGAAAAAAAAAAAATGATAATAATAATACCATAGTCTAATAATTTCTTCTTTGGCTCAAGCAAAAGTCTGGTGTCAGTATTACCATATAATAAAGAATATATACGTAGAAAAACCAAGAGATATAATAAATACCATTTTTGCCTGTGCAAGATTGATTTTTCTTCCAGCAGTTGATAAAAGATACAACGAGACTTGATACTAATTATGCAGTGATTATACTACAAATAAATGAAATAAATTAATAGGAATATTCACTGAAAAGCAAAATATACAGTGAATATAATATATAATTAATACATAATATATTAGGATACGTATATTTTATAATACAATTCTTAACACTATTGATAACATCTCTCCGCGCTTATAAAATTACCAGACTTATATAATCACTCACACGTAAACTTATAAGTTATAAGACTGAAGTTCATATTCGCAAATTATATTATTATATGTATAAAAAATAATATTATATAATACATAAAATATTCAGTTTATTTATTTTTTTTTTAAAAAGGTTGCTTTAAATTAATAATGCAGTAAGTTAATCCCGAAGTTTTGCTTGGTAATTTATTATATGGTTAGCTGAAGAAGTAAACTCACGTCAAGTCCCGAGCAGCACACACAGTAACTATATACACTCGCTCGCGTAAGGTCCCAGTAGGTAAGCCACAAGATTAGATTGAGAATTAAAAATTGAACACGGGGCTTCATTACTTCGCGACACCGCACATTTTTTTCCCTCCCCCTAAGTGAGATACTTCGCTATTATCTCACCATATAGCGACCATTAAACTTTAAATATTCAATTTTTAATCTTCGCTATATATATATACGGTTGAATATTAATATCAATCTGATATAAAGTAAAAAAAAAAAAAAAAAAAAAAAAAAATGTAGTATCAATTTAATATTCATTATTATATCCCTTTGCCTTATACTTATAGATTATCAAGTTATACCCACCATACAACGTTTTTTATTTATTTTTTTTATTTATAAGATTTTGTGAGTATATAATTATTATTTACATATAAAAAATTTCCTGATTTTATATTACTCGTTAATTAATGGGATATGAATAATATTTCATATCTATAATAAGAAGTTCATAGAAAAGTGATCTCTGATACTGTATAGATAATTTTGTCAATATACTGAGGCACATCGCACTGCAATAAAATTCACAGTTCATCGCCCTCACGAGACAAAAGCAAACGCCGCTAAAATTTCTTGAGTTTTATTAAAGTAAAGAAAAACACATTAAGTAGCTACATTTCGTTTTACACCTTTTTATGATGTTGTTTTAAACTAAAGCAGCGGGGGTGGTAATAAATTGATAAATCAACGCAGAGCAAGGTAGCTTGAGCGCGCAGGTAGCTCATGTTACTGTGTTTGTCGACATTTACTGCCGTTTTCTAAACACTTGCAGTGAGTTTAAAATCTTCTATTGAGAGTCACGTTAATTTTAAATATAACTGATACTTCAAAAATTAAATAAATTGATTGATCTACCAGAAACGTTCCGAGCTCCACAAAATAGTTTGTCTATTTTAGAACGCAGTAAACACGCGTGTGATAAATGTTTCAAGTCCGAGAAGAGATTAAAAAAAAAAAAAAAAAAAAAAAAAAAAAAAAAAAAATATCCCCGCATGTTGATTTCAAACACCTGGAATAACACTATATCTCATAGTATATTATGATCATACAATGAAATATTTCACTTCAACGATGCGTAATTTAGTAAACAAAATATTATTTAGAAAAACAATAAGAGAAATAGAACATTTTGTATTTCAACATTGTCAAAATTTATGTACTGAAATTCAAAATAATACTAAAAATATATTATTATAAAATATTTAAATTGATATAGAATTATGCTTACTTTACGTGTATTATAGTATCTTTGGCTTGAAAGGGCTTGGACGTGTCATCACGGTACTAAAGCCCCTCTGCATCGTGTATATAGTTAAATAAATATTATTGTTATGTGTGAGAGCGGCGCCATATTGCTGTCTTCACCTGCACTCCCACCTCCTGGCGCCATGAAGAGACTCACAAGAGATTATTTGTCTAGCCAATTTATTTTAATTATAGTCAGCATTCAAAATCATGTTAAGAAATAAAAAACTACTGTTTTTTTTTTATGCTAAATTTCCCGATTTCAATGTTTTTTTCTTACCCAATACAATATATTGTTGGTACACACAGTATTATACATTATTGACAATGTTTCTGATGTTTTTGTATCTATCCTTAATTCTTAACTACGGACAAAAGTAATTGTTATAACTATGCTATTACTTCAATGCAGCAATACTTATGCATATCAACATAATTTTGCTTTGTTTACTATAGTGGTAATGATAATAACATAATAGCTATTCAGCATAGTGATATTTCAAAATAGCAACACTTGTGCTCTACGATATAGAAATTATTCTTTGCAGCATAAATTATGGATTTTACTATTTCCGTATTTGCAACTTTTTTGTTGCTGTAATATTATTTGATACATACTAAAAATTCGTGCTTTACATTTTTTTTTTTTTTTTTTTTTTTTTGCTGGAGTGGAATGCTCAAAGAAGATGAATAATGATAAGAAAATCTTGTTTGCTTTGCCACCATAGTAAAGTTGGCCAGTATGACCCCCTAGTGTTAGGAGGCCATAGTAAAGATTACTTTACTTAAGATTATGGAAGATCTAAGGAAAGCTATTTCACGCCGAGAAATTACTATTATGGTGCTTTTGGATTTTTCTAAGGCGTTTGACTCGGTTAATGTAGATATATTAAATGCTAAACTTAAAAGTATTAACTTTTCCGACAGTGTATTAAAATGGGTATCATCTTATTTAAGCTGCAGAAGTCAAACTGTTGTTGGTAATAATGGTATGCTTTCTGATTGTGAAAAAATATATAGTCTTGCCCAGGGTAGCTGCCTCTCCCCTCTACTTTTTTCACTGTATACATATGATATTGCAAGAGCCCTAATTCATTGTAATAGACATATGTATGCAGATGATAAACAATTGTATATGCATACTAAAATAGAAAATATTGTTAATACTATTAAGTGTATAAATGAAGATTTAAAAACTGTTTTTGAGTGGGCTCGTACTCATGGTCTTGAACTTAATACTAGTAAAACACAAGCTATTGTTGTTGGTTCTGATAAACTAATCAAAAAGATTGATCTGAATAGTATACCTAAACCTGTGCTAAATGGTGTTGAAGTGGAGTATTTCTCTTGTGTTAAAAATCTTGGATTAATGATTGATAGTACGCTTTCTTGGAAACAACAAGCTGCTTTTACTAGTCAAAAAGTATATGCTGCGTTAAATAGTTTATACAAGTTTAGGAGAGATACTCCTATTGATACGCGGGTTAAATTAATTCAAACTCTTGTTCTGCCAATTATTGATTATTGTGATATTGTGTATTGTGATGCTACTTCTCAAGTTGAATATAGCTTAGAAAAACTTGTAAATGCATGTATAAGATATATTTATGATTTACGCAAATTTGATCATGTGTCTGAATTTTACACCAAATTATCATGGCCTAGAATCACTGAGCGTCGAGAATATCATATTTTATGTCAAATGTATAAAATAATTCATTGTGATCAGCCTCAGTATTTAAAAAATATGTTTACACTCATGAGTTCAGTTCACTCTCGCAATACTAGATCTCATAAATATTATTTACAAATACCTAATATTAAAACAGATTGTTTCTCCTTATTAGGAGCTAAGCTATGGAATAAATTACCTGATGATGTATGTTGTATGTCTACAATCTCAATGTTTAAAAAATCTATTTCTAAAAGATTATGCTAGTAACTAGCTCATATATTATTGTACTTATCTTTTCTTATTAAAACATAATGTTATAAGTGGACACAAAATAATATGTTAATTATAATTGGTTATTTTTATTATTCCATACAGTGTCGTCACTTATTTCCGGTTCAGTTGATAGGACTCATTGTCCTGACTGCGCCTTTTGTTCAATTTTTAATAATTTATTATGTATATTTCATCTGCTGCTAATTTGTTGTTTGAACAATAAAGACTATTATTTATTTTTTTTTTTTTTTATTTTATTTAAAGAAAGGTATTTCAATTTTACACCTTCAAAAAGAAGGTTAATAATTCTGACATGCAGGCAAGCGGCCACCTTGCTTTTGTAACAATACAACCCTTAGTCAACAATAGTAAACAGGTCAATTTCTCTTCTGAAGCAAGACATTGTTTCCTGTTCGATTGCACTTTGCCGTTATTTTTGATATTTCAAATGCAAAGAGTTGCCACCTCACTCACAGTGAGGCACCTGTTGAAATCGAGCCGTGTGTGAGAGAGCGGCGCGTGCTCACCTGTGCAGGTGTATAGCGGCCAATCACGCGAGCCGGCTTTGGCTTTGATATTGGAGAACTCGCGGGCCAATCGCTGAGTTAGGCAGGTGAGAACAGGTGCTTCTCTCTGCGCTTGCAAAATGAAACCAAAGTCGACGCTACAATCAAATTTCGTGAACATGGAACCTAAAATATATATTTCATTATTTTATTTCCACCACTGCTTGGTAATATGAAACTACATATAAATATTTATTAACTTTAAAAATTAATTAGTATTTCTGTTATAAAACATATTATTATACAATTATTTATGTTTTTAATAATATGGGCATTGCATACAAAAATAGTTGAAATTTTTGAATGCATAGAAAGTTGAAAATAGTACACAGAAATCAGGCACCTTCTAAATAAAAATTAAGATAGTCCTGACAGAAATGGTGTATTTTTATCTTTTGGCGAAAGCTATTGTTGTTGTTGCTTCTTCAAAACTGTCTATTTAATATTTTGTTTGACAAAAAGCCGGTGCAACTTGTCTTCATTAAAATATTGAAGCATGAAGTATGGGTCAAACTTTTAGCTGTTAAATCAAGGTAGATGGGGTGGAAGTACTATAGAAAAATATTTAAATGCATTATACCAAAAAGCAGGTAATTTTTTCCCATAAGTATTGATGTCAGCAATTTAAATAATTTTTTGACATTTTATTTAAAAGTAACGGAACGATTGATATAGTGACAAATTGCAAAAGCAAAGGTAAAAAAAAAAAAAAAAAAAAAAAATCTCTCTCTCTCTTATTACGTTAGCGCTCAACTATAGTTTCAAAATGGCATGAAATACTTTTTTTTTTTTTTTTTTTTTTTTTTTTGCAAAATAAAGTTAGTTTGTGATTTTTTTTTAATTCAGATATGAACACAAAGTAATATCATACATTTAAAAGAAAAAAAAAAAAAGTTTGGTAAACGATTGAGTTTAAAAAATCAAATAAATAAAAATGTAACTACAATATCGCATTAAAAACTTCAAGTCCAGCAATGAAATAAAATCGGTGCGACTAAAGATATCTAAACCACGCGGTGCTGCCAGCTAGTGTAAAATGGAACAACTTCTCATGTCTTATCAGTGACGTCATTTTCACCCTCATTGATGTGGTATTTCAGGACACCTGTAATTAATTACCTGCGCGTAATTAATTATGCAAATTTCATACATAAATTGTAAGCCTATTTACAAATTGTTGCTGTTTATTGATATCTATCCCTCCTCTCGCTCTCTTGAGCTGTTCCGACTAGTCCTAATTAATTAATTGTGATACGAGTGTAAACGTTCAGTACGTAAATATTTATTTTAATTGATCGGATTTATCGTATGTTTTATGTTTAGATTTAAAAGTAGAAAGTTAAGGGGGGGGGGGGTGCCTATATCGTATTTTTATTATTATGTTTTAGTATTAAAAAAGTATAATGTTATATAGTTGCGCTCATCGTTGCGCAGTGTAATAAGGCAATGTTATGATGTCTTGTAAGTTGAGCAATAATATGCAAATGTCGTCTTAACTACATCAGCGAGATAACATTTTTTTTTTTTTTTTTGTTATTGTGAGCGGCGCCCTGCATTGCGTATATTTCATGTCTCGGGGTAGCCAAGAGTTGTGGCCTTACTAAAACTGCAATCACCCTTGCACCTGATACCTCGTACACTACACTTTAATTCCCCAGTCTAATGGCAATTAGCTCACCACAAAACATGCACTCGTGGTTTTGCACTGCTTGTTCATTATGTATAATGTGCATTTTAGCCATAGTATGCAGGAGAACTACGTGGAAATGTGTAGTATGTAAGTTTGAAATTGCTGTACAATTAAAGTTGATTTAATTGAAAGAAATTTAAACTTATAAGAAAAAGAAGTCTTTTTTTTTTTTTTTTTTTTTTTTTTTTTTTTCGTCACGTATATAAATAAACTTTATATTATCATATCCGACTACTTTATACTGAGTTGAAGACATACAGGAAAATAAAGAGGGAAAACAAATCAAATTTTATTTGATATAAAAATACAATAGAGGGGAAAACTGTATAATAAAAAAGCACCACGCACATATCGAAGTATGTATTTTTATTTTACGCAAATCTTGATATTGACGTCATAATTTTGCTTGACTTCAAGGTGTCCACGTGTCTGGGGGGCAATAAAGAAACTCCAAGCTCTTGTGTATGATAAGCAAGGAGGAGATAAGAAGGTCCTCTCTCTCTCTCTCTCTCTCTCTCGTCACTTTTGTATTTCCAAAATTGCACCTCGCTTCTGTTATCAGTGTGAATGGATCAGAAAAATGTAAAATTGAGGTCCATGTTAGAGGTATGGTTTGCATTTTTATTGACTTCAATTTTGATTTACAGCGACCTGCTTCTGATATCGTGGTGCTTTTGCTGCAAACTATAGGTTCAAATTTATCAATATATTATACATATTTTTTAAGTCTATGAAAGGAAATTTAAACTATGAGTCCCATGAGAAAGAGAGAGAGAGAGAAAGAGAGAGAGAGAGAGAGAGAGAAATGATTGCTAAATTACACAAGATATTTATGCAAAATAAAAATATTCCATAATAAAAAAAAAAGTGAAAAATTTATCATAATATACTTTCACCTTCTTTTCCTACTTTTATTTTGAAATTTATATTTTTTTCTCATGTTTATTTTATAATATAAATAGCATCAAATTATATGAATTGAATAATACAAAAAAATAAATCTTAAGCATTTAAAGAAATTGAAATGCGGATATATATTTCTATTGAAATTTTTATTTTTCATGAAGCACCTTCCCCATGCATAATTTTGAGATAAGAAGAAAAAATAGTCCATAAAATAAAATTGTTGCTGGGCTGTGAGAATGCTTGCTATTGGCTACAAACTGTATGAGCTTTATGTTCTTGTTTTTCACGATACAAAATTCTGATCATTTCATTTTCCCTGTGAGACACAATAATATAGAAGACGAAATGAATATTTAGCAAATATTTTATCCTATGGTTCTATAGTTCCTAATCAAGTGGATATTTTTATTTAGCATTTTTATGATTTAATAAATTTTTTCCTATTTTGTAAAAAGACAATGAGTGTTTATATTTATAGAAACTTTAAAAAAAAAAAAAAAAAAAAAAAAAAAAAAAAAAAAAAAGACAATAAAATAGGGGAAAGAGATGCTTATGTTTATTTACGTGTTTTTTGCCTGCTGCTACAATTTAAAATTATTAGTATAAATATTATTCATTATATTAATAAACTTGAGATTGATTGTAATGGGAGTTATTTAATTATTAATTTTAATTAACCAATTGTTTGTTTGTTTTTTGTTTCAGGTGAGTAAGCTGGACTTTATCTGAAATTTAGTTGACCATAAACTTCGTGGCATTATCTGCACATGAGCTTTCTTATGGTTTTTTAATCGTTTGCTATAAGGTAAAAATATGTAAATCGACCTTGCCCGCATCTGTGCTCTATTTTAGTCCCACGGAAACACCTCTATTATAATATAGTTTAACATTTGGGTATTCACAGTGACTGCATAATGTGCATGTGAGTGAAGTGGACACCCGCACCTGAGATACAATAAGATGAAAAGGGTCAAAGTCGCCGTGAAAAACTATACCCGCGTATTTCTTATATTTTATACCAATTTTTACAAAGCTTTGAATAAAATTTAAATAAGAGAAATGTGACGAACACATATGGACAGAGTATTAAAAAAAAAAATTACCCCCGAGGTAAAGTTCATGTCTCTGAAGGGTGGGGGTGGAGAATGAAAAAAAAAATATATCTGTTTAATTGCGAATGTGTTTGCAATGAAATACACACGCAATATAACTTACGTGTTTAACATGTCGTTTCAAAATAAAAAATTATTATTAAAAAGTTAATTTGATGTATACAGATATTGGCTAACAATATTGAATTGTTATTTATATCAATTAACAAACAGAAAAATGTTTCAAATTCATTGAACAACACATTGCTAAACTCAAACATCAAAAAACAATGTTTTTTTACTATTATATTTCAACATTTACTTTTTTTTTTATCCTGCATATGCTTTCATGTGATATCCCTCCCCCTCCCTCTCTATATACATAATAAAAAAAGTTATTATTGCGGTCAGCCAACACATGAGTTAAATATAAAAAAAGTTGCTGGCCGATGTTTTAATTTGAAATGAGGATGAATTCGTACAACGGTCAAACAATGAAAAAAATCACAGTTGGACGAGGATAATAAAAATCTCTCATGTTTGACTTGCATACAAAGCAGAATAATTTATTTTTTTCTCTTTTATTTTTGCAACCTGCTGGCGTTTGATTACTCGGCGCAAAATTGAGGGGAGGGGAAATCTCATTTACCTTTTCATTTTGTGTGTCAATGAGTCGTGATGTCGAGTGATTGACAGAGTGAAGGTGGTAACAATCAACTTAACAACAATTATTATCAACCACAATCTATTGCCTTTTACCTGCGGGGCAAATGAGAGACGATTTAAAAAAATTAAGCTTAAAAATTTATATAATATATAAATTTTTAAGTGTATATTATACACTTAATCGTTTTGATTATTGAGAATTAAAGATCCCTCCCTTTTTTCCCCATTTTTGAACGAGATATGCTGCGTCATCTTAAGCAAGTTCATTTTTTTCCCAGTTTTTTTTTTATATAAATATAATGTATTAGTTTTGTGGGTGATTTTGTAATTTTAGGCCCCTCCCCTTTGTAAATTCTTATCAGCCTAATACTGTATGAGATGGATTCACAAGATGATTTTCAGATTTAAAACATTTCATAGTTTCACATTAAAAAAAATCTTAGAAACAAATCTTTTCCAAGACTAAACTTTTTTTTTTTTTTTTTTTTTTGTTGCCACAATATAAGAAAATTAGTTGTGGTTATTTTTATAATTTTTGTCAACTATGACAAGAAAGCGTAGAATTTATTCAATAATTCATGCAATAAATTACATTACATTTATGGTATAAAAATAAATAGCCATAATTGAATTATAGAATAAAATGGAATATTGGATATTTAAAATTTGCAGTATTTCTTGATATTGAATATTTGTGTTAGATTGATTGAAATGATTGGTGGGAATCCGAGCACCTGTCGCTGTTTGTCTAGGTAACCCTGAGTGCTCTCATTCTCTTTCTCGGGCTCTCAAAGTCTTTTATTTCCTCTCGTCCCCCACAAATTGCTCTCAAAAAACACTCTCCTGCTTTTTTCTTTTGTCCACTTTTTTTTTTTTCAAGAAGACTTGAAACAATTTTATTTCCAACAAAAATATTGACATTTCTCTCCCTCTCTTTGCTCGTATGTAAATCTTGTCTCGATGTATTTGAAGACAATACTTAAAACTGATGACAATTCTGCAGCGCAAATAAAATGAAAATAAAGGATTATTATTACGATGTAAAACACACACGCATTGTTTAAATTAGAAACTGGAAAGTATGCTCGACTTTGTGAAGAAAATAATGAGCAACGTATATGTATATAAAACATGTCTAGAGTAATCCGATTATATAAGAAAATTCAAACATCAGCGACGTGAAATAATTTAAAATAATAACAAAAAGACGCTCGAGTTATTGAGAATTAATTAAGTAAAGAAGCCTCAAACTTTATTTGTAATTAATTAAATATTGTATATAAACGTGGCAGTTAATTATGATTTGACTTATTAATTGTAGGCTCGTGGTGATGTAAAAATAAAAGTACATGACTTTGTTTCGTTGTGTGGTGTGGGGAAATATTATTCATGTTCAGAGCAATCAAGTAAAAATAACAAAACATGAGAGAGAGAGAGAGAGAGAGAGAGAGAGAGAGAGAGTCATAAATATAGCGGCGTGAGAGATAAATTTTTGTGTCGAGGGCGAGGAATACTTTTTCCAGCGTTTTGTTTGTTGTTTTTTACTCTCTCTCTCTCTCTCTCTCTCTCTCTCTCTCTCTCTCATTTCTTCATGCACAAATTCGCCCAATTCTGATGTCATACTCTATTTTTATATTTCAAAGCTAAAAACTATACTAACAAATTATTTCAAGTCATTTATATTTCACAATCACTGTAATATTTTTATTTCAATAAATTTACAAATATTATAAATTAGTACTCGATACAAAATACAACAAATTTACAAATTAATTTGTCACTAAATTTTTATTTATTATTCAACAACCACTCAAAATACATATATATATTTTTTTCATTTTAAAGTGTATTTTTGTTTTGTTATTATTATCAATTTAATTAATTAACTAACGTGGTGAAGTATAGCTCACGAGGCGTGATTTAACATCAAGTGTGTTTGTTATGTTTTAAATATAAAATTATGTTCGTGTATAACGAGGGATATTTTGAAATAACGTCGTAAATATTCGAGGAATTTTTATATGTTGCGTGTTTTTATACAGTGCTGCATGGCAGGCCAATTTATGGAAATTTTAATACATAATTAAGGACATTGGGTTATTTAGAGTAAAAAAAATAATTAGATTATATTACTAAAAAAAAAAATAAATAAATAAAAAAAAAACTGAAAATGAGTGAACGATAGTTTCATAATTGAGAGATTGAGAGTTAGCTATTAAACACCTATTTTACACGTGAAGTTTTTGAAAGAGTGGTCTGTGTTACACGATGTGATATAAGCAGTAAATTGAAAAGGAATTCGGTTCTACCGGGGCTTGAACCCGGATCTTTTGTTTCCCAGAATAATTTTGGAAAGAATGGAGTCGCGATAGTGTAATGGTTAACACAGTGGTCTGGAAAACCAAAGAACTGGGTTCGAGTCCCGACCTAGCCGAATTCCTTTTCAATGTAAATTTACTGATTATATCACGCATGATGTATAAAACGAAAGCCAACTCTTTCAGTTCATCAATTCTTATGATTTTCGTTTCTTTTTTCATTTGGAATGTATAATATTTATAATTTTTTTTATTTATTTTTTGAATTTATTATTATTATTATTATTATTGAATATAAAATATAATATGTATAGTTATTATGATTATATGAGCACCAAAATGGCTTCCATCATTGCAAAGAATATTATACTCAGATAATAATGTAAACAAAAAGTCTTTGCGGCGGCAAATGTGCAAGGTAACTCACAATTTATTACATCCTTTGTTTATGTTAGAAAGATAAACAAACGGTATACATAAGCTTGTATATGTAAACTACAATCACGCACAGGTGGCGCCAATCTTCACGTGTTTATAACATATGGAAACACGTGTCGTTCTCATCTCATTGTATAGAGATATGGTTAAGAGAATTATAAATTTAAATTTGCCAGAGTATATAGGTATACAAATATAATAAAGTCTTGTGTGTGTGTGTGTGCGAACCCAGTTCTCTATGTTCCAAAGTATTTCTTTATATAAAAAGAATTAGCACCAACTGGATCGGTATACAGTTCTCATACACTTTCATGGAATAACAATCTTATTAGTGAGTTATATAGACCTGTTCTATTTACATTTAAAAGCCACCATTTAAATGGTCAGAAATACTCAGGCCAGCATAGGAAAAAAATATTTTTAATTTTTTTTTTTTTTTTTTCAATAGCAAACGAATCTTGAAACTTCAATTACAACCTTATTTCTAGGTACTAATATATAAGCTATAGAATAATATGAGAAAAATTCAGTTTAAATAAACTTTCATTTCTGCGAAAAATAAGGGAAAATGACGTTTCCCCTATGCTGGAAAATGCATTAGGCACCACAAAGCGCAAGGATGTGCAAGAGGTCTATTGTTTTGGAATTGCTTAATTGTTGTTAAGTTGACTATTATTATTGCATCATGCATTTTAAAACCGATTCAAAGAAATATAATAAAATAGCCATATATACTGCAAGTATAAAAATTAAATGCATTTTAGCTTCATGCATTGTTTAAGGAAAAATAAATAAATATTATAGTGAATATATAGAATATTCACTTATATATTTATATAGAATTATGAATTGTTTAGAATAATAAAACAAAAATATGAATGGATTTAACTATTTTTAGCTCTTTCTCTCAATAAATATATGATATATAAAATGTAGCCCTATATTTCTATAAACTCTATAATATCCCATAATAATATATTGTCCTTCACTATGCGCTGCAATAAAAATATTGATATTTTTCCATGCCTAAATAAAGTTTACTTAATAGCTATTTTGAATACGGTTTTGACATATTTAGAGAAAATCTCTAAAGTGTATAAGAGTAATCTTCGTTAGTCAGGAAGTATTAAATAAATAATTACGACATGAAGATGCATGACTATTTTGATCACCTCAGTTCAAGATCTCTCAGAGTGATTCTCAATAACAAACAGTTTGTCACCGAGATATCCCTCACCTGCGGTGGTTTATTCTCTTTTATATAACAAATGATACTTTTTTATGTTGAATTTGTTTTAAAGTTTATTCAAAAAATACTTTTAAGAAAAATAATTTTAAAGTGTTTTTGTATTCAAAACATACTGATAAATCATGAGATATACTGTATACGTTTTATGTTTTTAACCCCACACATTGCAAAGGGTTAAAAAATTATACACACACATAGAGTATACTGGATTCAAGATGTTAACAATCCTATTATATAGATTGTAATAGAATTTTTGTAAAGCCTATTATATTCAATGAAATTTCTTCCCAGTTTAAAAGAAAAAAAGTTACATAGTGGTTAATTAAAGGATGTGTATCACTAATCTATATCTGTATAAAAGCATCCATACTTAATGATTAATCAGTGAAGAGACATTTTATTTCAATTACAGAAAGCACTTAATTATTGAAAAATATATTTCAATGAGCAATTATATACCTTCATAAATGCAGTTATTATCATTATTGTGCACAATTCACTTGATTATAGATAATTTCTTTTTTTTTTATTAAAACTCAGAATAAACTATATACGTTAAATATTTCAATCAAAAAATATATTTTCTTTTTGGTAGACGTCATATCAATACTATACCTAATACCAATACTATGCTAATACTAATATACCGCCGGGAAAAAAAAAAAAAAAACAAAAAAAAACATGAGGTGGGTTACAATTTTATTCTAATTATACTAAAACTGATTGATGTACGACAAAACAGTACATGTCCAGTCAATATTCTCATTATTAATTCAATATGAAATGATATGGATAAAGAAAAAAAATATATAGGAATCATGATTCAAAATTATTGACTTAATGTGACACTTACACTGATATATTAGTTTTTCAACAAGGCAACAGAATAATTTTTTATTATTTTATTATATTATTTTTTTTTTACTATTTATATATACATGAGCTTTAAAAAAAATACGTTTCACGTCAAAAACACTTCAATTTTTATAATTGTGTAAATGTGATACATAATGCAGTCAACAGATAATTTTACGCTCAGTCACAGTGACAACAAAAACATGAGTTTGAATAATAATAATAAACCTATATGGTGTGAGAGTTAAGCGATGAAACGAGAGGCGCATCTGTTTTTTTTTTTACTTAACATTCCGATCTTGGTGTCGTCATTGTCATTTGTACTTCAAAAAACAGACGAAATTACGTCATCGATATTATCTTTTTATTTTTAGTAAAAATAAAATAATAATAATTTTTGGAAAAATATGTAATAATAGAAATTTATTATTGAAATAGGTATTAGAAATGTTTATGAGGCTCAACGAACAGTTTTACTGTTCAAGTCAAAATATACGCAAAAAAAAAAAAAAAAAAAAAAAAAAAATGCAATAAATACATGTAATATACAACCAAAATACAATGTGTAAAAATATTGGTGGTTTTACGTTGTAAACATTTCAATTACGATTGTTTAAAATTTAAGCTCATAAATGTTACATATATGCATGCCCATATATGCCTGTATAAATTATGTTTTTTATTTATTATTATTTATTTTTTTTACATGCTCTGTTATAAATATAATAAGAAAGTTAAAAAAATATATAATACATATAATTAATTTTAGTTATACATGAAATATTAAATTTCAGGTAAATATTAATACCGCCCTTGCTAAATTATTTTGTTGTCTGTGTATATAAGCTTAAAAAAAAAAAAAAGTTTGAGCATCATAATTTTTTAGTTTTTTTTTTCTTCGGACGATATTCCAGTCCAAATTGATATCTCTTAGATAAGGGTATTAACATTAATTAGCACCCGGTAGTTATCTCTAGTTGCTTACAATCTTATTGGATCGAAAGTACAGTTTTTTTTTTCTTGACTATAGAAATAGCATTTACTCCCCTCATAAAGTTTTTGTTTCAGATAATTTATATAAAACAAGCCCTTTTTTTCCATTATACATTTTTATGGTGTATTTTAAATCTATATACATTTTTTTTTCTTTAGTCGTGTAACGTATACTTTTGTCAAATGGGCTATTGTTATTATTTATATATAAATTTATATATGTACTGCATATTTATTTCTTGTATCACATGAAAATTTCATGAGCTTTACTTGGGAGTGTCAGATCAAACGACAAATATATCTAAGCATTGTTGTTTGTTGTATCTCATTGTTATGACGTCACAAAGTTAGCGAGGCGAGCACAAATATTCGGCTAACATCTTTTGTTGTTCTCTCTTACTCGCTCGCGATATTGCGCCAAAACTTAATACATAAATAAATTACAGAAATTGAAACAAGACATAAAAGTCGAGATTCAATTTATGTCGCGTGAATTTACTCAAGTAAATAATAATAAAAAATACGGTTGATTAAAACGTCTTTGCTTTGTGATCCTTTTAGCTGTTAAATTCCAACGTTCTGCCAATGTATGATATATACATATAACTTCAAATAGCTTTAGTAAAATTTGAAAAGTCTCCGCTAAAGTAATTTATACGCACGGAAAAAAAAATTCGTAATTTATGCTGCATTGAATATTTCCTATATTGAAGAGCACAAATGTTTGCTATATATCTATAAGTAATTATATGCTAAATATCGTAACTATTATGCTATAGTACGATCACTATACAATATAGCATAAATTATGTTGTTATGCATAAATGTTGCTACACTGAGCTATCATTATCATAACGTGTTTACTTTTATCAATCTAGGAAAAACTGGCGTGGCAAGTGCGCCTGCAAAACTAAGTTGTTATGCAACTTGCATAACGTGCATGTTAAACATATTGCCTACCTGTCTGGCGTTTTACCTTGCAATTCTTTTTTTTCACGTTTATACAATTTGTACTATAAGAAGTTAAATGTAAAATGAGATCGTATTATATTATATAAAATGTAATTTTATTACCATACATTACACGAAATTGAACATGGTTATTACGTGTTATTTCACGTATAGAAGCCACGTGTTCCAAATTTAAACTGTCTTGAAATATATAACGACTTGCGCTTGATAATTGTGTTTGAGAGTATATAACAAACTTTTGTCTCCCCTACCTTGTGTATGTACCACGTGACACGCTAATTAACTGCTAATTAACTAAGCTCATTATGTAAACATGAGAGAGGTAATAAAAACAACATCAACTCGACATCTCGCCAGGTTTTTATTGCTGAATTAAGATGCGAGCGAGTAACACGACAAAATATTACATTCTGAATGTAAATCATCATAAAATAAAGTTGTGTTTCATGTTATATAAAGAACTTTTCTTCCGCTTTGTTTGTTTGCTCGCAATTTCAAAACGTCTAATTTAATTGTAATTAAATTTGTACTCGCGCGAGTTTCACTTCTTTTAACTTTTACTCAAAGAAATAAGACTTTTGAGTTTTTGATATGTAAATTGTGATTATGACTTTGTTGTTAGAAGTGTCAGCATGTAGGCATCCTCAGAATGCGATATTCTCCAGAAAGTAGAAAATCAAGAACTGCATGGTTTGTGCTTTTTTCACTCTCATTCGTTTGTCTGATTGTGATTAAAAATTATAAATTAAAATTCATTAATTGCTTTAAATTTAAATTTACATTTTACCTCGCTTACAAATTATATATGCGCATGGTATCATACTAAATTCGCTTCGACGCCATACTGAAGCATTGAATAAGATTACTCATATATATAGCATATTAGAATATTAGGACAAACGTATATGGTTTTTGGCTATTTTCTTTGGAAAATTAGTTATTTTTATTTTTGTAATTATTAGTTTTCTCGCATCATTGAAAACCTATTTCAACCTGTTAATTGCACCTCTCAAAAATATTTCGAAATATTTTTAAATTTGTCATTTTCTCATAACACGGCCCATGTTATTTAGTGCTCACATATGGCGTTGACTTTTATATATGAATGCAACCACCCTATACATTTTTATTTGTTGTGTTATTATTTTGAAATGACTCATAGTGTCCCGTGATTTAAATGCTATATTTATGAAATATGACTAAGAGACAAAACGTTTTGTTGCGCGGTTGCTATAAGGAGTCGTGATTTATTTTTAGTTTGATATGAAGTACGGAAGCTGACTTGTGTGTTCAATTGACGGAGGTATATGGGTTGCTTGCTTGCTCGGTGTCGCCCACTGCTCTCTCACTGATATGAGTGAGGCACAAAGTCGTACAACTTATCATGAAGTCGAGTTTCCTGCTGCGTGTTGCTTCAATGTTAATCTAACGTGCAGGTCCAGCACCTTACAGGAAGCCTTACAAGTTTCCGCTCTCTAATCATCGCCCACACTCACCACTTCTTTCTTACTTCTAAATTATCGCAAATATTACCGTGACATAACTCGGCATTTCAGTAAGTGTTACTGCGGATTAAAAATATTGTACTTTTTTATACGACTGTAAACACGTAAAAATATGTCGTATAGTGTGCACTGTGCACATTAAAAAAAAAAAAAAAAAAAAAATCCTGTATAGTAGTTTTTGTCTAAAAAATCAACAGGGTGGTTCCGTAATCGTAATGCTATTAAAAACGATAGGAAATAAGTGGGAGAGCACCTTTTTCTACCCCAACTGTGATTGCCTAGCGCACTACTCTACTCATGAGGTAACTTTTAAAGTCTTGAGTAAGAAAAATTTTACTTTCAAGTTATAACTTTTCATAATTTTAATTTTAGCGATTTGCTCTACTCAACGTAAAACACTAAATTTTTATTAAAAAAAAAAAAAAAAAGCAAAGCTTTCAATATTTTGTTACCTCTCTAAATATCATGTACAAAACGTATAATTTCCTGTAAGCTAATCAAGTATACTTTATTACAACATGAGTGTATAATTATAAATATGATATAATATCAGCCGGTATGTTATGTCTCTCTGCTGCAGTGATATGTGATCGTATGTGAGGCGATGCTAAGGGGGCGTACGTCAAATATGACACGAGGACGAGGTGACCCTTTAGTAGAGGTGATAACACCACCCAGTGATTAACATATCAACTTACAACTACTGAATAAATATACATAATGTTATATTTGACTTTGATTTCTTTCAAATAAATTATGGGTCATTTTAAACTTTTTTTTTTTTTTTTTTTTTTTTTGAAATAGCTGCTAAAAAAGCCTGTTATAAAGCAAAACAGTATATTATATTAATTTTTTTATTTAGATGCAAAATCCGATCATTATCAACTATATATTACAATTTTTGAGACCTGTAAAAAACTTCTATAATATAGTTTTTTTTTTTTTGTAACTTAAATATATATTATTTGCCTTACAGTTTGTATAGCTATATAATTTTTTTTTTTAGATAAAAAAATAATATATTTATAAACAGATTGGTTCTGATTTATTTACTTAAAGTCTCGCTTGAAAACATTTTTTATTTACCGATCTTGTTATGCCAATGATCAAAGACTGTTCATATAGGTAAATGTGAACTGTATAACGTAAGGGTCAATATTACAGATTATAGCATTATATTTTAAACCTTATCTTCTGGTCCAAGTCTTGAGATTTACTATCCGTAAAATTATATGAAGCGGCAACACCAGTTTTTATAAAGTTAATTTCAGTGTTAAATCTGTGACGTCATTTACTGTAAGTGCTCTGTGTACGAGATTAAATGTTGACTTAATTTTTATGTATTATATTTAATATCATTTTTAGTCTGTAATTATTTTTTAATGTATAAATTTAAGGGTTGATAACTTTTATAATGATACGAGTATTTCATATCGTTCCGGTGGAGTATATACCTATAATGAAAAAATGGTTTATAAAGTAAGATTAATAAGTGTGCTGAATATTATATCTGTGGCTAATTTTTTACTTATATATTTTGTAATTTTTTTAAGGCGGGAAATCAGCTACTATGAGATTTGACTAAAAAGTTATAAAGGAAAAAAAAATCTGAAATTTTGTACAGTGATACATTATAGGATCAGATACCTTCAAAAATATTAACAAAAAACTTTAGGGCTTTAGATTTTAAATTACAATTTTTTTCAAGTTTTAGTCCCATAAGAGCCCACGTTAATTTCAATAATTATTTTCTCTATCTGATAGTCACGGGTTTTAAAAATATAGGTAGCTGCTACTATTAACTTTCAAATGGCATCCTAAAGTTTGGAAAGTTTTATTTTTTGATTTTATATGAGATCCATCAGACCATTTTAATACAACTCTATAACCATATTGCACCACAAATACGATATAGTATACTATACTGTACTGTACATTATGAAAACGATATTAAATATATAGCAGTGTATTATATTGCTTGAAACTACCTTCCTCTGAATGGCCTGTCTCAGAAAAAAAAAAAAAAAAAAAAAAAAAAAAAATCTCGGAGCAAAGCTTGCTTGTATTGTGTTCGCTGGCATATTATTTGATGTTGTTGCTGGGAGATGAGATAAGAAAAGGTATATTTTTATAGTGAGGTCCAGCTAGCACGCGGCTCACTGCAATGGGCAGTCATTGGGGAGCGAGGTTTATATCGCAGTCAGCCTCTCTCTCTCTCTCTCTCTCTCTCTCTTCACATCAAATATTGAATTGGAAAACTATATTCACCTCAGATCTCAATATTTGGATATTGATATCAAAGCCATAAGATGACTATTGACCTTTTCAGTTCACAACACACGTATATATACATATATGTCCATTGAGCCAGCAGAAATTGTACTATATGATATAATATATAAGAAGCTATTTCTTACGTTATTTTTTAAATTTATATATACTTTTTTTTTTTTATTTGGTATGTATATAAATTTATAAGTCCTGCAGGAACGATATGTAGAGACCTGTATTTAGATTAGAAATAATCAGTTCATCTTCTTCTGACAAAAATAATTTGGTATAGCTCATTTTCAGCACAATTTGTATTTAATATAATATAATCTATGCTGTGATTTATGATATGAATAACTAATACACATACTAGCCAAAACAAGATCGTTCCGCAGCCAAAATCTGTATCCGCGGTGCTAAACCTATCAGAGAGCGTGTTATAAACCTACTATAGCCAATCACAGTTGACTTTACATATTTAATTACACTGTATATCCGCTCGAAGTAGTTTTGGGAGATTTTTTTTTTTTTTGTATATGTTATAACTTATAAAGCATAATATTATATTTAAACGGAATAATGTTGTACATACAACATAATTACTTATATATTTCTAATGTAGCATATGCTGCAAATGAATAAATGCAACATAAATTACGTAATTTATGTACTTTCCGTCATGTACAAAAAAAAATCTATTGGTAATATTTGCATTGCTGTACTTTTTTTTTCGTCTTTAATATTTGTAGTTCTTTAAAAATATTATATAAAGAATATAGTAACAAATATAGACAATAAAATGTGAAAAATTTGTAATGCTGCAAAAGAAGAATTGGCCAAAGGCATTATATAGGGGTTGATGTAGGGGTTGCGTATATAGTATGCTTGCAAGGTACAATAATATAAAAGTAATGCAATAAAAGTTCCTGGCCATGAAGCTTACCAGATGTTGAATCAATCTAACTCTTGTCTTCTTTCTTTCGTGGTCATTTTATTGACCCCCCTCCCCCTCTTGGTCATTTTTTTATTGAACGTTTCTGAATACGCAGTCTTTATTGCTCTTTTCTTATATAGTAGCATGCATGTCTTTATATTTTTAGACAGAAAGTGCAGTGCGTGCATATTTTATTATTATTTTATATATTCACCATGAAGTTGAATATTATAAAAATTATAAATAAAATCTCAAAGTAAATAGAAAATTATTTTCAGAATAATAGGTACGGAAACGGAAAAGATTGAAATATAAAATAGTCTTATTTTTCGGTTAAAAAAAAAAAAAAAAAAGTTAAAATCTTCATTAAAAAAAATCAAGTTTTGTTTCTTTTATATATTCCCTCATAAAGCCCGCAAGTTGCGAGTTTTGAAGCAAAGCATGATTTAAATGTAATCCATTTTTTTGTTGCCTGCATGGTAGCTCTAAAATTAAACCCGACTTTGATGTACCTAACTAATATACCTCTAACAAATATAAATATAAAAAATTAGTTTTTTAAAAGAAGAAGAAGCAGAAAAAAAAAAAAAAAAAAAAAAAGCGTTTCATGTGGCCGTCGAGCAATAAACTACTTTGTGAACCTTTTCACCTCAACTGTGTGCGTGGCGCCTCTCTCTCTCTTTCTCTCTCTCTCTCTCTCTCTCTCTCTCTCTCTCTCTCTCTCTCTCTCTCTCTCTCTCTCTCTCTCTCTCTCTCTCTCTCTCTCTCTCTTTCTCTCTCTCAGTAAAAAGCGATGACGTCACGCACTCAATCATAAGTTGCTTTCAAGTGCGAGCCTCACGAATTTGTTTATCATTAATTTGAAAATCAAGCGACCATACGCGGGGCATCCTTTGCCAAAGATCGTGTATACCGGGGAAGTAAAAAAAAAAAAAAAAAAAAAAAAAATCTTATTTTAAATCACCTATTTATTGATGTCGCTCTATTTCATAATAAAATGTTTGAAATATTTTTTAAAATTTCATCAATTTTCATTACATTTTGACTTTATGTATCTCGTGTGTAAATATATTATCTTCAAAATTGTTAAAATTTATTCTTAATCTGCACAGTGCTGCTATCTTAAATTTCTTACGATGAGAATCTGAACTACACAGTATTTGTTTTTATTGATGAAAATAATGTTAATGATAATTGTTTTGTAAACTTACATAATATAATTTAGCAAATTTTATAGTTTATAAAATAAATTTTTATTTCGCTCTCCTTCATATTGATATCTTTTATGACTCACTAGAATAAGTTTCCATGTTCATTACAAAATTAATTGTCAAGTTAATTAACGCTGATGTTTTGTGTTTCAGGTAAGCTCCACCCTCGCACGACAAACTATCTGACGTCACAACATAACGTAACGTAAACATTTGGTCTTATTGTTGAAGTTTTACATTAAATTTACATGTTTGTTGTGAGACAGGTGTTAGGTGAAACTTTATTGTATATCTCGATGTATAAGTTTACTGTTGAGCTAGAGGTGACGTCACGTGTTGCTAAATTACACGAGAACATTACCGAGGTGTCGCATGCAAATATTATAATACGCGAGTGGGGGGAAGTTTGTGTTAAGTTTGTCTTAAAGGAATAGACCAGAAGAAAACAAGCATTTATATCACAAAACACTTGATGAGACTTACAGAAATAATATTTATTAGTTTGTCTTAAAATTTTACTGTAGCGCCGTAGCAATGATTAGAACATTTCGATTTATGAAACATTTTTATACTAATTTTTGCCTCATTCAGAAATTGGAATTGTCACACACATAGCATAATTTACAGTATTTTCACGCTCTCTTGTGGGGCCACATTTACATTCTGGTAAAAATTGACATCATTTTTGGAGAAGTCATTTTGTGTTTAATCATTGGAAAGCACAACATGTTTATGTGTTTCATGCGTGGTCTATGGCTTTAAGTTTTGAGAGAGAGAGAGAGAGAGAGAGAGAAGCACCTTGCAACATGTTACCTCTACTGTAATACATAGAATTAATTATAAACCTTGATACTACACACTGTTAAGTTACCTTATTGCAATAATACTAGAATTAATTAAAACCAAAGTTAATGAAACTATATTGCAACTTTACTTCGATATTTTATTATAGAAGTCTAAGACATTTTGACATTGAAGATTTTCACTATATGAGTCATGAAATGGCAAAGCAAGGTATATTATAGCGAGGGTTAAGAGGTCCTGTCAGTGGACTCTGATGATTGATTACTCGGCATCAATTAAGATTACCCTCTCCCCCTTTCTCTTGATGTACAATACCTTTGATAGGTCTTAGAGACTGTATACAACTCTCTCTCTCTCTACAGTATATACGTGAGCCTTTTTTCATATAGTATGGAATATCAGCACTTTGTCATATTTTACCATATGACATGACAGTGATACATAATAATATTATGTGGATATGTCCCCTCATAACTTCAATAATTGTATTTACCCCCCACCCCACCCTCCTTTCACTAGCACTCAACTTTATTGAATGTTTTTATTATATACAGTGAAAGAGGCTTTTTTTTTGGTGAATTACTTGCTTGAATAATACTGTGTAACTTCTACTTGCTTTGTTCTAAAAAAAAAAAAAAAAAAAAAAAAAAAAAAAAAAAAAAAAAAAAAAAAAAAAATGCGCGCTAAAAGAAATGTACCTAACAAGTATTCATAATTTATTATTGTAACTCAATGATATGTTTAATATGCAGCCATATTAGCACATTATATTTATAATCTATTATTATAATCTATATGTAAAATTCTTATTTGAACCCCACGGGTTAAGTTATTGTAGCATCAGCTTCCAACTAATTCCGCTATAATATGTAATACATGAGTAATTGTTTAAAAATATGAGATATTTCAATTTTTAATGTAATTTTGAAGAAAGTATTATGCAAAAATATAAAATATAATAATATACATCATAATGGAATGTCAATAGCAAAAAAAAAAAAAAAAAAAAGTTTGCGACTCAAAATTTATTCATTTTAAAAATTACATAGTCAAGTTAAAATTCATATTAAAATTGTGTTCATCCTGAAATATCAAATGAGTAAATGCGAGTATGTATATTTACTGAAACGAGTGACGTGTGTGTATATAGCAAAATAATTTCAATATAAAAAAGTTAATTAGAGTTAAAATTACGTACGCATGACGTCATCAGTAAATAAAATGACAGTCGCAGAAATTTAATTTGAATTTTTATATAATAACGTTTATTTTGTCATTCCCAATGTAATAGAGAATCACAACTGCACGCGTGTGGAAGATTGAAGGGTGAAGGGAGTGAAGAAAGGGGGTTAAAACAAATGAAGAAATTATTCGGTTCACTCAGTAGTCACATCTAAATCATCTTTACATTATATTAAAATAAATTTAATCTTTTACGTAATAACAAAAATTCCGGTGGAGTTTGTGGACGTTTTATTGTCTTTCTGTTTGCGTGCAAGCAAATATACCACTGACAAATTAATTAACTCTGTCATCAGTGCAGTTTAGACTACGTTAATTAGTGCTCGTCATATAATTTAACGTACTGTTGTTGACCGAAAAAAAAAAGAGTATAACTTAAATAAATGGAACTAAAATTAACCTCAATTTGGAAAGAAAAGAGAGAGAGAGAGAGAGAGAGAGAGAGAGAGAGAGAGAGAGAGAGAGAGAGAGAGAGAGAGAGAGAGAGAGAGAGAAAGCGCTAATATAATAAAACGATATTTTTCAATAAAATTTCAAAGTAAGTGAACAAAAATGTGAAACTTATATGTGACTGAAAATAATACATGAAAATATAAATACATGTTTCTGTACTGTAAAATTTAAATTATATTACTAATCCGTAATAAATGCACTACTTTAATTAAATTTATAAATGAGAGAGAGAGAGAGAGAGAGAGAGAGAGAGAGAGAGAGAGAGAGAGCATGGTATATAATGCACAAAGCATTTTTTTATACATATTTTGAATTTGTTGCCCGTTTCAGTATGAATTCTAATTTGTACTCGCACTGTGGCTATATAAAGTTATAACTTAGATTGTGTCTTATAACTCTAGGAATTACAATTGTTACTTTAATTATTACTATAATCCACTAAAAGCGCACAAGAAGGTTAAAAGTACTCAAAATATTATATGGTTCATCATAAAGCCAAAAATATATAAGCATGGGCTCATTAAGAAAAAGCTATACAAAACCTATCTCGGTTTATAGAAAAATACTGCAGTAAAATTAATAGAGAGCTTATAATACAATAAGTGAGATCACATTGCAATAAAAGATAACGATGTATTTTTACAAGAGGGAGAATTTTCCAATATCAATTTTTATTTTATATCTGCATCGGGCGGGAAAATTGAAATAAAAGCGGAGAAATAATAACACTGAATATTGCTCCAGACATTTGGTATTATACATTGTCATTTATTGCCATAGCAAGCCGTTCACAGAACTCAAATTAAAATTTTATTTTTAAATCAGAGATGAATAGGGTATGTTAACTTCGTGTATTAATTTTCTCTCTCTTTCTCTCTATAAGAAAATAATAATAAAATGAATAATATTCTAATGTTTATTAGGTATTGTAATAAAATTTTATGTCATTATTTTTAACTTTTGTGTTTAGCAGTTGGCATTTAGAGGTGGTGTAATGAAAATAATATGAAATTTACATCGCTAATTTTATAAATACCGGTTTGTGTAAATTGAAAGACGCTTTTTTCTCTTTCTCTTTCTCTTTCTCTCTCTCTCTCTCTCTCTCTCTCTCTCTCTCTCTCTCTCTCTCTCTCTCTCTCTCTCTCTCTCTCTCTCTCTCTCTCTCTCTCTCTTGTTTTTAATCTTATTAAAAATATTCCTATAGCTTAGAGATTTATTTCCTTTATATATTTTTCATTTTAATTAAAAATAATATGAAATAGAAAAGGTGGCCACATATGTATAATATGTATGTTAAAAGATTTCTAATTAAAAATAATAAATAACGCACGGGACTCCAAGCGGGCAGTTTTAATATTAACTTTGCAAAATATGCAGGAATTAATATTAAACAAATGAGATTTAAATATACGAGATAAATCACTTCAGACCGAGTGCGCTATATTATAGAAATTTTCAATACTCAAGCATGTTACTACCAAGGTTTACAAAGTTTGTTCCATTTTCTTGTCACAGAGAGTCATTTTGGTGATTTATTATACCTTAATAATTTACACTTTGGAAAGCACTTTTTGTATAAATATAAAAAGTGAATTTAAAAAGTGTAGTAAAAATAAGCAAAGGGCTTATGTGAAAAAGGTTTCCTTGCAGGGCAAGATTCAAAGTACAAACAAATTTACAATTTCGAGGATATACCGTATGAAACATGACATTGGAATATAGTGAAATATTTTTCATACCAGGATTCACAATTCTTCAATAATAATAATAATAATAATAATAAAAAAAAAAAAAAGGAAGAACAAAAATAATACGTAATAATTATGCTAGCCCACTTTCAGCATTTCAAATGCTAATTCACAATTTCTATGTTACAATAACATATAAATACAGCATAAATATTTATTTTCTTCTATAATTTAGTATCATTTATTATACTATTAAAACATAAATGCATCCTAAATTACGTAATTTATTGTTTTTGTGAGTGTATGCATTGTTTGACATAGCAGTAAAAGAAAATTATTTTATTAAATATCAATATAATAGTGTGTGTCGAAGATAGTTGGGAATTTCTAAGGTCTAGTTAGTTTTTATACAATCATAAAAATTTCAGCGACGTCTCTCTCTCTCTCTCTCTTTCTCATGGTGAGTCATCGAGTTTGTTGTAAAATTCCTAGAAGAGAGAAATAATAACATCAATAAAAAAAACTCTAGTTTTGACACGGTTATCTTAGGACCTTTTTCAAGGTGCCTGGGTTATCTGAAAATTAAGCAATAAATATTAAGTAGACAGGTATTCAAATTTTAAGGTATAAATTTACCTTTTTTCAAACACGCAGTTGGTGTTTTTCAGGACCAAGGTGTCTGTCTGGTGCTTTTTGTTGTAAAATTTTATGACTGTTTTTTTAGATTTTTTTTTCTTCTTATTTTTTTATAAAATGTTTATTTTACCATTTTTATTTTTTTACCCCCCGCCATGCAGTGTTCGTAAATTGAGTAAGGTCAGGTATGGAAACCCTGCTGAGGTGGGCAAGACTAGACTGTGATTTGAGAGATTGGAGGTGGCTGTACATGACTGATTCATTGCATTGGTCATCTCGCGTTAACAGCAGGTGCAATATGGTGGACTATATTTAGAAAAAACTCAGATATTTTTTTTTTCATTTTTTTTTTTCATTTTTTTTTTTTTTTTTTTTAGAATTTTGACATGGAGGGCATTCATTTACAAAACATTGATTGTTGGGTCTGATTATTATTTATTTCTTCTTTCTTCTATTTCTATACTAAACTATAAAGATTTTGGCTAATTTTAATTTCTGTCTTTTTGTGGTCACATAATTATATTATTGCATGGAAAATCAAATATTTTTGCGACAAAGAATTTGATTTAGGTTTTAACAAATGGCCTCTTAGGAACTAATAGGAGGAAAAATGGAATTGACTTTGTAAAATATTTCTTATTTTTATATTATAATTGCAATAATTTTTAATTATAGAGTTTTGTTTTATGTTTTTATCCCAAAACAGGCACCTATACTTGCACATGTTAATATTTTAAAACAAGTACCAAATATTAAGTTAATATTAGTAAAAAATGATATTATATAATTTTTAAATCATTAATTGAATTTTGGTTGTATTGTGTTTATTAGAAAATAGTATTCGTAATGTAATCCCAAGTTTTCTGAAATTCTTAGTCATTTGAAAAACACCAAGTAAAAAAAAAAAAAAAAAAAAAAAAAAAAAAAAAAAAAAAAAAAAAAAAATTAGGTGAGAAAAGATTGAAGAAAGTTTGCAAGCAATATAAAATTTCCACTCAGGTTTGCTCGCGGTGTAAAAGAGAGAAAGAGAGAGAGAGGATAGAATATCAAACAAACTTTCCTCTTCCTCGTCACGAGATCGTTCCTCAGTTTTCTCAGCTCCAAGTTGTTGTTGTGTTTTTGTCACGTGTCCCCTAATCATCCTCACCTCGCACACGTGCACTGGGGGGAGGGGGTATTTGAAAGGTTATAAAATATGAAGGTACACTGATAACTAATTTAAAATTAAAAGTTATCACACGATATTATGAGAATTTAAATTAGGTTGTATAACAAATTTAACTTATTATATTTTTAAATTTAAAAATTGTTAGTATATAAATTAAAATGCCAATTAAAATGTCATTAAAAAAATCGTTTATATCTTTACAACTAATAATGATTGAACAAATTCTTACATACTGTATTATACAAAATATTTATATATGATTTTCGCTACAAAATTGCATTACCTACGTGTGTAGTACCATGGTTTTTGTGATTGCACGTATTTTGGCTGCATGGGGATGAAAAAAGTTACTCTCATACAAAACACAACAAAAGTTCACATATGGCGTCAAGCAGTCAGTCAGGTAGCAAGATATGAGAAAACTTGCGAGTGAACGAGAAGAGAGAGAGAGAGAGAGAGCACTTGTTACCCGCCATTGTCCACCCTCGCCCCCAGCTTTCTTATGTAAAACACGCCACCTTCCTGACAGCTTCGTCAAAATCTTTTCTCTCTCTCTCTCTCTCTCCTCTCTCTCTCTCTCTCTCTCTCTCTCTCTCTCTCTCTCTCTCTCTCTCTCTCTCTCTCTCTCTCTCTCTCTCTCTCTCTCTCTCTCTCTCGCTGTCCTTCTTTTTTCTTTCCATCTTCTTTTTTCTTTGCCATCAGTGTGTGAGAGCGAGCGACGTCATGTGAATATCGCTGATTTTGAATGTTTTGCATACACTGATCTATCCTTGCTATAGTTTGCATATTTCCTACCTTCTTTTTTTTTTCTCTCCAAAACTATTTCCTGTTGTGAAACAGTTTTTTTCTTCTTTGTCATAGTTTGAAAAAAAAAAAAAAAAAAAAAAAAAGGGGGGGGGGGGGGCAAGTAAAATACGCATCATGGAAATTTCTGATTTGAGTGCTTTGCATATTTCAACCTTTATCATAGATTTTCCATATTAACATACAAATAAAGGTAGATATATAAAACTCAAATTTAGGTCAAGTTTGTAGTAAAATTGTATTACAAAAAAGCTTAACAAACTATTTAGGTATTAATAAATATTACCGCAATACTTTTTAATACATTATTGGTCTTCTATACCTATAATACAACATGTTTTTAATGTTTTGCAGATGATACCCATTTACCATGTATTTGTGTAAGGAATAAATTAAATAATAATTAAAGAAGAAAAACAATTGAATCACGAGGGCAAATAAGTTTTTGTATAATGTTGACGATTTCTATCGGCTGCAAGTGGATACTCTTGATATTTTATTATCTTAGTTTAAGCTGACCAGTATGAAATTTTACATTCACTTATATTATGCAAAGAACTGCAACTTAACAAAAAAAAAATCGTAATTATGAAACATGTTTTTAGTTAGTTTTTAAAAAAATAATTAATTATGGATAATTAACTAGATGGGCTTTGCCTTTTTAATTATCCTTTTGAGCAACTCCCTATGTTTTGACGTTGACTGTTTTCATGTCTGTTCCATTTCATATGCTCAATAAATATTTATTATTATTATTATATAATCCAACTTTATGAACCTGGATAGTGCTAGCAGGTGTCGATATTCTCGAAATATTTTTTCTTTTCTTTTTATCTCGAAAGTTATCATACTTAATTTCTCCGTCTGTTAATGTTTTTTTTTTTTTTTTTTGGCGTGCAGCTTAGTATTTTTAGTGTAAAAATGTATTTGGGCTCTCAGCCAAACAAACTCTGTTTCTCTGTGAGGTTTTTCCTTGTTGCATTTTTGTTGATAAACTCACGGATTTTCATAAGTTGACGTTTTGTTTCTTATTTAATTTATTTATTTAGTATCATTTCGAGGGCTACGCGGCAATTTGGAACTTGTGCAGCCTCCGCGCGCGCAAGATTGAAACATATGGATTCTCCGCGCACCTACTTTTTGGCACATATGCAGCCTCCGCGGCTGCTAATATTGAAACATGTGTAATCTCCGCGGACGCTGCGAATGAAACATATGTACATTCCGCGCGTACGAAAAGTGACACATCTGAATAATTTGCAGAGTTTTATGATTACAAGTTTTAAGCACAAGTTTTTTAATTTCTCTGATGCAAAACTTAACGCTTTAATGATTTAATGATGTAAATAAAATTTAAATAAGATATAATAGATAATTTTACAATAAAAATATATTATGTACCATTACTTTTTTTTAAATTAATATGCTAATAATGTTTTTAAAACAAAGTTTTTATTTATTTTAAATGGAAAATACTTTTCAAAGCTCTGATTTTTTTTTTATAATAGAATTTTCTTGTGATTCATTTTATGAATTTTTAGGCTACCCTACCTCAACTACCTCAAGTCAACTTATGAATGATCAGCTAGAGTATTTTCTTATCATACATACACTTCAAAGGTCAAATTGTAAACATCCTGTCTAGTTGACTATTGCCGGTAAATGTTTCAGTTTTCATTCTGCTTTGTGGAGAGTGTAGTTGTATTTTTAGTTATTCCGTATAAATTAAATTTTATGATTGATTTTTTCAAAAAATTAAATTATTTAATTTAAATTATAATAATATGCAGTGAATAAAAAAAGCAGAGCATTAGTGAAGTGTGTAATTTTATTGTAGTGTCGGTTTTTTGATAAGATTATTTTTTACTAAAAAATTTAAGAAGAGTCTTAAAAGTTTAAGGTAGGTTTCTTTATGTGTTATTTTAGGTGATAATTTAAATTCTTTAAGTTTTTAGTAGAGAAGGTGTTAAAATATTTTGATGAGGAAAACATTTCAAATTTTACTGTTAAAAGTATGATTTTATTTCTTTTGAACATAAATTATGCATTTACTTTTCATTACTTGTTTATTATTATTATTTTTTTTTATTTATTTATTTATTCATTGATTCATTTACTTATTTATAAATAAATTTATTTACCTATTGCTTCATTTATTGATATGATCATTTATTTATTAATTATCTGTCTATTTATAATTTAATTTTTAATTAGTTTTTTTTTATTATTAACCTATTAATTTTTTTTAAATACAATTTTAAATTTATTATCCGATGATATTATATCATCCTCCATGTAAATTTTATCTGTAAATGCAATTCATATCGGTAGGTATAGCTTTCTTCAGATGTGCCAAAATATCATTCTTCAGATGTGTCACTTTTCGTACGCGCGGAATGTACATATGTTTCATTCGTAGCGTCCGCGGAGATTACACATGTTTCAATATTAGCGGCCGCGGAGGCTGCATATGTGCCAAAAAGTAGGTGCGCGGAGAATCCATATGTTTCAATCTTGCGCGCGCGGAGGCTGCACAAGTTCCGAATTGCCGCGTAGCCCTCGATTTGTCATTACTTTTTTTTTTTTTTTTTTTTTTTTTTTTTTTTTTTTTACTCTTTAATTTTTTTATTATTTTATGCTTTACGCATACGTCAGAATACGCAACTTTAAGGATTTTGTAAGATCAGCTCTGGCCAAATTTCTACATTGCGTTACACAAATTTTGTTCTGCTGCTGAGAGAAACATTGAGTTTGGTCGTGTTTTTATGTGGCATGGGTGGGAGTGGTGGTGAAACACGTGACGTGCTATACACAACACAACAACAACTCGACACGACCAGTTGGCCAAGATTTACCTTCCGTGTTGAGAAAACTTGAATAATTGCAAACAATTTGAATCGAGCAGCAGTCATACCTATAACATTTAGACAAATTAATAATAATAATAAAAAAAAAAAATGAATCGGGTCGGAAACGACAAAATACATGTTTTGGGACATAAGTGTAAAAGTACAAGACTTTCACTTGACTTTTTTAAGACTTGGTCCCTCTAATATACAGTATTTTGAATGCTATTGTGAATTCTACCCTATACAAATATTATTAGCTATAACGCAATAATTCAGCTTTTAAAATCACGACTTTCAAAATGTGCACATATGGATAAATTATTGTATTCATGCTTACAATTTATTGTTTCTATAAGTATAAAAAATATGTCAATGTTATGCGTGAAAGGTGATTGATCTAAGGGGTCAAAACTCAGCAAGGATATATGTGTGTTACTTGGCACGCCACCCCCCACATGCAAACCCTCTCACCCGCTTTAAAGTGCATGAACTTGTATATAAGCAATACTTTTATTACCCGCTGTTTCAGTATGCATAATTACACGTAAATGTAAAGTTTCAGTAACTTTTACTATATAGCCTAATACTATATAATATACTTATATAAATACGTAAAACTAATATCAAAAAGCTGTTATAAAAAAAACATTAAGATAAGATTTTCCAAAAGTAATCTGTGTGTGTACTTTCCCATTTTTTTATACAGCTAGCTTGTGGCTATATAGAATTATAAAATATAAGTTTCTGTAATTAATTATTTATTATCAAACTTTTGTTATCATTAATACATATTATGTTTATCTATTCGAGAGCACACACACACACACACACACACACACACACACACACACACACACACACACACACACACACACACACACACACACACACACACACACACACACACACACACACACACACACACACACACACACACACACACACACACACACACACACACACACACACACACACACACACACACACACGTGACACACAATATTATAACATACATACAAGCAGATTTATTTAAAATTAAGTTACATAAGGCAAATGGAAATTATTTTAAATGTATATTTAAGAAATCTAAATATTTAACCTAAAAAAACTTTTCAATATAAAATTAAGTTAATTCAAAAAGCAATTAGATTCAATTAAAAAGTAAGTATATATAAAAACGTTACATAAAATGTTAAAAATTAACTTGAAATTAATGAAAAACAACCTGCTTTATTTTTAATAAAATAAAACTAATAGCAAATGTAAAGAAATGAGAAAATACATAAACTGTGGGAGTTTTAATTAAAACTTTGATTTGTAAGTTAAATACAAGATTTTAGTTAAAATATTATTTTATATCGAAGAAGAAATAGAAGAAGACGAAAAGATTTCCCTGTTTGACTTTGAATCTGTTGGCAAAAGTTTATTTTAATTGAAGTTTTTTACTCAAAGCAGGTTGACTTTTGTCTCTTATATATAAATTTATACAAAACTTTTGAGCCAAAGTAAAAATTCAGTTCGCACAGCTCGAGATGTCAGCTGTGCTCAATTTATTCAAAAATAAAAACACGTTTTGAGAGAACGCGCGCGAGAGGTGTTTTCATTTTCCGTCCATCACAACACGGAGAAATATCTTTTTATCTCGTCACAATCGATAGTCATGTTTGAAAAAAATTATTCAATAAAAACCGTTTATTTATTCATAATGCTTCTCAATAAAATAAGATTTGCAATAAAAAAATCTATAGCTATATACACATATATAGCAGCTTAATAAAATCAATATTTATTATATCTGTTCCCCCTTTTATATATACGTATCCCTTTTTATTTTTCTTTGATGTGGAATTGGTTTTAATAATATATAGTTCTTAATTTCTGAAATTGCTTTATTTTTACTAACCATAATTCTGCAGATTTGTTTTTTATTATTATTATTTATTTATTTAGGAGTTAATTTTGCAAGTATTTTTTTTTTTTGTCATTTTAAGTGTCTGAAAATTGGACCGATACTAATTTTTCATTAAGATGCCATGTGTTAATTTTTTAAATTTATATATTTGTCTCCGTTGCAAACGGCACGTATACATAGGCACGAGTCGTTTTTACATATAGCGGAAATTTCATATCATGTGGTTTTAAAAACAAAAATCTGCCAAATTTAATCTTTTGCTTCATGCGGTCAAGATAAATACAATCTTTTTATGCAGTGTATTTTTCCTTTTGATTATAGCGCTTGTAAAATTGTTGAAAAGATTACAATTATAAAATTAATTTTTTTTTGTGAAAAAAAAAATATATATAAAAAAAATAAAAAAAATAAAATAAATACTAAAATGTTATTATTAGTTATTATTGTTTTCCGTAGAGGTTAGGTGTATGGAAATAGTGTTGTATAGATATCGAAGTAAAATCATCCCTATACTGCATGATAAGTATAAATACTTATACTATGGTATATTGGCCTGTCGGCAGGATTGACCTTTCAAAAATGTATGTTTTTTTATATGCTCTTTTTGAATAAAGACGATTATTTAATTCTATTTTATTTATAATACCACACGGAAAATATTAATAACTTAATTTATGCTGCATTATGCTGCATATAATATGGAGCACAAATGTTGTTATTTTGTAATAACATTATATATAACTATATAAGTAATTATGCTGAACATCTTAACTATAATATGCTATGTAGTATTATTACTGTACAATATAGCATAATTTATGTTTTTATGCACAAGTAGTACTGCATTGAGCTATCATAATTATTATACGTTTTACTTTTGACCGTGCATATATAAAAAAGCTTTCATATTATTACATAGACCTTATATAAGTTATTTGTATATTATACGCACTATTTCAGTATTTTTCATCTTATGATTTCGTATTTTTGTTACAGAGTGAATATATTTGCTAAAAGTATATCTCACCCCCTCATCCCGATGTAAACATGCCCCCCCCCCCCCCCCTGCTTCTCTTATTAAACATCTCGTAATACATTTCATTTCTCAGGCATTTTTATTATACAAAGAATACAAATTGTTCTGCCGCGTATTTTTATACAGATGAAAATCTTGGAGTGTTTTATTTTCTTTTTTTATATTTTATTTATTCAAACAAAACTCCTGTATAAGGGGAGTCAAATTTTATGTTAATATTTGAGCCAGTTTTATGAGATTTCTCTTGTTCTTCTTCTTCTTTTTTTTATTTTTTATTATTATTACAAAATTTGTTAAGTAGCAAACATTTTATACTTCACAATTTTATTTTAACTAATAATAAATAGTTTTTCTTTTTTATATCCGCATATTTTAAATAACATTTTTTACCTTTATCTTATATATAAGAAAAAGTACTGGAGACACAATAATGTCATGAGAAAATAAGATTTTCTTTGACGTGGCACCCATTTGTCTTCTCTCTCTCTCTCTCTCTCACTCGCTCGCTCACGTTAATCCAATCAAGATCGCATTAATCTTGCGCAGGCAAAGCTCATTAGCAGCTGACACGGCGCTCAGGTGGCGCTTGCCTTGCAATTTAATCAAAATTAACACCTAGAGAGAGAGAGAGAGAGAGAGAGAGAGAGAGCAGGTGGCGAGTCGTATTGACAATTAACACGCCTCGTCACACTCTCACAGACAGACGTGCTATAGCAAGCTTACAAAGGTAAATTGTTCTCCATGTACCCCTGACATCTATGCAGACCTCGTAGCTTTGCAATACATCTTCATTTGAGCCAAACGTTTTCAAATGAATGACGTTCTATTGAAAAAAAAAATCAAAATCTATTTTGTACTGTATATAAAGCATGTTATTTTTTAAGTATTTGACGTATACGAAATAAATAGTTTTTTTTAACCCTCTTAAGTGTAAATTTGCATTTAGGCTAAACGCTATTATAGGTAGATGTAGCTAAACTTACAGCATTTCTGCGTGACAATAACTCAATTGTGTCTTGCTACAAATGAAAGAGTTCTCTTTCTTATAACAAAAGTTAAAACAAAACGATTTTCATTCGCAACAATGAGAAGAGAAAAAGCAATTATTATAATGTGCGCGTTCATTGTAATCATATTTCAACAATGCTTTTTAATTGTTAGAGTAATTAAGCGAGAGCAGGTGAAGAAAACTGCCCCTCCCCCCTCTTTCATTCTGCAATTAAAACAATAAAATTACGTCATAAACTACACACAGCCAAGGTATATTAAGGAAAATTAAAATATTTTTTTATGAACTAACTTTTTAATTGTTTTTTTAGCAGCTTAAAATAAGGAGATTTTTTCTTCTATTATATATGTCATGGTTTTTATAACAATGAATTATGATAACTTTTGTATTTTAATTAAATTGAAAAGGTTTTTAATTCTCTCAACTTTTTGGGTGTCAATAATAGAAAGTTTATTTACCTCAAAAAACAAAAATGAATCGAATGCGAGAAATTTTAATTGGTTCTTAATTGAGTTTTGTCAGTTTCCTTCTTTCTAACAAAACTTTTATAGATACGAATAACGAGACCATAACGTTTAATTAAAATTACATTTTTACATCGAGTTGCAAATGAAATGAAAAGTATGATATTTTTGTATGGTGAAGTTTTTTGTGTGGGGAGATGAAGAGAGAGAGAGAGAGAGGGGGGGGGGGGGGAACATAGCATCTTATACAATTTAATTTTTTCTTGCATTGCTATATATGTGTCATCGTTTTCTTGACAAATTAAGTTATCAAAAATATTTTTAAATTTTAGAATCATATTCGTGTAGTAATATAACTATTGAATTGACATAACCCCAAATTAGTATACAATCAATATATTTTGTGTTTTCTTAAAAATGTAAAATTGTTGCAAGAATGTGGATAATTATACTTAAAAAGTATAAAGGGTTAAAATAACAGCACGAACTTATACTTCCAGTAAAGATGAAATAAAAACAAGAAAAGTTGAAAACTTATTCAATTATAAAACTTTTTACCTTTTTTTTTTCTTTCTTGTTGTTTCTTTATATATAATATATTTTTATATAAAAAAAATTGTAAAATAAAGATAAAAATGTTGTTTTAAATAAAAAGTAAAGAAATTAAAATACGATCAAGAATAAATTTATCTTCTTTCTCTCATCTCTTTTGCAAATTAATTAATTTCGAAATGTTTATTAAAAGTTGCTCTCTCTTGCTATTATCTTAACATTACAGATTGTATCAAGCAAGTATATATATAAACGAGTATAAGAGCGCGGCGTTTGTTGTGCATTTCTTTATTAATTAACGTGTTTCCTCTCAGTTATAAACTTTGCACTCTCAAACTTGACGTAGTTTTAAAACTCGAAGTAAAAAAAAAAAAAAAAAAAAAAAATGTTGAGACAAAAAGTTTTGTCCATCAAGATCTTGAGGTAATTTCACGACTAATTAAACACTAATTAAGATAAGTGCTCCAAATTCAAATTCTTATATCTCGCAGATGTATACCTAAAGTAAATCATATAGCCATAGAAAGCATTTTATTACATTTAGTATGTTTGGTTGCAGCATATTATTATATAATTTTAAAAATAACTTCAATTAAGTTAAACATTCATAAAGTATAAGAAAGTTAGTGAAAAGTATTTTATGTTTCCAAAATGAAATGATGACTCACGTGGTGCTCACCTGGTCCAGAGCAAATAAGCTGAAAAGTCAGGGGTAACTTTATTGTATTTAGAGCCAAAATCTACGATATATAATCAAGCATTCTGGTGTACATTTATTTTATGCATATTTTATAGTAAAAATTTGTCCAAAGTCACTACAAATTATTTGCATAAGGTACATATATAAAATATATTTATAAAGCATATTATACAGCATAGGATAAGTATGTAATAAAGATAAGTAATTATATATAATAAAGGGAAGTTAAAAGGTATTTGTGGTCAACAAGTCAATTCGTTGACATCAAAGATATACAAGTTCAGTGACATGGGAAAATTGCTCTCATGTCAAAGCTGTTCGCTGTGAGGTGTTTGATTACGTTTGTAATTAGTTATGTGACGACGCGAGCCTTATACACAGCTCAAGTTGCTTTCATATTACTTTGTGTCATCTCTCTCTCTCTCTCTCTCTCTCTCTCTCTCTCTCTCTCTCTCTCTCTCTCTCTCTCTCTCTCTCTCTCTCTCTCTCTATGTGATGACCGAGTTACTCAGGCAGCAGGATTTTAATTACGATCTCTTGCTTTTGCAATCAGGGACTAAAATTGCTTTGCGTCACCTGCTCACCTCCCTGGTGACCTCTGAGTGACCTTTGACCTCACCACATATAATCCCTTGGGGTCACCACAAGTAGATTAAAATGTGTTTTCCTGGCCTCGCTGCGTTAATCATTAAATTAATTGTTTTTTTTTTTTTTTTTTACTTATATTATTTTTCTTTTTTATGTAAGATGCCTTGTGTTTGGGGTTTGGTCTGATCACAATGAAGTCTTCTGTTTGGTTAATTAGTGGTGGGCAGAGCAGGAGGCACGGCTCAATGAGATACGTTAGTCAGATGCATAATATTTAAGAGAGGCACTCTTGTATCACGGCCGCACCTTGTTTCCGCCGCATCGCGATGTCTGATAAGCAGCATGGCATTTATCAAAGATTGCATCATACATTTTCATGACTATAACGTACTGCTTTAATGATGCTGAGTCCTCCTGGATCTGTATGAAAGGTCGAATAAAGTTTATAGAAAGTAAATATAATAAATGGAAATATAGAAGAAGAAAATACTATAGACTTTTTTTTTATTTATATTTTTTTTATAAATTTTGCTGTATGCAAATAAAAAGAAAATAACTATGCTAATAATGGTTAAACTGGATTTTATACTAATTTTACTATGTTTTATGTCATGGTTTTCTATTTAATTGTTAATTTGCAATTTTCTTTTGGTTATTTCTTTTGGTATAATTTGTATAATTGGTATAGACTCTCGCAATGTCCGCAACTTTTGTTTCTGTTGATGTGTGCATTAAAATTTTATTATTTATAATTTTCTTGTATAAGATGATTATGCTATATTACTTACAATAAGTGATCAGAAAATGTTATGATCACTTGATGAAAATACATCATGACATGCATTTAAATTAATATTAATATTAACAATTGTAATACTAACAATAAATCAAAAAATAAGTTATATAAAAGAAAAATATACGGTATATATAATAAATGAATTTTTCAAATAATTTGTCGACGATTGTCTATTGATTTATGAGTTTGTCTGGACAAAGCAGTTTGTCGAGCAAAAAAGTCTGGAGCACCTTAATTAATCGCGACGTCAGGCAAGCCAAGTAATTAATTAATTAATCAGCAAAGCTTTCGCGAGGCGAGCGTATAGATATGAAATTCAATCAGAGAGAATTGTAAAGTCCATTTGTCTTGTATCGCATAACGTTAGTCATTTTTCTTTTATATAGATATATATTTTTATATATATATATATATATATATTATATAACAGAAAGGAGAGAGAGAGAGAGAAATTGTATTTTATATCAAAGTATATTATACGATAAAAACTGGAAAATTTTCGATCATTAATTTTCATTACTCTTGTAAGAATGAAATGTTATATATTTTTAGTTTATGTCTCAATATATTGAATATTTTATTTTTACACTGACTGATTTTTATAATCTATATAAACTGAAAAGTTTTAAATACTAAACACCGCAGCTTATATGAAATTTAAAATTTTATATGCGCAATCATTTTTAAGGAACTAACAAGTATAAGTTCAATGGAATAATTAATTAAAACTTATACTTGTTGTAAAAAAATAATGTATATAGGAATGAATGAAAACGTCATATGGCAGTATATTGTCGGTAAAAATGTGAATTTTATAGTAAAAACAAATGTATATAGCAAAATATGATTATTTGCACCATATTTTTAACCTGCTTGTATATTTATATTTTTTATTGTTTACAACTGACGATGTGTTTTTCATGTAATAAAATTAGCATAAACCTTGTTTGTTATATATAAAAAAGTAGTGCTGAGCTCTCTCGCACATTACGGCGATGTTTCATTGTTGTATTATAGCTCGCATTAGCTATAAGGTCACGTGATTTAAATTTGAATTTCTAGGGAGAAAGGCAGTTAATGATTTCTCCACTTTTGTGATGCTAATTTTGCAGCTTGCAAGACGCGGATTGATGCGAGTTTTATGCAAAAATTAATGACGTTAAATTAATGTCTTGTAACATTTTTTTTATTTATCCATTGTCGTGTTTATACTCACAGCAGGTATTGTGTTGTTATGTGATGGAGAAGTTTTTAACCCGTGGCAGAGATGGGGCATTTGTGTACAATTTTTTTTATTTAATATATTAATAAATCTGTATGCTCTGATTATAAATTCTCGGGTATATACAAAATTGCTATATTAGATTTTTTTTCTTGTATTTTTCTACTCAATATTTCTCCACCGAGAAGACAAAATTAGCACGTGTGTAAGGGTGAGAGTAAAACAAAACATTTTGTAATGATTATACATACACATTTTCATGCCTGTGCACCTGCACACGTGTTCCGCTCGTGCGCCAAACTGAAACACAGAGCACGTGCCGTGTTTTTGTTTTTTGTTATACCAGAGAAGCGAGTATTTATAGACAATTGTCGCAATGGAATGCTTCTTACCGTCAAACAATTTTAGTTCATTGTTTTTATTATAATATAAAACAATGTAAAAGTTTGTAGTATGCGTCATTGCAATTTTTACGTCCCATATGCAGTATAGTTTTTTAAATAATATATCGCGCTTTGGTCCTGCAATTGCTATAAAAGATAGGTTAGTAATTTCGAAATTAAGGGTCCCCTTCCTTGCCCCAGCGCGATTTTAATATAGTTAAATATCACCATTGTATAAAAAGCATATTTTTAATGCCTCATTATTATAAGGTCATGTAATAATTTTATTAGAGTTTTAAAATAATATTTATTTATGAAAAATTTATTTCATTTCAGATTAATCTACATAATTATGAAAATTAATTAAATTAAATCCCCCCCATCAAATTGTCAATCTCTCTCTCTCTCTCTCTCTCTCTCTCTTAGTCAGTAAAATGTGCGTGAAATTTCCTATCATTTTGTTATGTGGCAAGAAAAATATTTGTATAAATTTTAAAAGTTTCAATTTCATCAAAATTGTCACTAACGTTTCCGTGTTTTTGATTCCAGGTGAGTTGCTTTGTCTTCAGGTGTCTTGTAAACGTGAAAATGACGTCACACTACGAGTTGGTGGCTTGAAATGTAAGAGAAAAACTACAATATTATTTTACTGTATAGTTGAACGTGAAAAGCAAAAAGATAATTAAATTTTCTCTGTGAAAGTCTTTTGTTTTATTTGAAATATAAAATAAATATGGCATTCGTATATATGTTGATTTAATTCCGACTTTACATCAAATATTAATAAGACTATAGAACGAGCATCACAAACAAAACATGCAATAAGCAACGACTGCGAGAGAGTTTAAATAAATATCGTTCGTAATATTGCGGCAAATTTATTATTTCTATATGAGCCATTTTTCTAACATGTATAGGGAATAAGTGTTTCGTATTATTGCGTTACTTACTTTGTCCAATGTTTTATAATAATAAATTAATGAGCAATTCAATTAAAATTGAGAGTTTTATGTATTATAAGCTGGCTATATTTTGATCACTTATTTTGTACTATCAAACACAAAATTGCGTGCATTTTATTTTTTTAGAGAAATAGTTTCCTCAAGTATATAATACTTATTATACTTGATGCACAAAAGTGTATACATAGTCACAGTTGAGGTATATGTATAGGTAAATTTGTTGGGTTCTTCTTATTGTCGTCTTAGCGTAAACGTATAGACACTTCTGAAAACTAAATTTAAAAAAATGATAATATTAATTGGTATATCATTTATTTGAGATGTATAACATTTTGGAATATAATACGAGAGTCATTATTATTATTCATTATTATTATTATTATTATTTTTTTTTTGTCTTTAATTTTTAGGTTTTACAAAGTCTACTTTGTAAAATGCGAGGAAATTTCTATGAAAAAAAAAAAAAAAAAATAAATGAGAAAGATTGCGGGAAAATGAAAATGAATTAGAAATTAAAATGGAAATGGCAAGCTGGCTGTAAAACCTTTGTTGCGCACTTTTATTTTTTATAAGTCAATCTTTTTATGTATCAACTATTATCATAATATACATATTATTTATAATAAACTTACGAAATATATAAATTTTCATAAAAATTTATAAAAAAAAATTTAATTCGGGAACAAAATTTAAATAATAATAATAATGAAAAAATTTGAAAATATGGATATTGAGTAGTTGTCAATTTTGCGGACATTTCACGTCAAAAAAATTTCGTATTTAAAAACATTGTTTGTGACGTGCGAAAATATATAAAATATTTGGAAATATATAACATAAAAAAATATGATGTATTGTAGTTGGGTTTGGAATTCTTTGATGTACGCGCTCGCTGCATATTTGAGTCTTATTAAAATGTGCTTGAATATCAATATTTCAGTCGCAGCCAAAATATCACAAAAATACGAGAGTTTTATACATCACGTCGGTATTTTTGACACGTCGTATAAACACACAAATTGCTTTGAGACTCACTCATCCGTTCTCTCTCTCTTTCTCTCTCGTTCTCGATCGCACGCAAACACCTGCAAATTTTATATATACCGCTCGAATACTCTCTCATCGATGTTTGTTGAATATAATATAAAAAATAAAGAGAGAAAAATTGTATGATTTTTTGTTTCCTTCATATATTTCAAATGTTTCCACGTCAGTTATCAGAATTTTTGTGTAAAAAAAAGTATTATTGACAGGTTATCACTTTTGTGATAAAATCATCGAATGGTTTGAAATAACAAAGCATGCTCAATTTTTTCTCTCTCTCTCTCTCTCTTTCTGGGGAAACGAGAAGTGTATAGATAATTTTACCACTTTACTTGGGAGGTCCAAGTACCAGTTTCCGGTCTCTTAAGCTCCCGTATTAGAAAGTCTTCTCATTATTCCTATGCATACGCATGTTGTTATATGAAGTAAAAATTGTTTATTAAAAACTTAGCCTGCAGTCAAAAATAAAAGATACAATGAAACAGGGGGTAGAAATAATGATTTTAAGTAAGAGACCATTGTTGTCCATTTCAGTTTTTTTTTTCTTTCATTGTTACGAGACAACAATGGCAAGATGCTGCTGGACATGTATTGTCAAGTTTTATGTTGTTGTAATGTAGACACGGGGGATTCAGGGTTCGATGCCAGCTTATATAGTGGTTATATTTCACGTAAGTTTGGGTTGAGGAAGGAGATTCTATATGGAGTTCAGTTGAGTACAGGAAGTTGGTAATGAGAGGAAAGTTATAATATACCTTGCCTTGGGGTTAACAAACTTTCATAGTGTCCATTGTGTCCGAGATCTTCTTGATTCACTTCCTTACACCGGACATCTAGTGTGTATACGATATATCAAACTTAAATATCGATTTAGATAATTAAAAAAAAATGCATAAATCATTGTCAAAATAAAATGAGAAGTTATTTCCACCGGAAGCATCCCCTTTTCTCGGATTCTAATCAATTTATATAGAAACAAAATTTAAACGTATTAACTTCAATGTTAAATTGATCACCTGTAAAAAATTTATGTTCACCTCTGAAAAATTGTTTGTGAAAAAGAGGTGCAACTAGTTGTAAAAAATCTCTTATCTTTTTTTGACAATATAGCTTATTTTTATTCTTTTCACCATTGGAGTTGCATACTTACATGTATAAATTAAATTTACAGTACTCTTCTTATTCTTCAATAAAAAGGCATTTTAATTGAATCACAATATAGAAGTATACTATAACCAATCATCGACCTCGCCGTATGTGATGTGAAGAATTATCACGTATAATTTTGATATAAAATAACCTAATAACATCACGGCGAGCGTAAAATATTATAGAAACCAAAAGTTTAATATTGCTTCTGAAAAGTTACGCAATCGATTGCTTCTGAAAGAGGATATTGTGGACAATAGAGAGCTGTATAGAAATGAAAGAAAGAAAGGATCTTGAACGGCCAAAGAAATGGTTATTTTTATTACGTATTTTGATTCACCTCGTGATATTTTACGAGGCATAAAGAGAGCAAGCAGAAAGAGGGCAATAATACCTGATGTGAGAATTATGATGTCTCGGGGGTGGCAAAGTCAGCACAAAATTTTACATTTTTATGTCTTATCGCGTCCAGACCCTGCGGCTGTCAATCATTTTAGTGTCAGATTTATATTCTGTCATCATGGTCAACAAGGAAAAAAAAGGTGGGGGGTGGTGGTGATAACATGGGACATGATCAGTCAAAAATGAAAATGAACAACTCACGAAATCAACACATGCACGCTCTTTAATTTAGAATGTTAGTATTATCCGTATATACTGTGGTTAGGATAATGTTAGAATAATAATATTAGAATAACTTAGAATTTATAAGAATTTGCAAAAAAAACAACAACAACAAAAAAAAACTCACTAACGCAATGCAGCAATATTTATGCATAAAACCATAATGTATACTGTGTCCATGATATAGTATGTGGTGTTTTAAGCATAATTATTTATATGTTATAGCAAAATAGCAACATTTGTGCTCTATAGAATAGCAAATATTCAATGCAGCCTAAATTACGTAATTAAAAAAAATTTCTGTGCAGTAGTTTCTCATTTGATACTGTTTTGTTTTTAGGTTATTTTTTCAAACGGATGCTTGTAAAATAAGGCACATGATAACGAACGGAAACGTGGTTTGTTTTCATACACGAGACAAAATTACCAACTCTGATATAAATACTCTGAGGAAATACCAGTGCAAATGAAAATGCGAAATATCCCCGACTGTAAGAAAGTCAGTTTGGTCCACCAAGGTATAGTTTTACATTATCTGCTGACCTATTGACAAGTGCATGTGATAAAATTTTGATAACAAAATCTTTCAAGTTTTCCCATTTATTATTATGTGGTTTAATTATATAAGTTCTGTAAAAATGCCAGATGCAAATTATATTCTAAATTTGATGATAAGATTGCAACTTAGCAACGAATAAATACAAAGACCTTTATTTTATAGCTGAAAGGGAGGTTTGGAATCGCAATTAAAACTTCCCCAGACCACTATAATAGTGAGAGAATATTGTCAGTTTTTGCGGTGACACCTTGCTTATCTGGTGTGGACACGAGGAGGCTACGATCGTCTTTTGTTTGTTTATCTTACTGCGACACTCACCTCTCTAACTCCACGTCATTTTTGTTCTCCACTCCTAAACTCTTCACTCTTCACCTCTGTAACATTTAATGTTCCTAACTCCTGTCAGGCACGAGTAAAGTTTTCAGTTATGTAAAAGAGTGGAGAGTGGAGAATTTTATGTCCCTTATCAAGGTAACTCAATTGGTCAGCCAATCAGGAAGTAGAGAATGAGGTAACGTCCAATGATACCTGCTGTCTACCTGTACAGGTGCGCGGGCGAGGGTGGAGTTTGCTCAGTGAGAGAGAGCGCGAGTATTGATCGCGAGACGACGACCACGGCGAGTGCGTGATGTGAGCGCGAGGTACTACGAGATGCAGCTCAAATCTACATTTTTATATACAATTTAATTTTGCTTCTATCAAATGTGCGATTTAATCTTGATTTAGCAATTAGTATCCTTTCGTTTCTATTTTTTCGTAACCATTGATCTGGTGAAAATGAAACCCATTTAGATTTAAGGGTTGACTTTTAAAACATTTTTTTTTAATGTGTCTATTTAAACGTGACATTTGTTTCAACCTAAATTTCAGCTCTGGTGTACAACTTCAAATCTTTCTTGGGCTTGAGTTTGAGTTGCTGAAGTTTACAAAGTCTTTAAAAAATAACAATAATAATCACAAAAAACGTTCACGAACAAAATTGTAACGTATAGAAAATAAATATTTTTCCTCGTATGTTTAAAATATTAATAATAATAAAAAGGGAGGAATATAACATGAAGCTGTCACTTTTCCTCCGCAATACTGGCTAGAGTAATGTGATTGGTTCTCCAATGAGGGCGCAAGGCAGGTGAGCACCAGGTGTGCACCACACTCTGATTGGCTACCTGCCCAGGTATACTGCACGCTCATTGGCTTCTTCTTTGCCCAGGTGTAAGAGGTGTGGTTTCGTCTGATTGGATGCTGGATGATGCTCATTAGAGAACACCTGATATAGAGAGAGCGAGAGAGAGAGAGAGAGAGAGAGAGAGAGAGAGAGAGAGAGAGAGAGAGAGAGAGAGAGAGACTGATGAGAAATCAATACCCTGATGTTTTGTAATTAGAGCTGAATGCTACAGTATACACACGATTGTTTAAGTGATTAGTAAAAAGATAACGCAAGTGTTGCGATGAGGTAAAAAACAAACACATTAAGCGGCCTGTAGACCAAAGTATTTTGTTAACACAGGTAACATACGTTAAATTTATATAGTAAAGTCTATAGTCTCTATATAGTAAAGTATTAGAGGTACAAAACAAATAATTATAATAATTTGTGTGAGACTGCGGTATCAATAATTACTGACGTCATCAGGCTGGAGCAGCTGACGCAAATTTATTTTTAAATATTTTTCAATACTATATGTCATAGCATGATGTATAGGAAAATACTTTGCGGCGAGAGAAGTGATATTGATATAAGTCGTAATGAATGTTATCCTTACAGCAGCGTTTTATTACAAAAAAAAAAAGAAAAAAAAGGTCACATCTCAGAGTATACCAATGACTTTAAATTCGGGATGGAATAAAGGCTCATCTTTATGATTCAATATTATTTTTTTTTATAGAACTTTGCTGTCACTTTTTTCGGTGAAATTTGATTAGAGAGAAGTTTTGGTGCATTTTTTTTTTTTATTTTTTTTTTTTGTGACCGTACAGCTGAAAGCTGGTGACCTGTATATAAAAACTTCCCCTATCTTATTAGCTTTAATTTTAACAATCTTAAGGTCAAAGTCAACGCTATACTAATTAACAATGAACGACTGGCTTTGTTTTAAATGATAAATAATTTTGATGCGTTCCATTTTTTTTTTTTTTTTTTTTTTTTTTTTTGTAAGTTCAATGAAAGACTTGGGTTTGTGAGGCCACCACATTGTCTTATACTCAGCGTTATGTCAGTATAGGCTTTTACACAAAGATATCACTTTGTCGTTTTTTGTAAACGATGTGTGCGCATGACGTCATTCTGAATGCTTTTCGATGCTCTTCTTGAACAATAAATGACATTGCTTGGCATAGAAGAAACGTAGTTTTGGGCTATTTTCTTTAGAAAATTAGCTATTTTTTTGGTTATTATTATTTTTATTGCATACTTGAAAAACTAATTCAACCTGTTAACAGCATCAATGCTATCAAAAATATTGCGAAGTATATATTTAAACTGGCAAAATGAGTCATTTTCCAATACTGGCCCATGTTATTTAGCGCTCACATATGGCGCCAACTTTAACATGAATGAAAAATAGAAAAAATATTTTCTGTATAATGTTATTAACAAATATGTTATATTTTATAATTGATAATTATATTTTATATTTAATTTTTTATGCTATAATAATTTATTAAATTTTATTGACAACATTAAACTTTCATTTTTAATTTATTTAACGTGTTTATATACGCATGAATAACAATTATTGAATTTTAATTAAATTCACAGAGGAATTCATATAATTATATTATATTATATACAAACAATGCAAAACGCATGTGTGATATATTATTATAGTACCTTATAAGTCACGTGGCTACAGACCACCCACGTTATTATTGTTTCTGAGAAGAAAAACAAGGAAAAACTTTGAAGACGCACCTTGTTGTCTCTAGTTACCATAGTTACCGTATAGTGTTGGTCGCAGCTGTAGGGGAGAAGAAGGAGGTGTTTCTTACTATCTGTTGGTTCTCCAAGCTTCCAAATATGTCGCTACCTTCTGACCTTACTACTCAAGGTATTTTGAGTGGGAGGTAACTCAAGTAACAGGTCACTAGTATTGGAGGTAACTTAGTTATTAAGGTGTTTGCGCATGACGTCATACTGAATACGCTTTGACGCCATACTTTAGCAATGAATAACATTGCTCAGCATAGGACAATCGTGTTTTTTTTTTAGTTATATTATTATTTTTCTCGCATACTTGAAAACCTAATTGAATCTGTTATCAGCTCTCACAAAAATATTGTAAACTGGCAAAATGTGTAATTTTATCATACCGGTCCATGTTGTTTAGTGCTCACGTATGGCGTCGACTTTTATATAAATGCAATCACCCTATATGGCATGAAAGTTACAAAACGGTTCGCACATTTTAGATGTTCGAAATGTATGTGCAGTTGAGATAGCGCGAGGTTGATTAATTGATTTCTCATGACATTTTTAGACGTGTTGACGTGAAGTATGTCTAAGGAAATGAGCTTCCACTTTTTGATAAGACAAATGATGAGAAACTCGAGGAAATGCATTCTTTGTCTAATGGTAACATGCACTCGCCCTTAAACTTTATCTCATAGAAATATCTCTGTATTTTGTGATTATGCAGCATAGTGTGTGATTGAAAAAGAAAACTTTTGTTAATGGCTATAATAGCAACAAACTATATAGTTGTTGGTATACATACGATTATTCCATATAATTTATAATTATACATAAAAAAATAAATAACGAATACTGCATTGAATAGTTGCTATACGACGTATTGTAGAGCACAAATGTTGATTATATTATTTTAAAATAAAATAAGTAATTACGCTGAACATCGTAACTATATTATGTTTTGTAGTATACATATAATCGCTAAAATGCATAAATTATGTTGTTTTGATAAATAATGTTGCTGCATTGAGCTATAGCATAATTTTTACGTATTTATTTTTGTCCGTGGATATAAAAAAATTGGTACGTATAAGAATTATATGACTCAATAATAGGGGGAAACAGAATTCTTCTTCTTTTTTATGTAAAAACTATATAACTTACTGTATTTTTATTTGTATATAAAAAAGATTGCTTTCATTTTCAAAATAACATTAATTAATAAGATTAATTATACAAAGAAAAAAGAATTAGGAGCAGCGAGCCGGCATAGTTTTTTTTATATACTTTGCGTTACAAAATAAAATATGAAATTCGTGTAAAAAATAATTAACATGACAAAAGAAGACTCATATAAAAGTAGAAGAAGGGTGCATGGGAGGGGGTGGGTTGCATATAAACCTAGGCGGAGGGAGGGGGAGGGTTGCATCAGAAAGTACAGGAAGACGCGCAGATTATGCGTGAGTGAACTTTATGTAGCGTATGTAGGTGCTGACTCACTTCCCAGCAACCCCTTGGTTCACATATCGATATTTATTGCTATCGATGTTTGAAATAATCGACTTGGAAGACAGGTTGATGTAGGCTCTGGTTTTTGAAAAGTAATTTTAAAAAAATGTTGCCTCCATTTTTTTATTATTATTATTTTAAGCAGAGTTTATGATTGTATGATTACTGTAACATTGAAATTTTAATTTTTTTAAAATTAAAGTTTAATTGCTATCGATATCTGAGTTACTACGTAACTATGACATTTATTTTATTTTACTGTTTTTTTAAATAATTTTAAGTTTTATGTAATTGAATAATCAAAAAAACTAATTCTCATTTTATAGAAAATAATTCATATTTAAAAATGCAGCAAAAATTAATGTGCTAAGTAAAAGAATGAATGCGAAGTAGTGAATGTGAATTAAATGGAATCGCTTATGATTTTTTTCTTCAATAGTCGCCATTGTTTGCAGTATTTGATATTTCCAATAAAATTGATACTTTGTTTATTCACTGTCAATTCGATTTATTATGATATCGATAATAAACAATCGTAGATTGAGGGTGTCTCCCCTAGCTGGCATATCTAAATGTCCAAAATGCACCTTGTCTGAACGCAGTAACTCGGCGTGACCAAAGTTAGTGTAAGGAAGGGTGGCAGGCAGCAGTAGACACAAGGGGGTGGAAGAGGGAGGAGGATGGGGTGCAAGGTATTGTCATGTGAGATGAGGGATGATCTGTCAACTCATGTGGAACGTAAATCTGACTCATGATGCTCGTTTTGTTACTGCGCGGCCACACTCAAATAACAATCGAATTAATGCCTTTCTTTGCTAGACACTTGTAATAATTATAAATAACAAAATCAAACCTGACATCTACTTTTTTATTTTGTTTTTATGAAATAACATTATATTCTATATATTTGGGTAAGTAAACATGAGGGAAAATAGAGAGACAGAGAAAGAGAGAGCAAGGATGAATTTAAAAGTATAATCCAAAATCTTACTTTTTTCTTTCATTATTAAGTTTCATAATATTGCATTAATGAAAAGTTACAAAATCGGTACCTATAGATAAAGATATTTGTCTACAAATCGTTGTCAGATGTATTGTAGACAGTATCTCATAGGCTCCCTGTATATGCAATAGTTGTGATAGTGGGGGCACATCAATGGCGGGGGGGGGGGGGGGGTCACGTGCTGGTCTAGGTATGATAAATCACAACCACTTTGCTCCACCCCCCACCCCTTGAGCTGGCTTTTAATTCCACGTCAGATCATTTGATTTGTCTCTTGTCATGGGAAAATTTCTCTCTCTTTCTATCTAGTCTCTTTATATATTTCTCTCTCTCTCTCTCTCTCTCTCTCTCTCTCTCTCTCTCTCTCTCGCCTTTATTTAGTGCAGCTACACAGATTCACAACCCTAATGCAAAAGTTTTTTTGTTATCTATTTTTTTCTATATAATGTACTTTCCTATTACTCCTGATATTTGTGACGTGTTTCTTTGTTCATAACGGAAGTTAATGTCAACATTTTTGAAATGAAAATGAAATAGAAAGAAAATATATTATTCATAAACATGCTTGCCAAATAAATTATTTGTATTTGTGATTATTGATAATCATATTCACAAGTATTCAATTTTCACGTTTTAAAATGTTTACCCCATTCTTTTGAATCAATCGTTGTTAAAATAAATGTAAATGGTATAGAAGTATTTTCCCCCTAATAAAAAAAGAAAACAATAAGATGCCGCAAAAAAAAAAAAAAAAAAAAAAAAAATTATAGATGCAGTTTTTTACGCTGCAATGACATTCTTAAATGACGTATGTATGCAGCATTGTTGTTGCTTGATTTGCATATTTATGTCGTTATCACTTTGCACCATCTTTTGCTTTTTGGTAAATTTTATAAGAAAATCTCGATTAATTGTACCACATGCGTTTTAGGTAAATATTACTGCAGTCGCGGGATCAATTATATAGTTTGCTATTATACATGAGTTTTATTGCGAGTTTTTCAATATATTTATTGTAACTTTCAGATATTTTATATCTAATTTTATTTTTATTTATTACGATATAAGTTATTACTTTTATAATAAAATTTTTATTTTACCTGGCAAGTACGCCTGCAGAAGTTTTAGGTTATGCAACTTGCTTTGCATAAGTGCTCAACAAATTGCCTACATGCCAGGTGCTTATTTTGCAATTTTGAATCGATTTGATGAATGACCTTCACTTATCACCTCTAATTTGTTTAACTGAATGCAAAAAAATACAAGAAAATTTGCACATATTAACTTCTTACACTCTAAAGTAATAAATTAAAAAAACATAAGGGGATGTTGAAAAGATATTATAAGTAATATTCTGTTCTTATCGTAAAAAAACAAACAAATGCAATACAAAGAATGACAAAGAAATATATTTCAAATGTTCAATATGTGCTGTGATAAAATATCGATGATAATTTGATGAAATTCCCCTCATACTCTCCCCCCACCTCACTCGCTAGTTTAATCTTCGACAAAAGTGAAAAGTGTGTCGCGCTAACTCGCGGTGTCTCAGCGTGAGCTAGGTTTTTATTGCAACTCAAGTCAGCGAGATTAAAAAATCTGCAGCAGCCTCTCGATCTTCTATATGCATCAACGACAATATTATGCAGAGGAAATATTGTATTATTATACTTTTATTTTTTCATATACACATAAGTTTCTCTCCCTGTAAAAGTATATACTTTTGTCACATTTTATGAGGCGAAAATATATACATGTTCAATTGATTAATCTCTCAAAAAGGGGAGAGTAAGATAATGCGCTCTCTCTCTTCTTATTTTTTTTTTCATTATATGTGTATTTGTAATAACAAAAATGTTAACAAAAGAGAAGGAGAGCAGAAAAACTATAAACACATTAACAGGAAAAGTTAAGATAGGGAAGCGCAATTCTACGTACTGTATAAAGTATAATATTTTTTACCCACGATAGGAAAGTTTGAAAAAAATATGTGCATTTTTTAAAATTCCTAATTCTAATTTTGGATGGGCAGGCCTACCTCAAAAAATTGACTTTTAAGTTCAAGGTATACCAAAACGACCCTTGAAAGTTAAAGTAGGGTAAAATAAGAACATTCCCAAGTAAATAATAACATTTTCCCTCTATACGCGTACTAAGCTATAAATATAGGTAAAAAAAAAAAAAAAAAAAAAAAAAAGATAGTGGCATGAATATTTGCGGAGTCAGTATATGGTAAAATTAAACTAAAATTATGTTTGTGTTAAATTGATTATAGTAAAAAGTGTCGTGAGCAATGTAGATTCTCATCAATATAAGAAATACCTCCGCAATGTCCCATGAGAAGTCACGTGGTATTTGTGACGTCACGTAGAATTTAATCAATTCACTTTCAGCTCACAAAGTAATAATAAAAATAATATACAATAAAAAAAAGAAATAATAATTATAATATAATAAAAAACTTGAGCATTTTATCATTTCATATTCTTGTATACCCCTCCCTCTCCTCTCTTGTAAACCCCCTTAGCTATCTTGTAAGTTTTATATGTAAAGAGGGATTTTACATCATCACTGCATGTAATACATGATTACATATAATTATAAAATTATTATTATGATTTGAAAAAATATGTATACACTTTCCCTATTTAGTTTTTCAAAGTGAAATTGTGTGGAAAATCCTATGCACTTAAAACACACACACACATATACATACATAAATACATATATACATACATATTAGCCTATATAATTATAACTAAATACATATAACTGCATGACCCTCGTTTGTGATAACATTTTTAAGTCTTTAACTAAAAAAAGTCAGTGCATGCATTCAGTTTGTGCATAATTTATGTTTAATGTGCATATAACACGTTAATTAATATTTTTTATTTTTTTTTTTTAGCTGCATAGATTCTTTGCATTAAAATACGTACATGTTAAAACATTTATAATCAAGATACAGTGCTTCTCTATACACTGCTATGCTATATACATACATATCATATTTTAATCAATTAACTCACTGTGAAGATTGCGTTTATAATATAAACTTTATAACTGATTTTTTTTTACAAGTGAAATTACACATGAAATAAAAATAATGACAAAAGAAATAAATATTCATAAATAACATATCACTTACCCCTATAAGCTTGTGTTAAAACTATGTTATTCTTTGCTAACACATATTACTAATTAGCAAAGATCAATAAGCTCCCTTGTTGCCTCAAAAAAAAAAAAAGAAAAAGAAAAAAAAAAAAAAAAAAAAAGATTAACATAAAAACTTTCCTTTCAAATCACATTCATACCCTCACTGCTGCTATATACTGTTTCTTTCTTTTTTTAAAGTCTTTACTATATTTATTTATTACGTCAGAGCTTTTTTCCTATAATTAAATTCATGTATTAAAATTTTAAATATAATTAAATTACGTATATAGTAGAAATATAATTTTGCATAATATTGATTAATTTATCTCCTTTTTATTTTGAACATATAATGCAGTACCGTATCATTGCGAGAGGAATAAAAAAAGGGTAATTATTCAAACGTTAAAATAGAATTTGTACATGTTCTTACAAGAGACGATTTTAGGATATATTTTATATATATAGGCGCACATAAACATGTTTAATTTATTAAATATATAAAATAGCATATTAGCAAGAAAAATCAAGAAAAATTTTATGAGAAAACTATGATTGATCATATATATATAACAGGTATATTGCTATTTTATACTTTTATTTCATAAAGACTATAAAATTAATTATGATAAATCTCCCTTAGTTCAAAGATGTTATACATGCAAATGTTCATTACGTTAATTGATTGATTATTTCACTTTACACAGTTCTATAACAGTATATTAAATAAAAAATCAGGTGATATTAATTGGAATGTATATAATGTTTGCTTTACTTTGATCTTAATGACAAAAGATGGTATTATATACCGTGTAAACACTGACACGTAAAAGTAATTAACGCTTTCTCAAATTACGTCTTTTGTGTCAGATAATCCAATTTAAGCTCAATACCTTTGATCTATAACGACAAACTATTGTGTGATTCACCGCAAATAGTAAGATATACTTTGGGAATTTAGTACGTCATTACAATTATGTAATTTACCTATATTAACGAAGAGAGTGACCGACATGGTGCAAAAAGTCAAAAGAGAAACTTTATTTTCAAAATAAATCTTTCTACGTTATTTATATCCATATAGCAAAACTAATACTAAAATTATCAAATAAAATATAATGAAATTAAAATATGTTTTTTGTTTCGAAAACAGTTGTATATAAATTTTTTTTTACTTTAGAAATGTTTCTAATTTTACTTAAAATTGGGCACTAGTATTTGAATTTTCACCTTAAGAGTCGTGGGATAACTTATATTTGATCGTGATTTCATGTCTTTGACGTATCGTATCGTATTATATTCTTTATTATATGGTATAACTAAACTTTTAAGTAACTTTTCATTTCTACTTTACGTTAATTTTAAATTTCGCGACCGTTCAGTTTGTGAGCTCAGCCTATACTTAATGCATCCCATTTTCACAGAACTTTAAGACGAGTATATGTTTGCTCATTAAATTAATTACCAGATACTTCATTATTTTGTGAGTATACAAGGTAGAAATATAATTTACAATTTTTATGCGCTACTGTATAATTTATTAGTCTTAGAAAAGAGTTAAATTTCATGTTACTTGAGATATTTTGTTTAATAATTTATGTTTCCACCAAGACTTCTCAAATTAAATAAATAAAAACAAAGCATGAGTTGACTAATTACCCAGTTTTTTAATTATACGTAGTTTTTGAGTGACGTAAGATTTTAATGTGAAAATATTTTGCCTCAAGGGTACATATATGAGCAAATGTCATTTCTTGCATTTCAATCTAAATGCTCAGAGTATTTAATACTTTTTTTTTTCTATATAAGCGCGCGGTGAAGTTAACGAGAGAACAATGGAGTGGTAGCCAGCAGATGTAATTTTGAAAGCACGTCAAAATTGTACTCTTGATCGCCTTGAGACAATCTCTGACATATAAGGTTATTTGATAGACATAAAGAAACCTAAGGCCAATCAGAATACTGTATTATTAGCAAGCTGAACCGTGATTGGCTTGAGGGTATGTATATGAGGATTATGAGGAGGATAATAAGTCGTGAAGTCACGGTCATTTGTGTACCTTGAGGCGATCACTATATATTTCATATCTTGAATTCTCATAGTGAGCATAACGTATATAGTCATCTCATTTTAACACAATATGTTTGAGAGGTCAGTGCTAATGTGTATGGATGGACCCTTGTGGCAAGTTAATCCAGTATTCTTATATAGGGTGACATGACGACATACTGAATGCGCTTTGACGCCATACTGGAGCACTGAACAACGTTGCTCAGCATAGGATTTCCCCCCCCCCCTATTTTTTAATAGAAAATAATAGTTTTATTATTATTCTTGCATAGACTTGAAAACCTAATTGAACCTGTTAACAAAGCATCAATGCTATCAAAAATGTTGCAAAGTATTTTTAAAATGCGTCAGTTTCCCATACCGGCCTATGTTATTGAGTGATACAACATGGTGTATATACACCCAATGGAAGCCAAATTGTTGAGTATGGAAATAATAAAGTCCTAGAAACTATTTTATTTATTCATTCAATAAACGCACTTGGTGTTTACAAATTATAACAAAGTAAGGGGGGGGGGGGGGTCAGATTTCAAAAAAGAGTTTTGCTTATGTCAGAATTCATGCATTGTAGCGTTGTAGGGCACAAGAACTAATCCCAACCCTAAATAATAATGATTTGTCTAAATTATCTTGAATATAGTACATTGAATATTTACACACCGATATATGCATTAATTCACTTGTTGTTTTGTGAATTTGGCGTTCACGAGAGCGTGATTCTGCGTGACCACGTGATCTCTAGCTGTTCATATAACCTGTGGTTTTGCGGCAAACTCTAATGAACACCGCATCACGTGACCACATTTTTTTTTACGAATTTTATTGTTGAGTTATGCAACCCACTGATCAGATGTAACACTCTTGTTGCATAAAATACAGGGGCGAACATTTTTTTTTCGCCATTGAAAATTACGTGATATTGACTATAATTAAGGCGGTGGGGGACCGACTTAGACCGGAAATCGCTAAAAGAAGAACTATATTTTTACAATAATTTTTTGTACATGATTTAATTCCAATAAAACAAACACTATAATTTTCAACTAAAATCAAGTAAATTTAAATTTAAAATATATTTTTTTATACCAAAAAAAAATAAAATTAATGATATTTTTAATTGTAAAAACGTTTCTAATTTGACTAAAATTTCCCGCTCAAATTTAAATTTACACATTTACATAATATACATTTACATAATATTTGATCGTGTTTTCACATGTTTAACGTAACTAAATTTTTAAGTAACATTTCTTCTTTACTTTGTGTTATTATTATTCGAACCGTCCTAGTTTGCGAGATATCAGTCGGTCACCTACCCCCTTTAAGGAACAACTGTTTTGAGGCCGACTTTAAGCAATTTTGCTCACATCCACTTCCGTTTCAACGTATGCGTAATGATTAAAAACGGAAGCGGGTGTTGGCAAAATCGTTAAAGTCGGCCTCAAAACAGATGTTCCTTTATAAATCACTTACTGATTTTATTAGTAAAAAAATCCAAAATTCTTTCTTTATGTCTTTCATCGTACAATCATAATACAAGCATCACTTCATGTGGAAATAATTTTAAAAATCTAATATATAAACCACCACAAAAATTGCACATGCGTTGTCTATGCAACACTGCATAAAATGTCGAAAATGTGAGTAAAAATTTTCATTCATGACTGAATGAAAAGATAACAACAATAAATAATTAAAAATTGTGTTTAATGTAAGCACAGTAAAGTGTTTTTTTGTCTAATAAAAGTCAGCGTATACCTTTGTTTATATGGAGGGGATTTTTGAAATGTTTGATGTTCCCAACCCCTCCTTTGAAAATTAAAAACAATACACCAAGCGTCATATTATAGTCCTTTTGACTTTGAATATCGAAAAAAAAAATCACCAGTAATAATAATAACATTTTATTACATTTTATAACTGAAAAATGATGATATTTAAAATTAAAATAATTAATTAAAATATCATTTTAATATAAAATGTTTTTATTAAAAAATGATCCAGGGAAAATGTAATAAAAATTAATATGTGTCGTGAATATGAAATAAAAATTAAAAAGCTAATTCTCTCTCCATACACAATATGTAAATACGCTACATCACCTATTAGAGCTGCGGGCATCAGCATTTAATATCGATGTTATATGTAAAAAAAAAAAAAAAAAAAAAAAAATGAAAAGTCATTTGGGTGAGCTTTTATCTGCCACAAAAACCAGATTAAACTGATGTAAAAATGATGACCAAGACACGAGAGAAAGAGAGAGTATAGGAAATGTAATTTGTGCCACGGGGGGCTAGAGGGGGGGGGGGGATAATTTGCATTTTTGACGTGGCTTAATTATTGACACGACATATGGCACCGAGAGAAAGAGAGAGAGAGAGAGAGCAGAGTTGCTTCTCATACATTTCACCGCGCAACAAATATTAATTAATTATATCACAACAAAATATTTTAATTTAACATCACTGTGGTGAATTAAAATGTAAACCCAACATTTTTTTCTCTCCGTGCGTTGTTTGCAAAATGTTTACATATGCTACGTCAATTTATTTCTTGTTTTTGTGACAAAATTTTAACAAAATTCATTGTATCATAATTGTGTTTTTATACTAATAAGTAATAACTAATAACTAACATAAGTTATATAGATTTAAAAATGTTTAAAAATTGATTTTTAAAGAAAGTTTTCTTTTTAAATTTGCATAGCAATGAATTCTATTTTAATTGAGAATAAATTATTATCTCCATATTAACATTATAATTAAATTACATTAATTTATAGAGCAGCTCTCCTGCTGATTGCACCCCCTCCCCTCGCCCCCTGATATGCTATAGACGTGGTCACTAAGTCTAAATGATACCGGGCTAATCCTAATGAAAATGAAGCTCACTTCACGCCGAGTGACTTCACTTGTATAATGCACGCTGCTGGACTAGATTATCTCACCTCGTTGAACATAGCTTCAGTCAATCATGTTTTTGTCGTTGTATATTCAATTACTGCGCCATACTGCCGCCATACAAATTGATTGACACAATTAGTTATTGTTTTAATTTACAAAGAGGTGCTCTCTATTGATATGTATTGACGTTTTAATTTAATTTTTAAACATTTTACATCGCAATTACTCGCGATAAATTATGATTAAATAAAACACGTTAAATTTCATTTTTTTGTATGATTAAATTTTTTTTATATGCCTTTGACACTGCATTATTAGAATATTAATAAAGTTACAATTTATGATAAAAAAAATAATAAAGGCTATTCTAAAAAAATAAATAATAATAATAAAAAATGTAATTTTTGTATTTATTTGAAATAATTGGTAACGCAAATTCACGTTGTCAATACACATGTTTGCCACACTCCCCGTGAGTGTGATTTTTGCGTCACTGACGTGTTTTCTCATGTTGCAGTTGACGAGCTGGACGAGCTGGAGGTGAAGCCACACGAAGATGGGCACGAGGCTGATGCTGAGCTAGAGATAGACGAGCTGCCTGCGAGACCCTCGCCACAAATGAGCCCAGATGACAACCACAATCACCGCTCAGAAAGCTCCAAGAACCTTCCTGAAACCTCAAATAATCCTGAGCTCACTCCTGAGCTGACCAACGGTAATCTAGAGTGTGACAAGATCAGGAAGTACCTAAGCAAGTGTGCAATAGTGAGCCCTGAGATCAGGGATAATTCAGTCAAACTGAAGGAGTACTCAGTTAAGACAGAGGCATCAGAGAGTGAGGAGATCAGGAGTCAGTATGCAGAGAATGGCGTAGTCAACTCAGGGAAGTCAGGCAAACTCAGGGAATATTTAGCCATAGTGTCAGTCAAGTCAGAAGAAAAACTCAAGGAGGAGGATGCAATCAGGGAGTACCTGAGGAGAAGTGACACCGTGGTCGTCTTTCCTGAGAGTGCGGAGCCATCACGTGACCTTGCACCAAGCCGTGACGTCACTACAAGCAATGCAGTTGATAAAGGTCAGTGAAAAATACAATATTTTCTATAAAAATTTATAAATGATCAGTTTTACTCGTATCGTAACATATGAATAATAATTCCATTCAAAAATTTGTATTTTTCGCTTATGTTTATTTTAATTTATTTGCACGGCAAGCAAATAAATTACGTAATTTATGCTGCATTTGTCAGCATAGCATAAATGATGTTATATTATATCAAATAAAGAATTATGCTGCAGTATACAACATTATATTTAAGAAATATAATATAATTATTACTTATTAGGCAGTATAGCATAGGTTATGTTGTATTGAAAAAAATTGTGCTGAAATTGAGTTATAGCATAATTACATATAAAAATCAGTACGAATTCGTGCTTATTTTTGCCCCAGTGCATGGTTACAGAAATATTAAACTTGTCAAGTTTTTTTTTTTTTTCTTACGTAAACAATGTTGAAAATTATATACTTTTGGTAAATATTTCAACGTTCAAATTATTAAATAATAAAAAGTAATTAATATATAATAATAATCACCTTAAGGAGAATTTTTTATTTTATGAACAATCTAGAGATTTTCAGTTTTGTGTTACATAATATATTTATTAAATTTTGTATACTTAATTATGTTAACAAAATTTGCACGTAATTTTTTATATAGGAAAATTTTCTTTACCAACTATAAGATAATATGAAGCTTGTCTAACTTTTGTGTCGTTAAAAAAAGAAAGTTTTCAGCTAGAAAATTAAATTCCAAAATGAAATTATAGCAAATTATGTCGTCTAGAATATATAATTAAATTTTTAACTTTTTTTATATTTAAAAAAGTTTATACTTTTCAAGTTAAAGAATTTAAATTTACGTGTGATGATTCTCAATTAATAATACGACTCATTCAACCGCAAATATAATTAGAGAACGATCTGCTCGCCGCGAAATAAACTTAAATAAAATTTTATTTCTCTTTTTTTCTCCTTTTTTTATAATATCATTAAAAATTAGAAAAAGAAAAAAAAAGTATATAAAAGTTATTTAAAAAATAATTGGCGTAACAAATAAAAATAAGATTTGTTTCTTCAATTAGGGAGAGGGAAGTAAGAAGAAAAAAATGTCTGCGTGGCCAAGTTTGGAGTAAATGAAAATAAGACGTTATGTTTTTTTTATTACGACACTTTGGATCCAATTAAATAGACTTAAAAACTATAACAAAAGACTGTCGTTCTGCCGGGCGATATATTTCCCTTCTTTTGTTTGACTGGGCAATCACAACAAATACATATAAAAAAAAAAGACGTTCGAAAAAAATTTATAAGAAGGAAATAAAAGCGACGTAAGAGATTAAAAGACAATTTGTTTTGAGTGAGCGGGGGGGGGGGGGGGGGGGGGGGGATTAGGCACATTTGACGCCTGCTTTTTTCTTATTGTTTGTCTTTGTGTGTCCGATACTTCTGCTGCAAAAACTGGGCATTTTTATTATTATTATTATTATTGTTCCCCCGAACCCGAGCTTTCTGTTGTTATTTACCCCTATATAACTTGACTTGAGAATTCGTTTGTAATTATATACTGGGCGAAATTTACAGCTTAAAACAACACAATTAATTAGCAAAATTGTGTTCAATTTCAAAGGAATTTTTATATTGTCATGGCAAATTAAAATGTGTTGTTCGTTTGGGTTAGTCGTTTGTCTTCTTGAAGACGTCAAGAAGCAACTTTACGAGTTCTACAATGTTTTTACAATTTAAACAACTAATTGATTTTCTATTAAAACGATTAAAAAAAATAATACGTTAATAATATGATGTACTGTATTAAGTATATAGTCTTTCTATAAAATAATGCTTCTTCTATATAAGTTTCTGTGGGTAAAATAGTTTTGCCATGGAATCGAATTAACCAAAGGTTAAAAAGAAAAAATCGTTTTGTATTTGTGTTTGCAAAATGTTTAAATAATTTATTCAAAATTGTAAATTCTTTGTTTTTATGGTTTTAAATGTTTTTATTTCTAAAATAACATTTTACCATACTTTTTAATATTAAAAAAATGACGTAAAAGCTATTGCTATACATTTTATATATTGAACTGCTAATTAATTTACACATTGTCATTTCAAAAAGTTTATGTTTTCCTTGTGTTTTAACTATAAGCTGGCATACGATACAGTTCTGAGAACAATTATGTACCTCGACGTTGAACAACGTTTCTATATACAATATTTCTCCGAAGTTGTCGCAATAAAAACACTTGACACAAAAGTGGCTGTACTTTTTTTTTTTTTTTTTTTGAACATAAAAATATGGAAGCTTGTAAAGCAAAGAAGTTGCTATATTTATATACAAAAGCTCCCTAGTATTTTATATTAGACTTTATTATCGCGGTGTACGAGTACAATACACGTTAAGCTGTTTAAACTGGAGGTAACTCAAAGTTATTTCATAACTATATATTTTACTGCGTTTATTTTTTGCTATAGTTTTAAACCATAATATTTTTTAATTAAAATTTATTTACAACTTTTAAATTTTTGTTTTTATGTATCTATATAACGCATGTTGGTAGAAGCTTTAATTTTTCTGAAACAAGTGGGTGCAAGTTACATGTCAGTTATATGTGAAGCATCACTTGACGTTACTAGAATTGTGTTTGACTGGCCACTCGGAGGCTACATTTGCAATTAAACACGGGCGAGTCACCTCTCTACCCGCCTTGCTTTGTGGCAACGAGGCGCCAGGGAGGCGCCAATTTACTGACACCCCCGCTCTCTCTTTCTCGTACTCTTGTGTTTTGGCTGATACAACTATTACTCTAAAAAAAAATAATAATACAATATACAAAAAGTAATTTTTTTTTAACTCCACGTCTTAAATAAAGCTCGCCCATGTTTTTACCTAGTTTTTTATGTCTAAAGAGAAAGATGTTTAGAACCATATATTTAAACCTAAACATTTTTTTTTTCCAAGTTGTGTAAATAGAGAAAAGTATTTTATGTTTTCAACTTGAGTCTTCTCTGTATCTTTACCTTCTGTTTTTTGTGAGTACAGATTTTAGATTTTAGATTTGTTTTTTCTTTTGTGGGAAAATAATTTTTCAGGCTATATACTTCCTTCCTAATTTACTTGGCTTTTTATAATAATTATTACTTACGTATAAATCAAGCGTGATAAACCAATTATTATTTCTTCTTGCACTGCTTTTCTTTGCACTTTTAAGTGTTAATGTATATATTTTTAACAATTTCGTAAAAGTTATAAAAACTAGAAGGTGCTTGAACATTTATAAAGAATTATCTCATTTACATCTTTAGTCAGTTCTTCAAATTATTATCAATCAATCAATCAAATTTAGTTAATTTTGAATACAGTTCGAATACAGTTTAAATTTATTGTTGAGCTATAGTGAAAACAATTATGTTATTGTGCATGATGTTATTATATGAATGCTGTAGTTTTTATAACATTATAAATATTGTTTATTTTTAGCAATCTATGATAATATATATATGTTCATTTTTTTTTTTTTTTTTTTTTTTTTTTTTTTAAGTTTTACTGTTGAAAAAGTAAACATAAAAAAGTAGATTACTAAATTTAATGACTATTTAAAAAATAAACTCAGTATATTTTCAAGTGGTAGAGTAACGTGCAATGCGAGAGTAACCAGTGTTTTTACGTATTGAAATGTAAAACAGGAAGGTTTGTGTGATTGCTTTGAAAGTACGTGTAAAATTTTTATGACTTTCGTGGCGACTCTAAATTTAACACAGACTATAGTGCGAGGTGTCACGTGTCTATCAACGTAACATTTCATTGGCTGGTGAGAGAAACGTAGAACTTTGATTGGTTATGTTGTCATATGGTACATTGAAAATTAACGACGTGTTAATGACTGTATTAGCATTTGACAATACAATCGTGTATTTTGTGATTGAAATACACATCGCGATAGTGAAACGTGGTAGCATCATATGGCGTGAATTTGAACAAATGTTCAAACATGATTCACTTCTTAACTACAGTTAATAGGAACGTTAAACAATAATTAAGAGAGTGCAAAAATCAAGTTTTCGTTTCACGTTTCTGTTAGCTTTAGTTAGGGAGTAAAGAAATTTTGAACATTATTTAAAAATCAATCCAGTGGGCCAAAGTCACCTCACTTTACGGTAAAATTTTTGCACCCCCCCCCCCTAAAATTCCCACTATGCAGAAAGTTACATAAATTCGTCAAAATTATATATATATATTTTTTTCCAGTTTTAAGAAAGGTAAATAAAGAACCTAATTTTCTAAGAAAGGTCGAGTGAATATATTATATGATGTATATAGGGAATGATATAGAAACCCCCTGTGTCGTACAAGCGAGCACTTTTGGCACGCTTACCCTTTGAAAAACGTATACAGTACTTTATTCTAGCAACTCAGCGGGACGCAAAGATACACCAAACTTAAAATGAAAACAAAGACAGAAAAACTGTGACGTCATATATTTTAATTGCATATTTCTTTCTGATTTTCCATATTTTATGTTTTTTTATGAACTATAATTGACTATGAAATGTATTTCTGACAAAACTATCAAATTGTACATTAAAATTAGTTAAAATAATCTTATTTGTTTGACTTTTTTACTGTAAATTAAGTTGAGTTGAAGTATATGAAAGTAGGTAAAATTTTGCAGCGATGTTTTTAAACTCCCGTAGTGTTTTCTCTCTGCATTTCCGACTCCATATTGTTGTTGTTTTTTATTATTTTATCCTCATTTCTGTTTGAGCCACTTTTGTATCGTGTTGAGCGGAAATGAGAGCGATCGTCTTTTGTCACCCCGCGGGGCGTCGTAAATAAAAAAAATCGTCCAAATATCTCAAATCAGCGCCATTATTTGTAGCTAACTGATGTCTTTGAAGTCGCGAAATTGATATCAAAACAAAGATTGCCAATGTAGCGAGTTTTGTCACAATTTATCGCCTGCTGATCATTGCTCTTTCAGTATAAACAATTGAAATCGTAAATATTTTAATGCTAAAATCATGTTTAGTTTAAAAGGAGAAACTTTGTTGTAAAAAAAAAAAATAAATAATAATAATAAAACTTTTGTTTTAAAATAAAAGTACTTAACAATAACAAAAATGAGCATGAGCATTTAAAAGCAATTTTGATGAAATTAAAAATGATCTCTCTATATAGATGTTCTTGTTTCCTGCGCTATAGCTGAGTTATATACATTTCGTCTGAGATTTGTCTTCGAGGCAAAGCACGTGAAATGCTTTTTCTGTCCATATCTTGAGAAACTGTAAAGTAAAAGTCATAGTAAAATACACTCCATCATCCTTTGCAGTTTGTTGTAACAGGATTTCAGTGCGTGTCATCGAGAAATTAATTATACTGTATAATATATTTTAAATATTTTAAATTTAATAACATGTTTATAAAGCATGTTATGTAGTATTTAGAAATAAATATTTAAAAACATAACTCGTACGAGGATTATTTTATATCAAAGGTTTTTCATGTTGACCAATTTTATGTTTAATCCTTTACTTTTGATTGTTCAATAAAACCAATGGCATTTCTGTGACTGCAAGTATATTTTGGTCATATTTTTGTTTCTAAAGTTACTATAGAAAAGAGAGAGAGAGAGGAAAATGTCCTGTAGGCTATATATAGGGGTTGAGATGAGAGAAAGAGAAAGAAAGGGTTGAGAATAGAAGAACATGAGAAGTTTTGGTCACACAAAGTTCTCTCGCTACTTATGTTAACATTCCTCTCTCAAACTTGTAGCCTGCAGCCAAAAACACAAGCAAGTCTTACTTTCTCACCGCACGACAAACTTTACTGCCACTGAATACATTCAGTCCACTGAGTGACGTATTTGTGTACTTTCTTTTGAGACAACAATATATTCATTTCGCCTATTTACCTTTTTTATTATCAGTTTTTTTTTTTTTTTTTTTTTTTTTTTTTTTTTTTTAGTTTTTCTGTGCACTTTTTTATCTCCAAAAATGAAATCCTAATAAATTATTTGTAATTAATTTTTCAGATACATTGAAAATTTGAAAATAGCTCTAAAATTATATTTGCTTATATCTCTAACCCCCTCCTTCTCCCATATAGTAAACAGTTTTACGCAAGTAAGAAAAAAAAAAAAAAAAAAAAAAAAAAAACGTTTTTAAAAGCCATTAAGATGTGGCCAGTGTAATTTCTCGTATATCGAGGGCTACGCGGCAATTTGGAACTTGTGCAGCCTCCGCGCGCGCAAGAATGAAACATATGGATTCTCCGCGCACCTACTTTTTGGCACATATGCAGCCTCCGCGGCCGCTAATATTGAAACATTTGTAATCTCCGCGGACGCTGCGAATGAAACATATGTACATTCCGCGCGTACGAAAAGTGACACAACTGAATAATTTGCAGAGTTTTATGATTACAAATTTTAAGCACAAGTTTTTTAATTTCTCTGATGCAAAACTTAACGCTTTAATGATTTAATGATGTAAATAAAATTTAAATAAGATATAATAGATAATTTACAATAAAAATATATTATGTACCATTACTTTTTTTTAAATTAATATGCTAATAATGTTTTTAAAACAAAGTTTTTATTTATTTTAAATGGAAAATACTTTTCAAAGCTCTGATTTTTTTTTTATAATAGAATTTTCTTGTGATTCATTTTATGAATTTTTAAGCTACCCTACCTCAAGTCAACTTATGAATGATCAGCTAGAGTATTTTCTTATCATACATACACTTCAAAGGTCAAAATTGTAAACATCCTGTCTAGTTGACTATTGCCGGTAAATGTTTCAGTTTTCATTCTGCTTTGTGGAGAGCGTAGTTGTATTTTTAGTTATTCCGTATAAATTAAATTGTATGATTGATTGTTTCAAAAAATTAAATTATTTAATTTAAATTATAATAATTGCAGTGAATAAAAAAAAAAGCAGAGCATTTGTGAAGTGTGTAATTTTATTGTAGTGTTGGTTTGTTGATAAGATTATTTTTTATTAAAAAAATTAAAGAAGAGTCTTAAAATTTTAAGGTAGGTTTCTTTATGTGTTATTTTAGGTGATAATTTAAATTCTTTAAGTTTTTAGTAGAGAAGGTGTTATAATATTTTGATGAGGAAAACATTTCAAATTTTACTGTTAAAAGTATGATTTTATTTCTTTTGAACATATGCATTTACTTTTCATTACTTGTTTTTTATTTTATTATTTTTTTTTTCATTTATTTATTTATTCATTGATTCATTTACCTATTTATAAATAAATTTATTTATCTATTGCTTCATTTATTGATATGATCATTTATTTATTAATTATCTGTCTATTTATAATTTAATTTTTAATTAGCTTTTTTTTTATTATTATTAACCTATTAATTTTTTTTAAATACAATTTAAAATTTGTTATCCGATGATATTATATCATCCTCCATGTAAATTTTATCTGTAAATGCAATTCATATCGGTAGGTATAGCTTTCTTCAGATGTGCCAAAATATCATTATTCAGATGTGTCACTTTTCGTACGCGCGGAATGTACATATGTTTCATTCGTAGCGTCCGCGGAGATTACACATGTTTCAATATTAGCGGCCGCGGAGGCTGCATATGTGCCAAAAAGTAGGTGCGCGGAGAATCCATATGTTTCAATCTTGCGCGCGCGGAGGCTGCACAAGTTCCGAATTGCCGCGTAGCCCTCGATATATAGTAAAATTTTATACATTCTCTCTCTTATCCCCGTGTGAAGACAATAATTGTTTTGCAGGACATTAAATATAATTATTTGTTAACTGCGGTCTCGAGATAAAACTCACTTTACGATTATTTCGTCATTATCTTCGCGAGGCGTCCGGTTAATCCCGTCTTAATTTTCTTCTCTTGCAAACATTAGGCGCTTCCTTGTGTTTTCTCTCCTGTACGTTGTTATAATATGTAGATAGCGAGTGGCTATACCAAGATACCTTTGTATCATTTAGCTGGTCCAGGATACGTGGATGTCATGAGATAACTCTTGTATCAGATTTGTTGGAAATTCACTAATGTCTTCAGGTACAAAAAAATGTTTTTTAATCACTATAGAGAATATGACAACTTACTTATCTGATACTTTTCAATAATAATAAGATAATTCAGTAAAAATTATATGGTAAATGTACTAGTTATCGGCAGTTTTAATTTTTAAACTTTAAACTACCTTCCACTCATTTGCGGAGCTTTAAATTTTAGCACGAAAGAGATGATTAAAAAATCATTTTTGTGTAAAAATGTCAAAACTCTCAAATGAGAGGAGCATATTATAAAAATGTAACAAACACCTGTCAATAATTGCGGCAAGCATGCCGATAACTAGTACAATTACCATACATGACAATTTTGACATTTTCTTACGAATTTAATGATGCATATAAAAATAATTAAAGATATAAATTTTAAGTGTTTTATATATTTATAAGTATTATCAGATTAGATTCAATGGAAAATAGGCTTTATTGCAGCAACTACAACATTATTTACACATGTTCGGGTTTAAGTCATACGACTGTTCGTCAGTAAATTTTTTTTTTTTAAACTATTGTTAAAGGGAGAAAATAATATATAATTAGGTTCAATCACATAACATACTACAGTTACAATAGGGTTGAGATGGATGGTGTACTTGTGCCTTACAATATGTATGAATTTGAACAATACAAACATTTTGAAATTGAAAATTGAATAACATTATCATTATGCTATGCAAACATTATTCCTCATTAAGATACTGTTCTAAAAATTTGAAATGAATTCACAAAATATAATTTAAATATATTAATGAAACACTCTATTGCATTTAAAATTGTAATATTATTATATTATATTATTATTTCAATTCAATTCAATTCAAAATAGGCTTTATTGTATAAAAACACATTACATCAAATATATGTTTGGGTTTAAGTCATACGACTCTGTAACCAATTCAGCCAAAGGGAAAATACATATGATACTATAATACAATTATTATGAGACTGCCCCTGCAGTATTACGAATGTATGCAACCTGTGACGCACACGTGCTTAACAATTTGCGTATGTGTCAGGCGTCTTTTCGTCCCCCCTTCCCCCCACGAAATAATAATATATTAGATAAAACCTTTACTTTTCTGAATCTGTATTACCTCCAACACGTATACGATCATGCGACGTTGCTAATGTCTCATAATGGACATGATACGCTCATCTCGCACCGTCCAACATCATTTTCAGCCACTTCAATCTAATGTATTTATATTGCTGCATGTGCACTTAGCTTCCCGCAAATTGCTCACAAATAAAGTAAAAACAATTTAATATATAAACCGTGTTTTGTCTTGTATAGCTTACTGTTTTTGTTTTTTTAATATTTTATATAAACGACTGCGCTTAATGGTTATTTTTAATGTTTTTTAATTGTTGTAAACGAAAATATAAATATTGCATAACGTTTTAGTATATACCTAAAATGTATAGTAATTTTTTTTGTTAGAATTTTTATACTTTCCTTTTTTGGCGTATGAGTTATATTGGTAAAAATTATCGCTTTTCTGACTCAATAAAAATAATTTACTGTCATTGAAATTCGAATTAAATTAAAAACAATAAAATTCTTAACTAATTTTTATTGAAATTGAAAAAACAGATTTACGTTGACTTTTTTCTCGCAGTTAGAAGAAATAAAGATGGTAATTTTTTACATTTTCAATTGAAATTTGTGATGTTAATGTTGATTCATTTGGAATGTATTATAATAATGTTAATTCAATGTGTTTGGAAAGACTTATGATATTGCATAGACTATTTATATATAGGCATATAGCAGTGGAATTTCACTGCTATAGGGAACGTGTAATTGCCGCGATATCTATAGGGAGAAGCGATAGAATATTTACTTGAGAGAGTAATAAAATTGGTTTTCACTTGTTTTATAGGTATTTAATAAGTTTTTCTTTTTCTTCAAAAATTCACAATCATAATAATAAACGTATACACAAATTTAATTGGAATTTACATTTTTGTTCTTGTATACGTATTGACTAATAAAGGAACAACTGTTTTGAAGCTGACTCTAAGCGATTTCGCTCGTATCCGATTCCGATTTTGACGTACTACGCATGCGTAGTAAGTAGAAACGGAAGTGGATGTGACCGAAATCTCTTAAAGTCTGCTTCAAAACAGTTGAACCTTTATTAGTCAATAAAAACAATAATTCCGCGTAGTTTATTTTGCATTTATGTCATTTCTTTAAATGCTACTATAAATAAGAACTACATAAAATATTACGCTGTATATAATATACAACATAACATTTATTTAATAACAGATTACATTATACTATTAATTTTTGTTTTATGAATGTAACTGTGAATTGTTACGTATTTATTTTTGTCCCTGTATGGAACATAAATTTTTTATTGCGATTGAATATGACAACTTACAGTTAGACTAGCTATAACGTAAATATACGGAAAATGATAATATACTTTTTAAAATATGTATAAATTATTTATTTATTTATTATTATTATTTTTTTATTATTCTTTAACTCATAATACAATGTCCAACCAAGGCAATTGCCTTATCGGTTGGATTAGAATAAAACATTTTTTTTTTCATTTCAAACAAAAATAGGTAAAAGTAAAAGTTTTTTTTTTTCAAAGATAAATTTCAAACAAGAAAACAAAAAAATTTATAATGAAGATATACATACATTTATAATATCTATAACACAATTCACATAATATATATTAACACAACTTATGCTTTTTGGTATATTGCATAATAAAACATAAAAATAATAATATTTTTTTTTTTTTTTACACAAAATTAAAGTTAAAAGACATTTGCTTTCATTCACATACTAATAGATTTATTATGACAAGCTCAAAAAATGTGATTTTAAATCTTTTTTTAAAGTATTTTTATTCTTTAGTCCTTTTAATTCCATTGGGATTTCATTCCAAATTTTTGGTAAATTATATTTTCTAGTCCTTTCCGTAAATCTATTTACTACTTTCGGTACAATTAAAGGGTTTTTTAGAGATGTTCTTGTTTAATTACTTTATTACTAATTACTACATTTATTATTAATTACTACATTAGTCTTTCTCACAGGTAATACATATTTTATATTGTCTATTCCACTATAGCATTTCTAGGCTCCAAACTTGAAGTGTAAAATGACTCTGTGATGCTATAAGAGATCTCAAAGTGATTGTATTTGTGTATATAGAGAAGAAGTTAGGTGACATTTTGTGAAGCGACGAGGAATGCAGAGAAAAAGATAAATCTTGACAAAAGCTGAAGTTTTGTTTCCAATTGTTCACATTCCTGACTTTCAATACCGTGCGCGTCTCATGCAAATCAAGCAAATAAATCGACAAGAAAAACAATAAGAACACATAATACCTGATTTAACTTCAGTTATGTGATGTGTACTTTTTACGTGCATTCAGTCCATGTTTTGTCGTCAAAATAAAACGATAAAAGGAAATCAAGTAAGAGACAAATAAATATATGTAGGTATTTTTATTGAATTAAAGTAAAAGAAGATTTATTATTTTTTTTTTTTTTTCTTTTAAGTAGACACATTGAAAAAATAAATTACGTTATTTATGCTATATCAAACAATTCCTATATTTTAGAGCACGAATGTTTCTATTTTGTAATAACATTAGCAATTATGCTGAAAATCTTAACTATTATGCTATATGCTATAAATGCAATATAATTGTATTATACAATATATAGTATAAATTATGTTGTTATATGCATAAATGTTGCTACATTGATCTAGCATAATTATTGCATTATAGTAATTTCTTTCAAATAGGAACCTAATTTAATTATATTTTATGTAATGATTAGTTACAATATTTTTTTTATATAACAGAATAATAATAATAAAAAAAAAAGTTTATTTTTTTCTTAAACACGGAGATTGCGATTAGGCACTATATTAATCAAATTTGGATTTGTATAATAACAAATTTAATGTCCAATATTTCTTTAAAAAAAGGAAATTAATTTTGATTTTGTTTGAAGTCTCTTGCATTGTTGTGTATATTCTTATTGTTATGAAGGCAAGTTAATTATTTACTGTGGCCAAGAATGCCTGAGATTCTCTCTTGGAATTTAATATCTTATATACGTTGTTTAGATTATTTCTTTAATAATATTTCACTGACCGTGGCTCGCGGCTAAAATATTTACAACAATAAACTGCAGCGTTCGTATAAGGAGATACGCCAGTTTATAAATATGCTTCAACTTTTATTTTAATAAAGATAATGTGGACGATAGAAAAGAATTTTATATATATATAGAAACTGTAGGGTATAAATAAAGAAGGTAATTTAAATTGCAAACATTTTTGTTTTGATATAGGAATTTATAAAAATATTAAATTATAAAATATTATAAACGAAAGTTGAAAATAACATACAAAATAAAACGTAAAATTTGAGACATGGTGAAACCTTTAAAATTGTTCATAATTCTTAAGGTTTATAATAACAGGAAAACTCTTTGAAAATACACACGTTTGTTGCTCTGTCTGTCTGTCTGTCTGTCTGTCTGTCTGTCTGTCTGTCTGTCTGTCTGTCTGTCTGTCTGTCTGTCTGTCTGTCTGTCTGTCTGTCTGTCTGTCTGTCTGTCTGTCTGTCTGTCTGTCTGTCTGTCTGTCTGTCTGTCTGTCTGTCTGTCTGTCTGTCTGTCTGTCTGTCTGTCTGTCTGTCTTACATACTAAATTAATATACATTATAATGAACCATTTCTAAATGGTAATAATATGTGACAAAAATTTCTACTTTTCAAAAGTAATGGGCGGGTTAAAGAAGGCCATACAAGGACATGCAGAAAAAGGTGGATATAAATCTGCAACGTTTCTTCAACTACACGGCAAAGGAGGTCCAAACGTCTTGTAAGAAATTCTCACCGATCAAATTTGAAAACATATTTGCTGATACTTCTATATATACCAGCCTTTGCAATCATGATAATTTATACTGCTAAAACTGACTTTTCTCAAATCTCGATCCAATTTTAAATTCTTCATTCAAATTTTTCAGTTAGTAATTTCATCGAAAAATTTCATCCGTTGCTGGTCAACTTTTGAATTCCATTTCAGTAAAATTCTGAGACAAATAATTCTTTATAAAAATGTGCAGCAAAATAAGCATTGTCAAAATCACTCTTATAAAAACACATAAGTGATGCAATAAAGCCTTCCCTACAAGAAGTGTTGTCAAATTTGTGAGAGTGGAGAGTTATGTTTTATATACAAGAGAGCTATATAGACTACCTTGCAAGGAATGAGTTTTATTACATGGGTCATTTAGCGCCTGCAATTGCATTGCTTGTGCACCGAGGAGAGGGGGGGGGGGGGGGAGTGAGTCATGGAATTAAATTGTGAGATGCACTTGGACACAATCTTAGCTGTGTTTCAGGAAGTCTTATCAATTATCAGCAGGAAATCTCTATTTTTCACTCTTTCACTTTCTCTCATTTTTCGTATAGTAATTAATCGTCTAAAATTTAGTAGATTCAAACGCGTCCACTTAGTATTTCATATTATATTATTGTATAATTTATAGTCTATAGTCATATATTAATATACCTTTTATGCTCTTGAAAAAAAAATGCATACATGAAATATGCTATTAATTTTTCTGTTGCTGCTTAAAAATAATTATTTCTCCTTATAAATGTAAAATTACTTTCTTTTTGCAGTAAAATTGATCATTAAAAATTAAGAAGAGTGGATTTTAACATCGCTAATAGTGGCATTAAACTAAATGGAGCAAACGTTTTAGTTATTTACTGCAGTAAGGGGCTATTGAGAAAGTTTTACGGATTTTATAAAAATTAGGATTTGTTAAAAAAAACGTTTTTTTTTTTTTTTTTTTTTTTTTTGTGTCCTTATACAGTTTTACTTCGGTGGGGAAAAAGAAACTATAGAAAGTTCAAGAACGTTTCATATTCCACGACGCTGCTTCCTATACATTATGTGTGAAAGAGAGAAACTTAAGAGTAAATAATAAAAAGTTGGCTAGGTGACTTTATAGACGTAATTTTTTTTATATATAAATATGTAAAACTTTTCCTTTGCTTTATCTCTCTATGTGTGTAAAAATTGTGTGCGAGAAGTTTTCGTGTTAAATTGCCATGTTTTAAACATAAGTCGCTTGAGATCATATTTTTTAGCCGAGCTTTTTCTTTATTATCGTTGTTAGCACATTTTTGTGCCTGGCTTGGATTACATAAGTACTTAGCGAGAGCAAGCTAACTGCCCCACATTACCAACGTATGCTAAGCTACCTTCTTGTAAATATATATATTAAGTCAGGCTTGAAATATAAGCAAATTTAGGATGCATATTTTATATCATCTTTACGTAATTTTTTTATAATGGTGTATTTATGCAGAAGAGGGAAGGGTAGTTTATATGATGTTGCTATAGTGTTTCTTAATTTGCATATTTTTGATACATTTATATATCACTAATTTAGAAAGCATGATATATAGGGGTGTATATTATTTATATATAAATATTATTATTATAAGTTGTTTATATTATGTTTTTGTCAGTTACTGGTACTCTTGCAATGAACATTTTTCTAATTGTTATAAAGTATTTATGATAATGATTTTTCTATGAGAAATACATTAAAAAATGTGTACAATTATTGTGAATAGTTCGTTCATTGCTATTGATATGATCCATTTGACTAGATTATGTTTATTAATACATACATATCAAGACGCCATAATTCCTTTCGGGGTAAGACATGTAGAATCCTTTCTAAAGTGTAAGAGGGCTTACAATGATGCATCTTACAAGACATGTCTCTCTTTTAACACTGTTGATAAATTTGTGTTGTATCAATTAATCAATTAAATGACTGATTATATTGATTGCATTAATTGAGTCTGATTTTTACTTGATCACGCTTTGATTGTATAACAACAATAAAAAAATTGATAACTAAAAATAAAATGTTGAAACAATGGATTTAAATTGATATACTTTTCATTAGAGTAAAGAAACTTCGTTGTTTCATAAAGCCCTTTGGTGACGTGACAAATTTTTTATATAACACGACTAAATGCTTTTAAGTGTGATATAAATGCATATATCGGTGTTGTAGCGGAAGATATATGTATCTCGTTTTTTATCACGTGAATCGAAATGTGTATCTCATTTTTTGTTATGGGAAGGAAAATGTGTAAGTCTTTTCCGAACGTAATGTATAGATGGCGCTCGACTTACACATATTGTAGAGAACCTTAACACAGAGAAGCGACAACCTCATGTTTTAGGCAGACCCGCAATATATTTGTTTTGAAAATCCCGCTAAAAGTACCCAAACTTAAGTGACAGTCGAAATACTCTTAGCCAATCAGAAAGCTTCAATTTTGTGGGTAGCCAATCATTTAGCTTAAAATTTTGGGTACTTTTAGCGGGCATTTCAAAACAGATGTATGGCGGGTCTACCTAAAACATGAGGTTGTCACTTCTCTGCTCAGGTTCTCTAACATATTGCTTATCCCGTGACAAATAACGAGTTACACACATTTTTACTTGATATGACAAAAAACGAGTTACATTGCTTCACGTGATAAAAACGAGATACACATTTATTTTACTTCACGTGATAAAAAAACAACAACTGATACGCATATTTTACGCTACAACATCGATATATAGTCAGTCACTTCTCATTCAGTGAGTGCTCAGTTAAACACCCTCGCGGGGTGACGTGATTGTTATATAAGCAGACATTGCGCCATGACAAGGCATGAATGTAATTGCGGCTATCAGCAGCACGCGGGTAGACAGAGAGGAGGGTGTCTTAAAGTTATATAGTTGTGGTAAGTGAACAAGTGCGACAGAGGCACGGGCCTGATTGACTGCATGGCTGCGTGTCGCGTGGCCCTCACTGGTGGACCTCATGCCCACGTAACAAGGAAATTAACCATCAAGCTCGGTACATAAGTCCTAAATTTATACATCTCTGACATTATATTCTAATCCTTATGTCATGAGGTATATCTTGATGTTTATCTATAGTAACTAAGAGCTAATTCCTCATCTTCAAATGAGACATTGTGAACCTTACTGTGACGAGGTATGCCACGTGTTCGCTATGTAATAGTGATGTATGGTCCAGGATGCTTCTCAATTAAATCTTAAATCAGAGCTGTGCGAGATAATTGAGGTAGTTAAGTATATCGTCTCCCACCCCTTGTCACACTTGATCTTTGTCTTTAACTCAAGAAGTCATCATTGAAACTAAAATCTACCAATTTAAATTAATTTATTGCTTTTAGGCACCAGTCACTTAATTAAAGGTATCGGGAAAATTAAAATACAACGCTTGACATAACGATGAAGCACAAAATTTACAAGAGGAAAAGGTTTGTTTCAAACATAAAGTAAGTGAACTGATGAAAAAAAATTAAGTAAAAATATACGAGATTTAAAAAATTAAATAGAAAAAAATTTGACGATTGAGCTGTATAAAAAAAGTTAACAAATTTTCTGCTTGTTTAAATAACGAATGAAAAGATGAAACAAAAAAGGTGCAGCAAAGAAAGATATTAATTTAAACACAAGAAAAACTTGCTTTGATAATAATAATAATGATAAAAAATTATCATATAGACTTTTTTTAATTCCATTTCTCAGAAAAGAAAATGCAAAGTAAAACTCTGGGGGCATAGTAAGTTAAAATTAATTAAAGTAATAAATGATAAAATTAAAATTAAACAGTATTTATTATTAATATTAAAAGAAAAAAAATGTTGAAAGCGCAGCAAAAAAAAAAAAAAAAAAAAAAAAAAAGCTTTGAGAAAATATTAGGTTAACAATTTTAATAACACGATTTTCAATTAAAAAAGTTTGGTAATAAAAATTTTAATTAGCGAGTTCACAAGTTACATTGTGTAGAATAAAAGTGTGGTGTTGAACGCGCGTTCTTGTTAATATTGCTAATTACTTTTTAAACATACGTTCTCGGGATAAATGCTAAACTATGAGGCGGCAAAAAATTATATGCTATGGCAAAATACGCGGCTTTTTCTTATCTCCGAATTACACAAAATCTTCCTAACTCACAGAGGAGTGGGGTGGATTACCCCTTTTTACTTGGGGGAGGAAATCTTCACATTAAAATCAAACCCATTTTATGAGATAAAAATATGTGAATACCCTTATTTACACGGACAAAAATAAATACATATATAATAATTAGGTCATAGGTCGATGCAGCAACATTTATGCGTAAGGAAATAATTCATACTGTAGTTTACAGTGTTTATACTCGTACTACATAGAATAAAAGTTAAGACATAGATATCCAGCCTAATTACTTATATTGTTATTCCAAAATAGCAACATGTATCCT
>OX439134.1:25988578-26263578 GCA_949318235.1 Ecdyonurus torrentis | reverse complement strand
ATATATATATATATATATATATATATATATATATATATATATATATTCTGCTACGGTCAAAAAAGAAACGTTAGTCCATTTTCATTACGTCAAATTATTTAAATTGTCATAACAAATCGTCATGTTTATATGAATGTTGTCAAACTTTTTCCCTTTTCCTTCTATTCATGATTTTATACGTTTTAACATAAAAGCTATTAATTGAAATAGTCCTTTTCATAAATTTTTTTTCCATGATTTCTATAAGTATAGAAAAAATAAAGCTACAGAAATTGTTCTGTCGTGAAGTGCAACATAAAATGTGGCTTTTGTATAAGATTTATGTTTGCATTGCCAAACTTAGGGAGCGAGAGAGCACGTATATATAAAAGACAATCGTTGAGGGATGTTTATGTATAGCTCCGGTACAATAATTAACATTGCTGGAAATCGTCTTGGAATTGATACCAGGGGTTACCCGTGATTTTTTTTTCTGATTGTATCGATATCTGCTCTTGTTTTGTCTTGTCAGTTGAGAGAGAGAGAGAGAGAGAGAGAGAGAGAGCACTCAGTCTCTAATAACCAAACACAACAATGGGTAATGATAAGATTTGTAGACGAGATCAATTTATTTTATTGTCTTGATGTTTTTATATGTCGCTCAATTTGATGCTCTTGTCGTATTACAAAGCAAATAAGTTAGAAAATAAATCTGTCTATACTTTTACTATGCATTCATAGCCATTGTAATATAATATATAATTTCTTATACCGATATCTATCAATCACATATAAAATAAATTTTGGTAATAAAATATCATGTCCTATATAGCGCGTGTATCCACATGACGTCCTACTGATTGAGCGCCGACGCCATACTGGAGCAATGAATAACATTGACCCGCATAAGACAAACGTTGGTTTATGGCTATTTCTTTAGAAAATAAGTTTTTATTATTATTATTATTTATCTCACATACTTGTTTGATTCAACCTGTTAACAGCATCAATGCTCTCAAAAATATTGCTAAAAACAGTATTTTTAAACTGGCAAAATTTGACATTTATTTAACGGTCCATTTTATTTATTATGGCGTCAACTTTTATATGAATGCAACCACCCTATAATTTGACTATGGATTCGTGACGTTTGTAGAGTATTTTCTATAATATCGTGCTGATATTTATTAACACATATTTATATACATACAGTAAGTACGTAAACTTATAAAATGAATTTTAGTAGTAAAAAATATCATTTTCGATATACTATAGCTAATTTAACGTAATTAAAAATAAAAACACTTAAATAAAATATTATTATCTAAACCTTATTAGTTTCAGATTCAGAAAGGGTTTTATTTCAAAAAACACAATACAAGCACAATACATAGCTGGGCACAGTTCAATTAAGACATAGATAAAAATTTGCTAGAGCTCCTGTAAATTAGGCCACAAGTGTGTCCAATGTGTAACACAATGCTGCCTACCTGCCAGGATATGACGTCACACCACGTCGCAGTCATTTGTTCGTGATCCACTTAGATGTAAATACGATAGCAGGTAGCAAATATTTTATTTGATTTTGATCCCATATAGAAAATCCTGCAGAGAAATAACACCCAGTTTAAAGCTTTGCAAACCTAAGTAAACGATGTAAGTTTATGCGCAAAAATATGTTTACTAAAATACATGTTTCTATGCTAAACGTGGATATTCGTATACAGAAAAATGCATTGTATTGATTTGTATGTTTGCAGTTTAATTTTATTGAATTACGCTTTCAATTGCACCAGTTTGTGATGTTTCAACTAAGTTTAAAGTTCTTTAATTTTTGTGTTGGGTTGTACATAAAGCGTTGGGCGACAAATCCCTAAGCTACGATTTTTACTCGAGGTATACGCAAGGATAAAAAGCCAAAAAAAAGGAGAGAGAAAAGAATGTTTTATTAAAGTAACGAATCCCCTGCTATAACTTCTCATTTGGCAAAAGTTTAGCCATCGAGCCAGTGTGTGGAGGAAAAAAGAAAAAGAAAAAAAACTCTCAGTTTCACCGTGGTATCTTACTGCGTGTGTCGTAAATATTAGAAATTAAAACATAACATTGAAAATTAGAGAAATACGCAAAGTGTCAAACGTTTGTTTTATAATCATGAATTATCTGTATTGAAGTTTAAGTAAATTGTTTAAAATTTTGACTTCAGTTTTACATTGTAAGTCTCTCTCATTTTTTTTCCAGGACTAAAACAATAAAAAAAAAATATATTTTTTTTTTTCAATGCATACATATAATGGTTTAAAATTTTGTAATATTGTTATTTTTATTATTTTTACAATTCGTTATAGAGTAGCCGTACCTTTTACATTTCTCCTTACTATGGCTTTCATTGTTAGTTGAGTAAGAATTAAAATGCGAAGATTTTCAAACTGAATAAAGCTATATCAATCCCCTCTCTCTCTCTCTCTCTCTCTCTCTCTCTCTCTCTCTCTCTCTCTCTCTCTCTCTCTCTCTCTCTCTCTCTCATTCTTTAGAAAATGGAAATCATCATTAGAAGCAAAAGATAAAATCATTTCATGCCAAATGCAAAGAGTAAAACAATAGATTTCTCTTTTTTATTTTTTTTATTTTTTCTACCTGCTCCATTTCTTTTTATAAAATTATTCATTATTTTCTTTGCTTCATTTATAGTGACATATCTGGCTATATGTACTTGGAGAGCAAATCTGGGGTAAAATTGTGAAGTAAGTAATCAATTACGCCGCGCACACAATAAATATCCTGGGCTGCTACTGCATTAATGTATAATCTTATATGCAGGAAACATAAAAAGTGAAAAGAAATGTAAATGTGGAATCATTTGTTACTGCTGCTTTGGCTATTAGCATAAACAACTTGTTTACTACGCATTTTGCTTCTTATTTATATTTTGTTGTCGTGAGAAAGAGAGAGAGAGAGAGAGAGAGAGAGAGAGAGAGAGACGTCGGAAGTCGCTCTTCATTTGTCTTCAGGCGCGTACTTCAAAATATTTCCTTTGCCGCATTGTGCGTGCCAAACTGAACTGTTTGTAGATAACCTATAACTTTAAAATTCATAAGGATGATAATCCTATGCTTATTTCTATAAATTTAAACTATATTAATAATCCTGGGTACTTTGATCCATAAAGTGTAAAAAGATTATTTCTTGCCTGGGCTTGAACCTGTGAACCTCATGTTGCTTTCTTGTATTTCCTGTCATTAATTTGAATCTTTTTGGGCCCTTTTTTTACTGTTTATGTACAGGAGATGACTGTACTGTAATATGAGTGACTTGTAAAAATTTAGTGCAATGACCAACACTTTTCGCTTAACAAAAGAGGATAACCTGCATATCTCTCTCTCTCTCTCTCTCTCTCTCTCTCTCTCTCTCTCTCTCTCTCTCTCTCTCTCTCTCTCTCTCTCTCTCTCTCTCTCTCTCTCCTACTTTTAAACAAAATATAGTCTCTTAATTTGTCACTAATATTTCAAAGGAAGATATTGAACATTTTTTAATAATCACATTAAATTTCTTTTATCACTATTTTATAATCGTTTTATTATCGTTATTATATCTTTAAGAAAATACATGATGATAAAAACAGTTTATTAAAAAAAAAAAAACACAAAAAAAAAAAAAACACAGGCACTGATTATAAATATAGCTACATAAAATTCCTCCTCTGCACCTCTTTATTAACAACTTTAGTGTGTGCGGTGCTGCTACGGGTATAAATTGCATATTTAAGTACGCAAGCTCCCTTGTTCACCGCACTTGTATCAAATATTCCGCTCGTGGTGTCGCGGGATCACAAGAGTGGATTTTAAACTAATCTCGCGGTGACTTTCTATCAAAGTTTCATACTCTAATTATCTATAGAACACTATACAGTATATATATATAAACCGAGGTATGATTATAAATTTCTTCATTGCTGAGATTATAGTACGTAAATTTACTGCTGTTTTTTTTTATACGTTGGGATTATATAATATATACTTCATAACTGAAGATCAATATTTGTCTTGTTTTATATAATACGTACTTTTCTTTCATGCAAGACAATGATCATTTATAGTTTCTATGTTTGCGCACAAACAAAAATATAGCTATATGTAATAATTATGCTAGCCCATTTTCAGCATAATTTTTTCAATACAGCATAATTCATTTTCTATACTGCAACTTTTCTGTGTTACAATATAGCATAAATATTATGTTGTGTATAACATAACTATTCTGTTGTTCTAATTTAATATTATTTATGCTATTATAAATACAGCAAAAATTACATGTAATTTATTATTTTCGTGTGATAACTTTTTTTTCCGCTTGAAATCATGAAAAATTGAATAACTCTAAAATAGTTCACTTATATTTTAGAAACTGCTGGAACTCTCTCTTGCTTTTTACTTTCAAAAAGAGAATTTAATTTACACTGTTAGTAAAAATTCATTCAATTTACATTTTATTGTTATGTTATGTCACTTTTTTTTTATCAATCTTATTAAAGAACTGTAAAAATAGAAATATTACCAAATTTTATAGTTTGTTGCTTTGTTGATTTACACCAACCATATATTGCTTTCTTGTTTATTGTCAAATAACATATATAGTCCCAGTATGGCATCACATATATTTTGTCTAATATATAAGAAACAGGTACAATATCGCAATATTGTTCCCCGCGGCATGTTGTCTTTTAACTGATTAATTTTTTTGTTATCAAAAAAGCATAAGATTTTCTTCCTTATGTAAACTGTGCCTTAGGCCTAACAATATACCTTTTCTTTTCATATACGTATAGTGTCTATACAATAACACGTCAGTAAAATCATAAAAAACTTCAGTATAAGCTCTCACAATAAATCGAGTGATTAATTTTGTTACAGATTTGCTTGCCAATCTTTTGTGTGTTGTTTGCAAAAGAAAAAGCCTGATAATGAGCAGAGCTCGTTAAAATGACTTCATTGATTTCTATATTTTAATTATACGAAGAAAAAAAATGTGACAAACAAAGCAACCACCTTCACATTGATGCTCATCTCTCAGTCTTTGTTAATTGGACGCAATATCACATCGTTAGAATAGAAATATTGAAAATTTTAGTCGTTTAAATAAATATTTAATATTAAATCCACACAAATATTATACGTTTTATAAAAAATAATAATAATAATAATAAAAACAATGTTTTACTTTTGGTGTAGGTCAGGATTATACTTTTCCGTAAGTGCTTTTATGTATGATCTGAGGCTTACCAGACCTCAGAGTCAACCCATTATTACTCTGTTCTGGTTTCGACTACCAGATCTGTGCTACTCGGACCACTAAACTTCGAAAAATCCAAATAAAATAAAATAATAATTATATTGCAATAGGTAAATATTAAATTGGAACAGATATTTATATATTACAATAATACCTAATACAGGTAAATCATATAGTAAAAAATGGTTGTCTTACGTATGGATAATTAAGGTATTGTTCTAGTATATCAATACCTACGCACAGCATAGCGTTGTCTGAACCGGTTCCCGTTGGAACACCGAAGTTGAGCAACGTCGAGCGTGTTCAGTACTTGGATGGGTAAAACCGCATAAAGACTGGCGGCGTGGCTGTGTGTAATCGGGCAGTTTGAGCACTGCTTGCTAACGCGAGTGCGCTGTAAGTGTAAACTCTTTGTTTTTCCGAGGGTCAGTGGTCCAGGTCTCACAGACCTGATAGTCTGAGGTCTATAGTAAACCTCAGATCATACATTAAAGCCCATATACTGAAAAGGTTTAAATCCTGGCCTCAAATCCTGGTTTGAAGGCGTCATGATGCTTACCGTTTTGCTTTTTTATCCATATCTATTCCAGGTTAAAATTTACCTTTACAGGATTTAAATACCTATTGGTAGTTTTTTTTCCGTGTAGATCAAAGCTGCAATTTGATAATCCTTTATATCTATATTTTGAATAATCAAAATAATTCTGTAATGTTTGTGATGTTTATTGACCAGGTTAATCAACCATAAAACATGCCGTGTCAATTATTCGTGCAGTGAGGTGAACAGTATAGCAGTGGTCAGTAACAGCTGACGTAACCGCGCTTGCGTGATGCCAGCGTGTCAAATCACGCAACATTGACCTCTTTAATTTTTAACTTTAGCAAAAATTACGATAACATTTTTTTTTTTTTTTATATAATTGTGTATTTTAACAGCTGTATCGTAGTAACAATTGGAGCAAATCACGTTTTCTGTGTGTCATTTCCAATATTTTGTAATACTCGAGTTATCGCTTACATTACCACAAAAGCACCAGTGAGTAATTAAATTTAATGTTGAACATGTACATGATTGTGGGTACACTTGATGTCAATTATCTACAATTATTTTTAGTATAAAAAAGTTGATATTCGCGGACCTCGGTTTTCGTGCTATTTAGTATTTGTGTGTCGTGTATTTGATAGTTATAGGAATGTAACTGGCTTGTAAGCAGATTGTTTGATATATATGTTTAACACAAGCATTATTTATAATGCACTCAAGCGGAGTAAAAACATCACTCAATACGCTTACATTTGAAGTACAAAGTAAGAACATTCTTCGGACATTTTACTGCAATCAAAGCATTTGTCAAATATTTATTCACCATTGTAGCTGTCTAGTACTTGCAAAAAAAAAAAAAAAAAAAAAAAGCGTAAGAAAACGACATTTAAAAGTCATCAACTGCAATAATCTCGAGATTAAAGGCACCTTAAAAGTTAAAATTTAGTTACTATTGTTTGAAAAGAAAATTAAAATATTAATAAAATTCATTCAACTATATAATTTTTATTATTTATTAATTATACGTGTGATGTATTTAGGAATACTGTATAATTACCAAACACATGGCTAGTAACATAAACAATAATAAAACATGAGTTGACAATTTGTTTTAAAAATACATTATAAATATATGAAGGAAAACAAAAAATCTACATGTTTATATAAAACCACCCTCGTAGAGCGCGGAGCATTAGATAAATTATTTTCCGCTTCAGAGAGATAAAAACAGTTTTTCTTGGCATGGAACGCTACAAAAAGTTATTAAAAATTACCGTACTGTACATATTAATTAATATTAAAGAGCTACTCATTGATGATTTTTTTTATATATATAATATATATTTAAGTAAAACGTAGACTTGATAAAATATTCAAAAGTTTGCTAATATTTCATATTTGCTTCTCCGCGCGTTGCTTTGATCTACTTGAAATATCAAGTGCGGTTTTAATTGAGCTTCAGTACTCAGCTTAGCTATACCCTGGTCTTACTAACTTTGATATGTATATATTTAGAGTTTTAACACCATAAATAAAATGAGCAAATATATATATATATATATATATATATATATATATATATATATATATATATATATATATATATTATAAAATATATATATATATTATGTATATATATATATATATATATATATATATATATATATAAATATATATATATATATATATATATATATATATATTATAAAATATATATTATATACATAACTCAGATAATTTTACAGAAATGTATACAGTCCTGAGAAAGAATGCCTCAAGGTCATTTGAAAATCGATCAATCGATGATTTAATAATATTTAAAGGAATAGACCAGAGAAAAACATAAGCATTTATATCACAAAACACTTGGTGGGACTTAAATAACTTTAGTTTGTCTCAAAACGCAACTGTATATAGCTACGTATTCGTGATCAGAAATTTCGATTTATGCAACCCGCACAACATTTTCATTCTAATTTGTGCATGTTTCTGACGTCATAAACATGAATAGTCACTTAAATTGCATACTTTACAGTTTTTTCACGCTCTCTCGTGGGGCTACATTCACATTCTGATAACAACATCCAACAGTTTTGAAGATCCCATTTCGTGTTTATTTATTATAAAGCACATGTTTTTTTATGTGGTCTATGGCTTTAAAAATAAAAACAAGATACAACATATTTTAAACAAATCTATAGTATATGATATGAATCTCATTCAAACATGTTACATTATGAAACCCAAAATTATACACTAAACTTTCAATGTATTTAAAATTATTTTTTTTAGGGCGTTTTTTTTTTTTTTTGTTATTTTTTTTATTGACTTTTATAAAATGTTACTTAAAACAAAGTTTATTATAATTTTTTTATCAAATTATTTACTTTTTTTCAATATAAATAATTTGAGAACATTGCTGTACAAATAAGTTTGCAAGTTAGATTTACCCTATGCAAATCACACTGGTAAAAATTAGTTGTTGTTTTTTCTCTCTCTGGTTTGGTTTTAATTTACTACCACATCTCATTTGAAAGTTATCAAATTAAAATATAGCATTTCAATCTGATGTAACCCTAAAGTTGTTAAGACAAAAGTGGTTTTACAAAAGAGTTATTAAGTAGAGAGATTGAAATTAGTCAAAGTAAAAAAAGGAAATGGAAAAAAAATGTACAGGGAGTTTTAGTAAAATGAAGAAAAGAGGGTCCGAGTTAAAGTGTGGTCTTCGCTTGGATTAAAACTGCTAGCAAAGAAATACTGTGAGATTTGTTTGAGTGATTGGAAAACGACTTTTAGCTGAGAGTGAAAATAACAAGTAAAAGGGGAGATGAGAGAGAGAGAGAGAGAGAGAGAGAGAGAGAGAGAGAGAGAGAGAGAGAGAGAGAGAGAGAGAGAGAGAGAGAGAGAGAGAGAGAGAGAGAGCAGAGGGTCAGATCTTTAGGGGACAAAGTAAGTTTGACCCGCACACAAAAACACTATTATCTCTTTAAAATTTAAATTGTTTTTAGTAAAGAAAAAAATGACACATCAATAAATTATAGTTACTGAAAAAATTTTCATTGTTTGAAAGTTTTTTTTTTTTTTTTAATAATAATTACAATATAATATAATTTTCATTTATTTTAAAGTAGATTTATAATTTGCTAAATGTTATGCCTTAACCCCCCCCCCCCTTACTCTTTTTGATTCCTGTATTATATGACTAATTTAAAGAGCAAAAATGCCTCGTATTATAAAATATATTGTATTTGCTGTATACACGCAATACAGCTTCGAGCGATATTCACGTGTTTATCACTAAATCGGTTATATTTAAATTTTTAAATATTGCACCGTAAATGACTTTGCTATCATAAAAATTATTCACAAATTTTCCTGCCTCTAATAAAACTCACAAAGTCATAATTGTCGTGATAAAAATGAACGCAATAACAATAATGAAAATGTGTCCCCCAGGACCCGCGATAATTCTCTCTCTCTCTCTCTCTCTCTCTCTCTCTCTCTCTCTCTCTCTCTATGTATATACCTACAATGTTTATTATCATTTTATTCGAGTCATAAAACGATTTCTGTACCCATCAAATTATTAACAACATTGTAAATTTTAAATTTTAGGTGCTTTGATAGAAATGGAAACATAAAACTTATTTATATACAAACTTCATATTAATTTGTATTAAGAAATTTTAAGATATAAAGTTTGTTGATTTCTTAGTAATTTTTATCACCATAAGGTTTAACTGAATACAAACCACAGAGCTGGAAATACGAAGTGATGTTTGCAAAGATGTTTTGCTATTAATTACATTTCAATTTATGAGATGAAGAGATTTGTAAGTAAGAAGTTGTTGGCTTGAAACGAGCACTCGAACATCTTTGAAACTGATCACCTTTCATCTTCTTAATCACATGGAGTATAGCAAAGTCAGACGTCTCTCAAGTCTTTTGCTAGAAGTAAAATATCTTTAAAAAAAAAAAAAAGTTGCTCACGTTTTTTAGCAACTTTATAATACTGCACGGAAAGAAAAAATCACACAATTTATGCTAAAAAAAACCGTAAGCTGCAACGCTAACTAACTAGTTAAACCGTAGTAAAGTTGTTATTTTGATTATTGCAACAATTAAAAAAAGATAACTAAGGTTTAACTAGAGGTTGCAGCTTAGGCCCTTACCCCCGTAAGCTACAACGCTAACTAACTAGTTAAAACGTAGTTAAGTTGTTATTTTGATAGTTGCAACAATGAAAAAAAGATAACCAAGGTTTAACTAGAGGTTGCATAAATGATGGTAAATTTAAACAACATAAATAGTTATGCTGTATGTACAACAATATTATCATACTTCAAAGTTATTGTGAGTGCAACATAACCATGATATCATGAACATAACTGTAGATAACGTAAGGTGGCTACTGCGTATTTTGTTCGTTGTTTCCGAATTGGCCTGATCGTCAAAAATTCCGGTAAAAGTTCAAATTTCAAAAAAAAAAAAAAAAAAAAAAAAAAAAAAGCATCTAAATGTGATTAATACCGGAAATAAATAATTAAATCTTATCATGTTGATGCAGTAACAAAGATTATGTTACAATAAACAAAATGTACTGAAAATAAACTATAGCATAATTATTTCGTATTTATTTTTGTCTGTGTGTGTATCAAGTTTTATATAATTGATATTTTGTACTGAATTTATTCTTTGATTTCGATGTTAACAATTGATTATTTGTGTTCACAGGTGAGTGTAAAAATCGTCCACGTCAAACAGATTTATTACGTCCCACTGTACATTTGTGTGAATGTAAAAATGCCACAGGTTCGTACTACTATAATAATTAAAATAACAAATGAACGTGTAAAGAGGGGATTTTTATAATAATAATAATACGTGATGAAAAATAATATATATATATATATATATATATATATATATATATATATATATATATATATATATATATATATATATATATATATATATATATATAAATGTGCGAGTTTTAATTATTTTGCACGTTAATTGAAAGCCTTTAGGTTATTCTCATTGTGCGGTTCACCGGTATTTGTTACGTGTCCCAAGGCATGACACACCCTGTGTGAGTAAATACATTTGTAAATATCAAAGTCAAAATGTATCGTACAGCACAGCAATGTTGTTTTTAACTGATACAAAATGGAAATAAATGATTTAAAATAGTTTTAATTTAAATTATCGAATAAAATATAAATAATATAAAATTATGTGACTCCAAAGTTACAATCAATGTACAGTCATTCCAATAAAAAATGAAATTCTATTGTCATATGGGAATAACATGTATTTAGATAGAGTTTGGCGTCAGATGAAATCTCCATCTGATTGCATTGAATGGCCATAAGCCAATACAATTTCATTTTTTATTGGAATGATTGTACCGAAATGAAATAAATAACCTGCAATTTTAGTGATGCTTTTCAGTCTATAGTTGTGCAGGTTTTTCATTTCCTTGCGGTACATAAGGTTTTCAGTTCCCGAGGCGTGCTGATTTGACTGAGAGTTTAACATGATATGATCATCCCCTTGTATGTTGGGATTTAATTTGCCAGCAGGTGATTTTCCACTGAAACTGTCATGTTTTGACAAAATAATAATAATAATTTTACTATTACTTCCACGAAAAACTGAGATAATTTTGTTTTCCTGTAACCATCGTTCGTAAAGAAATATAATATGATGAAAGAAATATCAGTCAATAATATTGTTGACTTGAGTAATATTGAGTAGCATTTTAAAAATTAAAAAAAAAAAAAAAATTCACACCATTTTCTATACTCTTTTGTTCCCCTACTCAAAGTATTTTTATTGAAGTTCATTACTTACCTCAAAATTACTTTAAACGTCGTAAAATTTAATTAAAAATTCATTTGTAGTATAAAGTGAATTGAAATTGGTTTTTAATGAAAAGCCGATTAGGTACCTGGAATTTTTATCTCCTTTTTTTTTATTATTATTATTATTGTAATGAGGGTGAGTTGAGGGTTGATAGGGGATATTTTACGTCCCATAATTGATGCTGAATAAATGGGGAAAGCAGGAGGGACAGGTGCAAATATTTTTTAATTATCTCCCCCTAAACCCTTGCTCGTTTGTGATCTAAATAACTTTGTATACACACTGCTCATTGAAATTAAAACAGTCTATATTTTAAATATCACGAGTATATTATGTATTAATATATAAAAGTCGACGCCATGTTGGATCACTGAATCACATCGGCTGGTATGGGAAAATAACACATTTTGCCACTTTAAAAAACCTATAATAGCAATATTTTTGAGAGCATTCATGCTGTTGAATTATAGGTTATAAAGTATGCGAGAAAAATAATCACCAAAAAATTAACTAATTTTCCAGTCTTAAACCACGATTTTCCTATATACTGAATAATGTTATTCATCGCTCCAGTATGGCGTCAAAGCGCATTCAATATGACGTCACCCTATTACGTAATATAAAAAAAGTGTTATTTTTAGGCTAAGAGAACTGCAGAATATGACGTAGATAAGTTTGCATTAATATACTATGCTTTACGGTAAAATTATATAGAAGAGCACACAATATCACTCAATATAGTTTCTCCTCCTCCCCAGTATACTCTCACTGGACAATACCTTATATGAGCCTGACTGAGAATCCCGTAAAGTGACGCCAGCTAGAATTAATTTACTATAATCTGCGTGGACACAATGAGAGACTTACTTATCTCGGACATTTATTTGTGAGAGAAAATTTACAACATCCTGATCGTCTTTTGTTTCTACTTCAACTTCCTTACTTTGCTAATTCACTTTCTGTGTCCTGCTGCCTGCTTGTGGTCGCCAAGGCTTCCTTGCTTTGTCACTCCAAACTATCTATCTATCTCTTTACTTTTGCAAAATAACCTTTTCAAACGTATCTAACTTCTATACTTTTTAACAAATTTTTATATATTTTTTGAGAGAGAATATCGAGCGTTAAGAAAACTTAAGAACGTGCCTTAATAAAAAGATCTTATAAAAAAAAAATGTGTATAAACAGCTCTCTCTTGCTACGTAATATAAAAGTGAATTTCTTGTTATTTTTTAATCAAATAAAAAGAAGATTTCTTTACATTTGTGTGAGAAAGGTGGGAGTAAAACGTTTATTGAAGACATTTGGAAACGTGGCCTTATCTCTTCCAGTTCTTTCAAATCCCAAGCAATTTTCTCTCGCTCTGAAATTTCGTATCAATATAAGCAAAGTAAGCTATAGCAAGGTGCGGACCATATATATATATATAATATATATATATATATATATATATATATATATATATATATATATATATACACACACACACACACACTTTACGTATTATATTAACATTACTTTATCCACTAAATATTAAATGTGCTATGCCTATTGTTTGTTGCCAATAAACTACATAATATTTATGTTAAATCATTTTATTTTCTACAGTAAAAGGAAATGTGTAGTATTATTGGCGATTTATCATATTTTAACAGAAAACATCCCCGAAGAATAAACATCGTATTATATACAATTAATAATACATTTTGCAGGATAATATAAATTATAATTTTGTGATAAATTAGGTGATGTATAAACTGAGTATGATTGTTTTAATATGTGCAGCAATGCATGGCTTATATATTCGACATGTCTTGAGGAAGCCATCAATAAATTGATTTGATTTGACATAATGGTGAAAATTGTCATGTAATCATCACATGTTTATTTCATTATTTACAGTACAAATAGTATTAAAGTTGTTTCCATTGAAAATACTTCTAATGCAAGCATTTTTTTTTATCAGCAGAGCTTCTCACGTTGTTACAATTGCAATACGTTTTGTCTCGCCATGTCTTTGTATTGATCATGATTGAATTTATCGAGATTCTTGTAGCTTGGCGAGAATCTCTTTTTCTTTTCAAGCACACTTTCCAATTTATTTTAGTTTTTCACGCGAGTTGTTCTCACAAAAAAAAGTTTGTTGTACAAGGTGCTGATAGAGAAAATAGAGAAAGGGGAAATATCGAGAGAGAGAGAGAGAGAGAGAGAGAGAGAGAGAGAGAGAGAGAGAGAGAGAGAGAGAGAGAGACGTACAGATTGCGCGGCAACAGGTGAGAGAAAAGAAATAAAAAAGCTACGTTGTTAATGTTTGATTTATGCAGATCTATAAGTTGACAATATCTCGGCTTGATTTGCTCGCAGCTAAAGTGTGTGTTTTGTATTATTTGAGTGTTGTATCACTGAATTTTACATTTATCGTTAATATATAAGCCAACTTGAAAAACCACGACTAAGTATTTAGTCAATATTGACTTTGAGTTTGTAATTTATTTTTGTGTTATATGTTAGGTATACAATAAAAAATAACTAATCAGAAAGCTTTTGAATTTGATAATACAAATTTCCCGGAACACTTCAGCATTTTATGCATGTTATAAACTTCTGTATGCAACGGTATAATATACATTTTTATTTTCCTTTATATTTTCCAGTTTGATTGTAAGATAAGCTCTCCCACGTCACTTCGCTGAGAAATGCTTACGTTTTGATTTAAATTTTACATGAATATTTGATGTATATATAGAGTTTGAGAAATCTAATTTAGCTGCTATACCTTATCACTGCATATTTTATTCATATCAATGTTTTGTTATTCATATCCGTGCTTGTGTTATTCAAACCTCGGTGTGTGTTTTTTTTTTATTTCGTGGCAGGCGGCTTTGGTGTGAGTAACGTTTGTCTGCTGAAGAAAAGGTATCAGCGAAAATTCCATTTGTTTCTCAAGGCGATGTGATTGACAAGTTCGTGTGACAATCTAGAAAATTCCAACTCAAATTTGAATTCTCCTCTATTGCTATATATTGTCGAAACGGTATGGTATGGTATTGAAAAATAGAACTTTGTGTTTAAATATTAAAGGCATAGACCAAAAGAAAACAAGCATTTACATTACAAAATCACGTATAGCAGTGAAAATAATATTTCAGCTTATGCAACCCGCACAATATTTTCATACTAATTTTTGCCTGTTTCTGCCATCAGAAACAGGAAAAGTCACTCAAATAGCATACTTTACAGTATTTCACGCTCTCTTGATGGGCCTACATTAACATATTGGTAAAAATTGTCATCAGTGTTAGAGATCCCGAATCGTGTTAAATCATTCAAAAGCACAATGTGGTCTATGACTTTAATCGATAAGTTGATATATAAAAATGGCATTGTTGTTATTATTATGCACGGTAAATTCACGTTGAAATTGTTGGGTTGTAATCAGGACTGCAATCAGCTGCAGTTTTTCATGTCGAGTTTTTATCTATGAACGTGAAACTGGCTGAATTACGAGCCGCACCAAATTATGTTTTATATTTTATATTTTATTTCGATAATAATAACAATTGACAGCTCATTACAGATAACATTGTGAGCGTTTTTTATTGTAAATATGAAAAAAATCAATGATCTCTGATAATGTGCAGTAATTTCATTATTAGACACAGAGTTGTGCAGAAGTACAAACAAATAAATTATTTTTAAATCGAGTATCGGTTTCTATTCGTTTTAACATACTAATCAAATTTGTATTTGCATTTGATATGATCATTTGCAATAGATTTTTAACGTTTATATTCAGTACTAAAATAATCATGTTAATGTAATATTATTTGGTTGTGATTTGTAAAATATGCTACCGACTCTGTACTGCTCTGGTAGATGAAATATTATTGATATGACAATTTATTGCGGCTTATTATAAAGCGACGCTCGCATATTTTGCACACGATGTTATCACAACAGAAAAAAAAAGTGTTTTCATGTTTAAAATAATAATAATGAGTGGCCTAATCTTTTTGTTTTATTATTATTTTTTTTACATCACTAATCTCTTTATTACGTGAAATAAATAAATAAAAATTGTCGTTATTTATTTTTACATTTTTAAATGTTTTCATTTCTCTGTATGTTTTTGTTTTGTGTAATCCTAACAGTATGGTCAATTGTATAACATCGTGAGCTCGCATCTTCACCGCGGCTTTGTCTCTCTCTCTCTCTCTCTCTCTCTCTCTCTCTCTCTCTCTCTCTCTCTCTCTCTCTCTCTCTCTCTCTCTCTCTCTCTCTCTCTCTCTCTCTCTCTTCTCCCTGCGCTAGTATCTCTATTACTTACGCCTGCAGGGTTTAAGAGTTATGCCACTTGAGTATCTTGCGTGCTGTGAAAATTACTTACCTGCAAAGCATTTTCATTCATTACATTTGTTTATTTTTGTATTTATTTATCAGTTAAAGTTAAATTGATTGCAGAGATATCTATATTGAGTGTATAATCTAGGCTAAATAGAAAGTTCCCCTATATGGTCAATATTTTTATTCCCTACCCCCCCTCCCTCTCCACCCCAACCCCCCTTAGTCTGTAGCTAGGGTCATCTCGACTTTATGGAATGAGATACAATCTTGCTAAAACCTTTACAACATACAAAATAAAGCCGTATAATAAAAACAATGCAGCAACGAGCGAGCGACATGAATTTTTATATCTACATTGTGTTTTATTGTATTGTCGTCTTGTATTTAAATTCCTCATACATAATTAAGTCGTTGCTTACGTATACGTTTTTATTTTTCTTTACTTTTTGAGTGGCTGTTTTCATTTTATGTCAACTGACGCCAGATTTTTGTAAGATAACGTATAGAAATTGAGAGTATAGTGGCTTAGACTTTTCTGTGTTCTATTATATAATTTATATTATACATGTCATGTATCAAATTCATGTATCAGTTGCAAACGTGGGTTAGCTGAATAAGTTTTAAAAGATAAATGAAGAATTTGAAAATTAAATAAATTTGATGATTGTATTGCAACAAAAAACTTGAAAGCACAAAAAAAAAAAAAAAAAAAAAAAAAAAACTTTCACTTTTAAAGCTGTTTCTATACGTAATGTGGATTTTGATATACTTTAAAACGTTTTTAAATATAAATTTTTAAATAACCATATACTTTAGCGTAAAACTTAAAATATAATAATACACAAATGATATATATATTTATCGTCAGTATATTGTACTTAAGACATCCCATTATTCCGTTAAAATTAAAAATGCTGTATTTAGATTTAATTTAATATTTAATCAAATTGTCTCGCAATGATATAATTTTAAAGCTTACATTTCACATGTGATTGACTTACGATAGATCACCTTGCTTGTAGTAATCAATAAATTCCTGCACGGGACTTGTGAGCAATTACTCCGAGATTGCATGGCATGACTCCCAGGAGGCAATTCTTGGTCTCCCTTATGCGTTGTATTTTAATGTAAATTTTGTGATGTGCGAGTTACCTCCAGTTTGAGTGACCTTGCTGCTTTACATGTAATTTGGAAATACCTCTGTACCTTTGCCTTCCACTCGAATTCACCTCTCTCTCTCTCTCTCTCTCTCTCTCTCTCTCTCTTTCAATCTAAAATTCCACCTTTCATCTGTACAAATTTTATCTTCATTTTGATCGCCTGCAATAAAAACAAGATTTAAATTAAATTTGAAATGAGATCAAACAGATTTCTTATTAAATTTTCAATTTCAGAAGTATTTTATTGCTAAACGAATTTACCTCGTCTTTTTGAGATTATTATTTAAATTCTGTGTTGAATGCGGTACACAAAAGTTAAATAATTTGTGAATTTCTCAGTTTTCACACATGCCCGCGTGATTTCAACATGCAGATTATTTATGATCGTTTTCTGCATTCACGCTGGATTTAGCGCGATTAATTGTCCGCGATGAGTCCCCCAGCTCCGCGTATTTTGCATACGACGCTTCCTGCGTGTTTTCAGTAAATTGAAGACAAACTTTGTGTATAATGCAGAGAAAATGTGAAAGAGAAAGTTTGGTGTATCAAATTATTTATTAATATTTGTTTCTTTAGAATACATATACACTTTCTTGTTTGTTTGTAGAATAAATAAAATTTGTAAATGATTGTTTCGAAGCAGAAAGATAGAGATAAGTTGGTTATTAAATGATAAAGCAACACGGGGCTGTAGAGAGCTTGGTATGCATGAGGTTGTGTCTATCACGTTGCCGCGCGGCGCCAGCAAATTGCAGAGTGAGGCGAACACACAGATCTATCTCTGCAGATATCACGACAAAGAGAGAGAGAACGAGGGGAGCTAGCGGCCTGATTTAAATTGCAAGTGTCTCGTGCCGAGGTGGCTCAATGTCTCCAATTGGTCCACCAGTATCTTACACGTATTTGTCAACAGCGTGACTTTTTATTGTTTTTGAGCCATCAAATGAATTGAATTCTTACCATATCATGAAATCACAATTCTATTACACACAAAATGTTGTTATATACGCTTAAATAAATGAAATGTAATTGAAACATTCAGTCATATTTGACATTTTACACACATACGCAAATATATTGAAATTTTCATTTTATAGAAATTTAATATAAAGTGAGTTTTGCGTAATCAAATATTGTTGATTAAATTGAAATATAATTTTTAGTATTTTTTAATCAACGTTAAAATTTTCTTTCCAATCTATCAAACTCGCATGTCAATCAAATCAATGTGAGAAATAAATTGTGGTCATCCAAGTTTTATTTAGTGCAGTTTGCAGAGACTTTGCAATATTTCATATTTCTGTTGCATTTCAGTTCAATTAGAGAAATTGCGGGTTGATTTCGTGTGATATTTGCAATGATAGTCGGTCTTGGCGACGCCGCGATGTTTATGTATTACAAGAGCCTCTTTCGTGTTTCCCATGTTATTTTATTTCCAGCAAGCTGAGTCGTTGGGAGGGGGTACGGGGACAATAATCCCCACAACACAGCAATTCCCTCGTCTTGACGCTACAAAAAATACTCCAACTACAAGAAAAAAAAAAAACAAAAAAAAAACAGCAATATAATATATTATAGGTGCTTGCTCTCTCTCGCTGTTTCATTTCTTAGCAGCAAAGTTGGCAGCATTCGCGTTCTCTATGCAAATGTAATCTTGAAAATAAAATACTTTTTGTTGTTGTTGTTTTGTTTTCTTGCTTACAGCAGGTACTTAGCCTTATTGGGCAAATGTCGCAACTTGTTATCCAATTTTTCTAGTGTTGTTTCCATTTATTTGTATTTGCTTATATTTCGACTTAAGAAATATTTATGTATAGATATTATACAATACATTATATATTTGTCTGCAGTTAATATATTATACGTGATGTCTGTTTTCTTTACCATTATAAAGCCACTAATTAATAAAGCGTTAAATTGAGAGAGCGAGAGGGAGAGGGAGAGGGAGAGAGAGAGAGAGAGAGAGAGAGATATGCTGACCAAGATGTTTGGTAAACAATAATGCACGAGGTTTTACGAGAGAAATTAAACGCCAAATTTGTGTTTATTTGTTGGCAAATGCAAATATTTTGACTTGCGAGGCAGATTGCAAGTCATGGAGGAGCGCGCGTCATATAGAAATAAGTTCACGCTGACCAGAGCGTCTTAGACTTGCGAGTTTTAATTAGAAAATGTGGAGCTGGGAGAAACTTGCTGACCATGCTGCATTCCAAGCAAACCAAATTCTTGGCAAACTCATTACTGAGCAACTTTTAGCCAATTTATGTTCCAAACTTAAAGACAAATTTCCTCGCCATAACTCACCTTCACAAAGTTGTGCATAAATGTCTTACATACATTATTATACAAACTTGCAGTACCTACATTTTAGATTGTTTCCAAAACTTTTCGTCCCTTCAGACACATTAAACTGTAGGAATTCATGTTCGAGAAGCGAATAAAAAATTATAATTAAAAACTTAAGAATTGTTTCCATTTCTTTGTTTATTTTGGTCTCGTGTCATAATTAAATATTTGTCACTTGTGGCAGGTGTCAAGAATTGTGGACAAAAAATAAATGATAATATATTTAAACATTTCTGTTCGTCGCGTAAAGAAAACAGGACAATTTTAGTTGTGAGTAAATTTAGCTTGAAAATACCTGCGTAGAAATAGAAGAGAATTAACATATTTCCACTGACGCGTTTTCTTATCCCTTTTAGTCTCATTATGATGGGAGGGTCACCTAAATGTAGCAAGAAGAGAGAGGGGGGGGGGGTCACCTAGTTTAATAACAACTGCGAGGGTCACCTAGCGTGTAATAATAACATTCTTGTGCTGCAAGAAGCTGTTGGAAATTACACATCAACGCATTCTCACGTGTTTTAAAGAAAAACATCATCGTTTTGAAGCTCGTACTAAAAATACCTTAACTTTCCTGATATAATTAAAAAAAATGCTTTTCAAATTAATTTGTTTTTATTTATTTTTGTTAATATTACGTATTAAAGCATGGTTAATTTTTAACACACTATTTCTATTTTTCATTGGATTTCTTTTTGGATGCATGAAAATAATAATTATTATGTCTATAGCAGTGTAGTACAAAATTTCATTTTTAAGCATTTAATAATAAGGAAATTTTAATAACAAACAGAAAAGTATAATATATATATATATATATATATATGAATAATCATTTATTTGAGCTATTTATTTATTAAAACGTTAAGGAAAACCAATAATCTTGAGTCAGTAGTTAAGCCTACTACTACAACGATGTAAAAAAAAAAAAAAAAAAAAAAATGTAGAAAAAGAAGAAGAGACGACCACGCAATGTACTATAATATGTGATTGAGAGGTGAGCGTCGTTTTGATTATCTCGCCTGAGCGCATGACGGCAACGCAGGAAAAAAAAATGACATTAATTATTATTTTCCAGTGGAATGGTCACGTGACGTGATTTGTTGTCAAATAAGCTCTCAATTCACGTCACGTCAAGTCACGACCTCGCAAGTAAAAAAAAAAAAAAAAAAAAAAAAAACGTGTCATTTAATATAATATTTTTGAAACACATGTCATAGTTTGTAAATTAAAATTACTTAACTATAAATAAACACTGAATAGTTTTAGAAAAATATAAACGTTAGTAATGCTATTGTCATTGCTGCAGCATAAAATCACATATAAAGTTTAATTATAATTTTTTATTTATTTATTTTTTAGTTGACACAACTTTTTACCGTGTGTCTTTTATAGTTTATTTTACAATTATAAAATGAATTTGAAGGAAGCAGCAAAACTTTCTATTTCTCAGCGTTTATTTTACTGCTAAAAAGAACTTCTTATGTGAAATAAAAATCTCTCAGCTAATCACCTCCTCTCTCTCTTTCTCTCTCTCTCTCTCTCTCTCTCTCTCTCTCTCTCTCTCTCTCTCTCTCTCTCTCTCTCTCTCTCTCTCTCTCTCTCTCTCTCTCTCTCTCTACAACGAAGGCCGGTGCGATATTTACATAAATAATCACGAGACGCGAAAGAAAATCTCTCTTTCTTATTCTTATAAAACTGAACATGAGCAGCTTAGAGCTTTAATTAGTTCTAATTAAATTTCCCCTAATTACGTTACATTTTTACCCCATTTAGCAATCTCAGAGCTTCACGAGCTTCTTGACTCAAACACTCCACTTTATTTTACTATTTAAACTCAGAGCTGCCTTTTTTTTAATACTCTTTTATGGATTTAAAATACAAGTGAAATTTTCTTTAATTTCTTTTATATATATATATATATATATATATATATATATATATATATATATATATATATATATATAATATATATATATATATATATATATATATATATATATATATATATATATATATATATATATATATATATATATATATATATATATATATATATATATATATATATATATATATATATATATATATATATATATATATATATATATATATATATATATATATAAAAGAATCTGCAGCTTAAATTTAAAACCTTTACCTTTACTGTCTCCATTCAGTCCATTGAATTTTATGAATTTTCTCCCTTTTTAATTGTTTATTTATGTATTTCTTTATTATTATTTTTATTAATTTATTTACTTTTTGTTATATTTACAATCCCCATTGCTAAGACAGTCAAAGGGTGCAGGGTTAGTCACGCTCGAGCAAGCAATATTCAAATAAAGTCAAAAGTTTTGTCTCAAAGATTTTGGGAGATAAACTGGTTAAAAGTAAAAGTCCGCATTTAAAAACGTTTTCACTCGTTTTTCTTTGCTATTCAAGTTGATACCATGATCTCTGCTTCTTTAACGTTTTTAATTAAACCAAATGTCTCTCAAAAACTCTTAAAAACAAACAACTTTATTAATTTATAAAAACATTTTAAATACCCCGCCTTTTCTGGGTAAATAAAATTAATTTATGTCCTCTTTACCTTTTTATTCATGCTGTTATTTTTGCTGCACTCTAGGGCTTTAATTATTCACAAAAGAACACCTTTTATCTCCCAGGCTCGTAAAATAAAATACAATTTGTAGTACATAAAACTCTTCAGTTTTTATGCCATAGCGCGGCGTTTAGCTTTGGTGGTAATCACAATAATATATACGTAGAATTATTGGTTAGTATTTCTCATACTTATATTAACGATTTGGTTAGAATATCTAATTTCATAAGTGTTCTCTCTCTAGGTCTACAAATCACGAGTTTTTCTTCACCTAGCGCGGCTTGCAAGGCGAGGGGCGGGGCGATGTGTAATTAATTAGCGGCTCCAGCAGACTTAATTAAGTGAAGTGCTGGTCAAGAAATATGAGTGAATCTCCCTCCCCACATAAGAAATATTTCCCTCTCACGTCGCTGCAGCCAGCTCCATATAGCAATGTGAACGTTACTTTGTTTTCTATCTCAGTTTTCGACGTGCAAGTATCAGGGTGGAGAGATTTATCGGAGGTGAGACTTGGAAACACTTCAAAACATTGGCATACCGAGGTCAACAATTATAGAAAGACCAATTTTTTTCACTAGATTACGTTTTTATGAATCGGCGACGAATCTCTTATTCGTATTATAAAGGGGAGAAAGTAAGGTCAATTTAAAATACATAAAAATCCTCACACGACAGTGTTTTTATCACCACAAAGATGGCAACGTGTGAAGATGCGAAGCTGAGAATGAAATTTGCATACTGCTCGCTGTAGTGGCCACTTCACCCCCTTATTTCCTCCCTCCCTCGTGACCGCATCGTTTTTTTGTCTTTCTTTTCTTTTCTCTCTTACTCACTGTATCTCTCGGCATTCCTATATATAAAAAGAAAACATGAAAAAGGTGTTACTTGTGAATACTTAATCAAAATTAATGAATTCTTTTCCTCTCTCAGGGGTTCTTAGTTTTTATTATTTATTTCTTTTATTATTTCACGATAATGCGCTACTTAGGCTTTGTCCAGTATATAGAAAAAAGAAAGAATGAGAATATTTTTTGGCTCTCGAGGCTTGCTTGCATTGTTTACCTAGCGAGAGTAGGGGGAGAGGGAACAATTTCAATATTTGTTTTTGTCACCACGCAGGTTTTTTCTCACTGACTTCAGTCTTTGTCTTAGACAAATGTACGGGAAAATGCAGCAGCAAGAAAAAACAAACACCTTTTTATTTTTAGCTTTTTGCTGCATCGTGTGTATAAAATGAAACGGAAAAATCAATTTATGGAGAAAAATAATATGAGAGAGAGAGAGAGAGAGAGAGAGAGAGAGAGAGAGAGAGAGAGAGAGACTTGATAATGAGATTTGAAAAAAATATGATAAGTTGGACTTTCAATATTGCTGATAGAGATTCCGTGGTTTGAATTCCTTGAATTATAATTGAGCAAAGATAACTTTTGCATGCCGCTTTGAAAATTTTTTTTATCAACTGCAGCGACACTTAATTAAACTGACCACTAATTATCTCGGGATATTTAAAATAAAATTAGTTATATTCTATTAGTATGCTAAACAGCATGAGGGCAAGCTGTAACTCGGAAAAATATGACGTAATTTATGTCATTATAGTATAAATTATGCTAAATTAGAAGAGCATAAAAATAATTATGCTGTAAAATGATTATGTTATGCCATATACCATAAGTGATTATGAAGTACAGCATTACATTATGCTGCATTGAACAAATTGTGCAGAAAATAAGCTGCATTTTGCGTTTGTTTGTTTGTTTGTTTTTTTGTTTTTTTTTTTTTGTTTTTTTTTTTAGAAAATTTTAAATGTATATACTTATTTTAATTATCATTATGCACCTATACATTAAAATTATTTTTTTAAAATATAAGTTTCTTGCAAAAGATTATAATAAATTTACGATTGAACATTAATCTCACATATATACGTTGATGGAAAAAAAAAAAAAAAAAAAAAAAAAAAAAAAATAACACGCTGGTTTCTATACTGAATGTAATTGACTTGTTATCTTCACTCACAGGGGACAAAACTACATACACAGAGCACAGCTCCCTATATAGCTCTCACATATATGAGGTAGATACAGTAGCTTTTTCTTACTTTTGTTGATGTTAGGTCCAGCAAACGTAAATACAAACATCTCTCCTCTTATTTGCTTGTGATAAAATCTCATGCAACACTTTTATGTCTTCTTTCTTTTTATTTCCCTTACTTTTTTTTTCCCTATTGTAAATTGTGTACAAGATTACTTCGACTTACAGCCAAATAAAAATATCACAAAAGTCAGTTGTTCATGGTGTTTAGATTTTTAATGTATACGGAATACGACTATTCCTTTCAATTTGTAAATATATAGTACTATATATATATATATATATATATATATATATATATATATATATATATATATATATATATATATATATATATATATATATATATATATATATATATATATATATATATATATATATATATATATATATATATATATATATATATATATATATATAATCGTTAGTTTATACATTAGAATACCATTTTTCTTGATGATACGGTATAATTATTATTTTTATTTCCATATAGTTATACAAATTATTTATTTACAAAATAAAAAAGTGTCATTTCATGCACGGAATTCCGTGCATACATTTAAATAAGGATTTATGCTGCATTTATGACATTATATAGCATAAAAGATGCTACAATAGAACATCATAAATATTTATGCTGATGCAACATAACATATATGCTTTTTAATATAATATTTATGAAATATGTATATGTAACAAATTGTACTGAAAATCATGCAGGTAGCATTATTATTAATTTATATCCGTGTGCGGAAAAAATAAACCAGCTAAATGCTGTATAAATCAAAGAAACTTGTGCAAAAATTTGATTTTTTTTCTCGTAATAAAAGTTTCATTTGCATGTCATTTCGTGCAAAATGCAAGTGATGAACGTATTTGTAATTTAATATAACGGCAGGGGTCCAAAATATAAAAGAAAATACGACTATAAAAAAGGTTATTTTATTAAAATCTTAATATTAACTTCTATAAAAATCATTACTATGCAGTAATCTCATATATAGTAATTTCATTACGATCTTTTTTACTGAAGCAAATCCACCTCGTCATTTGAGAAATAAAATTTGCTTCAAATTTCTCGTAATTTCCGTAGAGCAGTTTCCAGGAAAATAAAAATAATGCTTTTTTTTTTGTCTTGTTTTGTAAGAAAATTATGTTTAAATTACACTTCCTTTCTTGTTGCTGCGAGTTAAAAACTGGAATTGTCGCAGATTATTTTTTTCCCTACAAGACCGTGAGATTTTTATCTTGTGTCGTAATGACGTTGGATCTCTCCTCATTTTACTCGCAATATTAAAATATTTATCTTACTCTCAACCACGGGACAATTAAATTATCCCTCGCGTTTTACCTTTATATAATGTTAAAACATTTTGCTCTCGTGTTTTATTCAATTTTATATTTAGATTATGAGAATAAAAGTCCAGGCAAGATTTTTTTTTTTTTTTTTTTTTTTTTTTTTTTTTTTTTTTTTTAACATCAGTTAAGGTTGGCAATTTTGTGGAATATAATTTAATAGTCAACCTGCGTTCTGCGTAAAGAGAACAATTTTTCATAAGAGAACAAGGTGGCGAGCAATATGTAAATGTAGGGGTGTGACCAAGGTACACCAACACGCAGGTAGTTCTGAGTTACTGATGCATTGCTTCATTGACTGGGAGAGAATTGAGTCTGGAAATCATAGGAAAGGTAACTCAGTATAATTTACACTGCCTTTTTAGTGAAAATATTAAAATTAAAGATAATTGGATAAAACTTCAGCTTACTGACTTATCTTTGTTAGTTGCTTGCTTTGGTAAAGATAAAAAACGTTTTTGTACCTTGAACACAATGAAAAGAGAAAAAGAGATTTTTTTATTTCTTACATGTAATATTCTCTCAGAGCTAATGTTGCTTTTGATGTTTTTTACTGCGGCCAAATATTACAAGCAATTTGTTTTTTGAATATGAAATTTTGCATTGGAGTCAGAAGTTTGGTAAAAATTACCTAAGTAGGTTTACACTGGCAAAATATGCCTCGGAGTTTCAAAAACATAAAAAGCGAGTAATATTTCAGATGTCCCCCAGCAATACAAAGGAATAGAGAGATAAAAAGTTACAGCTCAGTGCAGTTTGATTTGTGCTGATTCACATTAAAAAAAAGTTATAAATATTTTATTGTAATATTATTGCGGGTGCATATAGTGGACATATGGAAATAACAATAAAAATTATATATCAAAGTCGAGCAGGCAGGCGAATTTCTTTGTTTTCCTAGGTAGTAAAAATAAAAACGTCCTCGGAATATTTTTCATCTTTATGTCCACTTTTTATTTCGCTTTTAATATCTAATGGGATTGCTGCGGAACCCTTGCAGAATAACAAAATAAATAAAGTGTTTATAAAATACACGAATTATTAGCAATGTTGATTCGTATGTTTGTTCTATAACGTTTGGTTTGTATAAATATGAATGGAATTCAGGTGATCCAGGGCTTACAAATCTTAGATACGTATTGTATACATACTGTCAGAATTATTATTCCTTGCTTTTAAAAAAAGGGGGGGGGGAAACTGATATGATATAACAGTGTTTTATTAATATTATATACTTTACTTTTTCTTTTTTTTTTTTCCTACACGGTTCAGTCTTTTTATTTATTTATTGAGCATTGGTTAATAAACATTTAGAGACTAACACAGTTTCGTGAAAAATCTCGTGACTTGTATTTATAAGATTTCGCGCCCAAGTCATCGCTTCGTGTTTCCTGCACATCTTTATTAATGAGACAATCCTCGATATAAAAAAATGAAACACAAAAATTTACAATTATAAAGCAACAAATAGGGTAAAAAAAAACAACATAAGTTGATTTTTACGCAGTGTTTGTGGCGCCAGCGGCCCGCAATATCGTAGACATTCCGCCCCAGGGTGAGAGATTCACATAATAATAATAATAATAAATAAAATATATATAAAGGAAGAGATATAAAAATACAGTGAAGTATAAAAAAATATGTCAGAGCTAATTAATGTAGAGTTATGTGGCGAAAAATGAGACGGGGTCGAGTGTGCGATACGCCGTGAATATTGGGATTAATGTCCTCGTCAATATTGAAGGGGAAGGAGGAGGGGTTCGTAGGTACTTCCCTGAGTCATAACAATATCACATAAATATAGTAATTAATTCGCTGCAGTGAAAAAAACAAAAGAATTAAGTTGCTCGCACTTCACTTGTTTCTAAAACAAAAGAAAGACGACTTAGACGACACGTGGTAATAATTCAAACTGACGATCTAACGGATTAAATGACACGCGAGTGTCTTTTGTCGTAAAGAAAACTATTTTTTTATTTCTTCAATGTAAAGTAGAGACATTTTTCTATATAGTAGAGAGAGAGAGAGAGAGTTGTAAGTTGTTTTTTCTACATGGGAACAAAGATGTTGGAATTAAAATAAGAAAGAGTATAGTATAAGTTTGTATTGTGTATGTAAAAATTAAATAATCATTTCGGGCACTTTTTAAAAAGATAAATTGCATGCTGTCTGCTTTCTTGTATAATCATTACTATAGAGGGGAGAGAGAGAGAGAGAGAGAGAGAGAGAGAGAGAGAGAGAGAGAGAGAGAGAGAGAGAGAGAGCTATAAAAAAGGGGCAAAAAAGAAAATCTTGAAGATAAACAAATATTTTTCTCCCGTCGTATGATAAAACATTATGCACTCACCTCTCTTCTTTTACATCGTGTTCAATTATTCACCGAGCTCGTATATAAGTAAAAATTATTAATTAGAGAAATGAACAAGTTGTCTCATTAATATTTCTCTGTGAATGACTCGCATGTTGTTCTTAAGGAAATTCTGTCAGCAAACAAACAAAAAGTAAACATTATAAGCTAGCATGTTTACCTGCTTAACTTATGTACTTTATTGTATATTGCTTTATTATGAAAATTGTGTATCAATGTTTTTATTATAATCTTATATGCTTACATGTAAAAGTAAAATAATATTTCTTGTTATGTGCAAATATGTTTTACATTTTATATTATACTTCTGTTTGCTTATACGCGAGGTTTCGAGTTTTCATTTTCTACTGCTTTCTACAAACTTATTATTGTAATTTCTTATTCTCATGAATAAATGAAACAATTTCTTAACTTGACTGCAGGCGAAAAACTCAAAACATCTCAACTTTCTCAAAGTGCGAGCTATACAGAAAAGTAAATATGGAAAAGTATTTCATATAAGTTTGAATTTTAAGTCGAGATTTTTTTTTTTTTTTTTTTTTTTTTTTTTTTTTTTTTTTTTTTTTTTTACCGTGATAGAAGAGTATTAGTGGTAGAAAATTAAGTAAAAATTCATTCTTTAGTATTTATTATGTGAAAAAAAATATACAGATTTGCTATGAAGCATTTTGCTCAAAAAAAATTAAAATAAATAATATTGGAATTTTGAATATAAAAATCTACTTTTTCTGAATAAACATGACAAAATAATAATAATAAAACAGTAACTCAAAATTCAAATTTCAAAATATCTTCTTTTTTTTCCAGTCTCCTGCAATCAAAATGCAATAACAAAATTACACTTGTTTAGGTTATATGGAATTGTCAACTTTTTGTACACACTATATAACTATAAGTAACATCATACTAAAAATATACAAACTTATTATATAACTAAACATATAATACCTACATATTACTCAGAAAAAGGATATTTATTATGTTACTTATTAATTGAAAATCCTTTTCGGTGCTATATATAAATTGTTCAGTTTCATAACGGTTTCATTTTAAAATATAAAATATCAAATTTTTAATAATCATTTTTCTATTTTGTTAAAAAAAATTGTAAAATGGAACACGTGTTTAATTAAATAATGATTAAAAAAAGAAGTTGTGTGGTGAAAATAAAATTGCATTTTGTAAAAATAAAAAAAATAAATTATATAAAAAATAACTTTTTTTTAGTTGCATATTTTTGTTTCTTCAGACATTCAATATTTAAAACTTTATTTTTTTAAAGATGATATGCTAATTATTTTTATTTAAGTTGAATTGTGGCTATAAATGGAATTATAGTTCCTGTTTCTATAAAAAAAAAATCAAATTATAAAATTTACCACATATTGTAATTGAAATCAGTAAAATAAAAAATGCAATTGTATAATTGATCACTGATGAGGCTGAAATGTTATTGTCTGTCCTTGCTCTTATATTTGACGTCACATTTGGATGGTGATTAAATATTATGTAATAAGAAACATGAGGGGCGAGTTATCTCTGCTGTGATTGTTGTTTGTGTGTCCCGGAGATCACAAATAAAAACGTATTTTAACGCCCTATAGTATAATGCCATATGCAGTATATATAACCCTCGTACTTCTAATTCGTAATTAATGGTATTTTCTCCCCGGTTTTTAACCTTCTCATGGAAATAAGAAGTTAAATATTTTATTTCATTGCAAATGAAATAAAAGTTAATATCAAAAATAAATAACGCGACTTAATTAAGACAATTTCAAGTAAACAAAAGTAATCTTACAATTTATTGCGGCTAATTAATGAATTAATTAGTTTTCTGGAGCACCTAGACGTTGTATATAATTAGCGTTCACTTCATTAAACTCGCGATCTCTCTCTCTCTCTCTCTCTCTCTCTCTCTCTCTCTCTCTCTCTCTCTCTCTCTCTTGTGTTATCATTCGACTTCTCTTTCTTTACTTCTTAAATTAAGTTTGAAACGCCCGCAGTCAGTTTGTGTTTTGTTTTACTTCGTTGCTTCATATTTCAGCGACTCAAAATAATTATCTTTTCTACATTTTAACATTTTACAAAGTTTGTATCGCGAGCAAGAGAGACAGAGGAAATAACGATAGGGTTGAAAATTTATTAAACCTTCTTCGTGTAATGAATTGTTGCAATTAGCAACGTGTCTTATTGCGTGTGTTTTTCTTAACTTTTTCTGCAGTTTTTGTACTTGTTAAATTGTTACTATAATTAATGTACTAAACTTAAAACAATCATTACGTATACCTAAGAATTAAAAATTCGGTGTATTTCTTTTATTATATAATGAATAATGAATATGGCACGTAGATTTCAAGACATTTATTAAATTTTACAAAAATGATACGGGAAAGTTAAAAAAAGGAAATGCCGTATCTAGCAATTCTTTACATGCTTTAAGAGTAACTGCTTACAGATGGGCTAAGAGTTGTATTAATTTATAAGTTCAATACCTGTAGACCTGTCCCGTGCTTATGTATCCTGTGTGTTATGCAACCAGTTGGTCGTTTGTGTCGCGCGGGTTGCCCGCTCTCTCGCTCAGCCAGGGGCTCAAGTCACGCACAAAATGTTGCCACAGCTGCTGACGTCTTGTTCTTCACACAAACGACTTTTCTTTAACATGCCACCTTTTGTCTCCTCTTGATGAAAAAAAAAAGAAGAAGAAGATCGAAAAGTACAGGTCTGTGTGTTTTTGTTAGCGCTCGTGTATCGACAAAGTCAACATTTTCATCCTCTTAACTGAAAGCCGCTTTCTCTCTCCTCGCGCGCTTTCTTTCTTGCTTTCTTTATTTCCTCCAAACTTACAATTAATTACTGTAGCAAACTTGACTCACATTGTAAGCAAATTTCAAATATTTGAGACACAATAAAAGCTTTGAGAAAAAGTGAATTGTTTTTATCTCGCGTGGTGTCGCCATTCCAAGATAAAATTTTATTTGAATGATGCAGAGTCTGACCAAACGTTTATGCTGGACATTATGTTCCAGTAAAGTCAAAGTCACAGACTGAAATGTGACGTCATTTTATAGTACAATCAAGTAGCATATTGATAAAAATGCTTGAGATAAAGTGGTTACAATGTGATCTTGCTCTAATTTTATTTTACTTTGACATTGAAGTCCGGTTGCAGATTTTGCATTGCAGTTAGCGCAATGTCGCTTGCTGTGGACACTCGCCAGATCATGGTAAACACAAGCTGCATGGTCAGTGTGTGTAGTGTTGGAGATTTGAATATTTGTGCAGTTTAACAACTGTACCTCATTGTGGCATCAAGATGGCTGCCTAAAGTTCTCAAGTCAGTTTTACATTCCAGCTTGACCCTCTAAGTTTCTTACACAAGAATGCGGGTAGCCAAGTATTTGTCAAGTCTCCCCCCTCCCGCTGTGGTTTGTGCAGTAATTGTTGTAAGAAAGTGTAATTAAATTCTGCAGCATTGTTGCCTGTTCTGCATACCTGACCCTCTCTCCCGAGCTTTATAACACACTTTATTGTTACTTCACAATATTTTCAATGTAAAATTGGGGCACAAATTATGTCTTATATTTTGTCCCTTCGTTACCGCCGCAAATATGTGCTCAATGTGAGGATAATATTGTTTGTTTTAAACTTTACAAGAAAATTAAGAAGCGACAAAAATTTTGATGTCCAAGAAACGATGTCTTTTTATTCAAAACTTTAGCCAAAACTATAGTATAATATGGTTTAAACTATTATTATGTTTTAAAAGAGCGTTTATAGTTGTTGCAGTAAAACAAACTTTTATACTGCATATAAAATTAATATATGTTAAAAGTATTTTTATGTTAAATTGATCTCTTTTTAAGGCTCTGGAAGGGGGAAACAATAAAAATTGTAAAATTATGTATTAGGTAATTTTCGACTAGTCGAAGACTTGACTTCATTCATCTAAATATGCTAATTCGTCTAGTCACTAAAATTATGTCGTCAGTTGCGACCAATGTCAGATTTGTCTTATGGTTTTGATTGTGAGTCACTTGAATTGAATTGCGGTGTCAATATCATTTGCTGTATTGTTTTGATATCCGCGAGCTGAGAAAGAGAGAGCGAGAGAGAGAGAGAGAGAGAGAGAGAGAGAGAGAGAGAGAGAGAGAGAGAGAGAGAGAGAGAGAGAGAACACCGCGCAGTTCCTCCCCACGTTCTCTCACCATATTTCGTGTCGAATGCGCGCGCCTTTCTTTCATTCTTTGCCAAGAGAAGGGGAAACGATCTCTCAACACAAATTGAACACTTAAACATCGATTTTTGTTTCGTTTTAAATAAATATTTGACTTTTATTAAAATAACAGCACTCGATCGTAAAGGCATTATAAATAGTTTTTCTCTAGGTTTCTTTTGCATCGGTATTTCTTTATAATATATTGATTTTATAGTAAAATCTAAATAAACTGATTCTGATTTTTTTTTCTTGAATTTTTTAAATATTTTGACATTTTAATAGTACTGATATAAGTCCAAAAGAAATATAAAGAAATAATTGATATTATTAAAATATGCTTTTAGAACAATAAAATGAAGCACGTAACTCAGCATATAAACAAGAAAGTCTTTCTCTGCCACGTATATGCAACTCGTGTGTAAACATGGGATGTTGAGCGATAGTTTAGATAATCGATGTTGAGATATCGCGGAGGCTGCGGAGTGCGTGTTCTGTGAGTGAGTGTGTCAGTCAGTGGCTGCTGGGCTGCCCGCGTGTTCACACCTCTGTCTCTTGTGTCGCTCTGTGTGCATAGATAGACTGACAGTATAGACGTAGCGACAGACAGACAGAGAGACTATATATATATATACATATATACACCTGTCTCTTGTGTCGCTAGACGTGTCTGTCCATGTGACTTAGCCATGGTGGCCAGAAGTAACATGTTCGGTTGTTATGGCAGTTATTCTTACCGACTGTGGAGTCTCGCCACCGCGTGGAGTAATTATCACTGTAAGTAATTTAATTACCTTGACATTACCTGAGTATTAAACTAACTTATCATCTCAATTAAGATATGATGTATATTTTATATGAGAGAGCAAACTGTAAAATATTATTATACTGTGACCCTATACAAGAAGTTCAAAAATAAAGTCGGCGTCACTTAATTGTGTTAATTAGTAAAATTTCGCATTAGTTTTAAGTGAAACTGACACTCGGTCGGTATGGTGGTAAAATTCTCGTAAACCACCACGAAGCATTAATTTCGTCGAATTGCGAAGCTCGGCCACTTGCGTCAATTAAGTCCATTGTGCGGCGGCACCTGTTTGTATGTCGTGTGGGGGGTCATCTTATATGCGTGCGTTACATTTATACATATAGCCACGTTTAATTAAGTGCTGATGTCATTAATTAGTGTGATCCACGGTTGTGGGCGTGGCTATACCAACAGGTGTGGGCAGGTGTTTGCCTCTCTGATTGGCTGGTGCGCATGTTCATTAAATCAACCAATAGGAAACGGAGAACACTTCAAAGTGAAGAGTTTTAGTTTTATTGTTATTTTATTTTGCGATGTTTCGTTTTATTTTGCGATGCAAAGACATGTAAAATAAGAAGGCGGCCATGTTGCCCCACCCCCTCCTTCCAACTTTTGCAGGGTGCCCCACTCGTCTAGCCAAAATTATGTAACAGTATCCTTGCTTATAATTACTAACTCAATTATTTTTGGCCATTAATGTATAGGAAAAAAAAAAGCTTTTTCTTCTTCGCTAAGGAAACCCTTCTATAAATAGATAGTAATTAATAATGGTATCATGGTCAATATGAAACGTATTTAATCAAATAAATTATCATAACTCAAATGTTGATTTGATAGATGATAGAAAGTTCCAGGTGTTACCAGGTGACAAATGTCAAGCAAACACTTGAGAGATAAGTAATGTCTAAGGCGACTCAAAGCATGACATGTTGACCCTCGTGACGTCACGTGACCAGAGGTCAGTGCGTGACCCGCAAACAATGTGGCGGTGAGCAGGCCCGCGTGGTGTGTTTAGCGGGCACGTCGCGCTCGCTTGCTCACAAATTGGTCAGCCGCGTCCCGTGACTAAAATGTTGTTTGTCAAATGATCCGTGACTCTTTGTGTCTTCATTATTGTTTGTCTCAATTAGCACGTCTCAAAAGTCGCAATTAACACAAATAATTGACTAACCTTCACATTTAAACTTAAACGTGTATGTTAACATCAATTTGCATATATTTCTTTGTCGCGTACTTTATCTATTTTTAATTTTAATACATATTTTTTGAAAAAGTTTAAATACATTGCAAAGATAAATTATAATATCAACAATAAAAATATACAAATTAAAATTAAATATTTCTTGTGGTTACAAAGTATATTACGTTTCATTTGAAGAGATGTTTGGAATTGTTCTATTGTTTACGTTGAGAGTAATTTTAGTTTTACGTTATTCCATATGTTATGTTCCAAAATAATTTATAGAAAACATATAAAATGCTAACACTTTAAATTAAATCAACCGCTTTAATATCAATCACAGAGAAAATCATATCAGCGGTAATAGTTCATAATTTTTTTATTTAATGAAAAAAGAACCCTTTATTTAGGATTTAAAAAAAAAAAAGGCTATACTGTTATCATAAACTCCTACCTTAAAAAATGAAATTAAATATAAATAAAATTGTGAATTTTTTTTTAATGGTAATAGACTTGTTTTGTGCGTTTATCATAACATTTTTAATAATTGTTATTGTGTTTTTATCACTTAAAATTCCCCATTTAAACAATGTATTTTTAATTATTTCACACATATACATTGTGACCACAAAACTAATTAAGTTTCTCACTTCCCTTTTGAGATGTGAGTAAAAATAACGTGGTGTCCGTTTACGTCATGTTTAATTAACGTGAGTCAGAAGCCGCGAGTTCGCGGATAGAACACGCCGGTGAGCAAAGCTATACCCCGTATGACCTCAACTCGCGTTTGTCGCGATTAGTATAAATACCATAATTCAATTTTATTATTAATGTCATAGTTTATTATAAATATTTTAAATCACTTTCTTAACTTAATCATATGATACCTGTTTATAAAAATATGCACGAAAAATTAAAATTACTAAATTAAAGGTTTTATTACGTTACATGACTGTATATACAAATTAAATATATACCGTTATATCAATCATGCATTAATCAATCAATGCATATTAAGCTGCATTGAACAGTTTTGTTATATCGTATATAGCACAAATGTTGCTATTTTGGAAAAATATAAGTAATTTATGCTGCACGAATGTAAACTATTATTCTATATATTTAGTATAATCGCTATTTTATACTGTATATACATATATATTAATAGCATAAATTACGTTGTTATGCATAAATATTGCTACACTGAGCTATAGTATAATTATTACGTATATACGTAATATTATTTTTATTTATCTTATTTTTGTCAGCGTGCCTGTCAAAATAAGAGAACTTGCATTTACAAGAGTAATTGTCGTATAATTATTGCGGAGAATTGAACCAGCACTGATAACCTGATAACATATATAAAGTAGTAATAGTAATACTATAATATTGTAGTATTTAAAAAATACTTATCATTAAAAAAAAGGTTTTTCCATAAATAGAAAAAAGTATTTTGGTTTTTTATTTTTATTTCTTATTGTTTATAATAAATTTTATACTATATATTATACAAAAAACAAAGTAACACACTGCTATTTAATATTATTTACATTAGTAAATTATTTTTGTTAAATAAAAAATAAATCCAAGGAATATGCATGCCTATATATTGTTTAATGTTGTCTTTAATGTGGATTCATAGTATAAAAGGAATATTTGGTATAAGGAAGGTACATAATATACGTTAAGGAGAAAAATTTGTGTTATTTGTTTAGTTTCAATAATATTTGGATTAAATTGAAAAAAAATAATAATAATAAAATACATAAATAATTTTCATAAAATTCTAAGAAAATTTCTTATCAACTTTTTTTCTTACTATTACAATTGAATGTAGAGTATATCCTCTAAATTCAATGATATTACATTTTTAGAACTATGAAAATATAGATGGAATGTCATTAGAGCTAACTCAAAGATATTTATGTATATTAACATTATTATTTAAGAACATTCAAACGATGACTTTAAAAATTACTAGAAATTTACCGAGAACTTTTCTAGTGAAAAGATATAATTGTGCATGCATAAAATATTTATTGTACTTTACTATATTATATGAGCTTAGCACATACGCTGTTTTTCTCGTCTCTTTATAGTTTAAAAACGTGTATATATATATATATATATATATATATATATTTATTTCTTAATGGGAATCCCATGCACTAGCTTATATTCCTGGTAATAAATTCCCCTATGAAGCGACTTTCCTGCAGTAAATTAACCTGCAATGTTTGCATATCTGATGTTTCAGTCTTGCCCAAGCTCGAGGAGTGGCGGTGCTCACAATGTCCCGAGATCTTCTCTGCAGAGTCTGCACTCAAGTTGCACCTCGAACACTCACACTCATCACCCCCAGTAACCCCCACTCCCACCCCCGGGGGCGCCTTTGTGTGCTCGCAATGTGGAGCCGCCTTTAACCAGCGAGAGCACCTCGAGAAACACGAGATTCTGCACTCACCAAACGCACAGGTGGTAAGTACATATCATATCATATTTCTTTTTAAACATTTTATATTATATATTGAGCAAGTATTGCATATAGGTTTCAAGATATTATGAAAGTAATAGACTTGCATTTCACGTATTTCAAAGCAAACACTCACGTTCTACGCTTCAGGTGTCTTGGTTACCATAGCAACGTAATTTTATGTGACGTCATTTTATTTACCTTCACACAAATTACGTGACAAGTAAGGGATAAATTTAAAAGAAAAAACTCGTAACATTTTCCCGGATTTCAAACATTGATATGAGGAAGTAGTACCGTGCTGACTAGAACCTATAATGAAGAGATTTCGACACGTGTAGCAATTGTCCCCCCCCCCCCCCCTCCTTCTCTTTACAGCACCTGTCTTTATGTCTGCTATCCCCCCGCCAGTGTTTTGTCTCAAAAACATTAATAATTAATTAAAACATGTGCCTCTTGTCTCATGGCTGGCTATACGTAAACATCAATTAATACATGAGCGTTTATTTTAGTATTCAAATTTCAAATACGTTGGTTCATTCACAAGTGTACATATGTGCGTATGAAGTCATGCGCTTTGAAACCATGCTGGAGCAATGAATAACAGCTCAGTATAGGACATAACAAACGTGATTTTGGGCTATTTTCTTTTTTAAAATTATAGTTAATTTATTATTGTTGTTATTTTTCTCACATACTTTAGAACCAAATTCAACCTGTTAACAGCATTAATGCTCTCAAAAAATATCTTCAGTATTTATATACCGGCAAAATGAGTAATTTTTTCATACTGGCCTACGTTATTTAATGCTCACATATGGCGTCGACTTTTATATGAATGCAGCTAACCTATAAATTAATAAAATTTAACGTTGCGGTGAATGCAATAATTCTAATTTTCTCTCTTGTTGGAGTAATTTCTCACTTAAATAAATGACAATCTAAATGTACTAGCCAAAATTTCATTGTGTCATCATAAAAAATAAAATAAAAAATAAAAAATTATTTTTTAAAGTGGAGGTACAGATAATTAAAAAAAATACTAAGCTATTCTATTATTATTATTTCCGCATGCTGATGTTAATATTTGCACTGGCAGAGATAGTGTGACCGTCACGTAAATTTGCAAGATATTCGCTGCAAATCAAGTTAATTGTTGTTTTATTTACTTGAGCTACAGGCAGGCAGGCAGGATGGGATATCTCGTGTGCAATTATTTTGCGTATCTCGCAGTCCAGAGCAATTTGCACGCCTTGCTTGCTCGCGAGTCGTTGATAAGTCAGCTGCCTGCCTGCCTGTGACCAACAATCAGATTTATGTCGCTAATAAAATGTAATGAGATCGCTTGCTGTACAATAGCCACGACAACTCTCCGCTCCGTGCAAAAATTTGCACTGAATACGTGCTTTTTTAACTCTTATTACTTATTGCTCGCCGTGCTTTTTAATGCTTTGTTTGTCAGCGGTGAGTGTGTAGGCAGTTTACATATTTTATTGTTATATGATGCTTTGTTTAAGTATATATTTGTGGTTTTGCAAAAGCTTCGTTCATACTGTTTTTTTTTTTTTTTTTTTTTTTTAGCTGATGCATACTTTATATGACAAGTGTATGTTTAGTATAAAATATAATCATTACAATAAAATTAAATAAATATTATAAAAAAGAAGTGTGGCATGGAGATACACTATACCATAGTACACACATATATAGATTCTCGCAATTATCGCATTTACCTTCTTTACATATATTTTAAATTAAACATTTATTTATTTATTGTTGAACATAATATATTGGTTTTTAATTATTATTTATCAAAGTAACAATTTTCTTAATTTTATTCATATATAAACTTCTATAAAATATTTTATTTAAAATTAAATTTTTTTATTATTAAGCCTCCATTTTGGTGCCACATTACCATATAGTTCACCTCGCGGGGTCTCTGTGATATGACAGACACGTTGACTCGCGTTTCCCACGCCTGCATGTAGATCAAACACATGTGCTTCAGTCTATCAATGTGACGTCATCAGGGACGAACACAAAAAACTTCAAGAGTGATGTTGTTTTGTTTTTGAGGCCCCCTGGAGGCTGATTGCCTGTATGCCTGCTACTCCCACGTGACTTGGAAACATTTTTATCTCTGTGTCACACCTCGACTAAAATTTAAAACGTATCTTCTGCTTGCTAGCAAGAGAATATTCGGGAATACCTTTTCTGATATCTCAAAAATAATTAAATTGCTTAAAATATATAGGAGGAATTTTTTAAAGAATTTATTTAATTGTAGTAATTTTATTTAAACTTTTTTTATTTTTGTAAATTAAATTTAAGGCATGACCAGAACAGTACACTGTAAGCAAAGTTTGATGTAAAATAACAGCAAACCTGTCGGTAATTTATGTAACTGCCATGAAATAATAGGTACACCCATGCTTACGAAAACTTAATTAAGATTTGGTTATATATTATTCATTTGTGAATTCTTTTCTTCTTTTACTCAAATTATTTATTTTTACCCATTTTCTAAATTTATAAAATATTTTCTATTTTCATACTAATTTTATAATTTAGTATAATCTTAACAAACGTAAACACATATTACGATACCTAACATTATGGATATAGCAGTTAGCGAAGGTGGTCACAGTCAACCAAGTTGTAGATTAATTACTCTAGATCCACTTGACAATAATAAAAAATAAAATGTCCTCATACGAACTTTCCAGTTCCCTATATACGCTTCTCAGAAGTGACGATCTATTTTTATTATTATTTTTTTTTTTATTTTTTTTTAATGCAAACACACATGTAAGCGAGCACGGCAAGCTTCTCACGCTATATACCTTATCATCACCGTATTCCATAAGGCTCAACCTACGCAAGATTCAGAGAGATATTGAGTCTTCTTATGTAGTACAGTAGTTCATTTTTTTTTTATATATAACACATTTGTTTAGATGGAAGTTTTTATTGTTACATCAAAGCCGTGTCGTAATCTATATATTTATCGTCTCTGGTAACAATTTTTTCTTCTTCTTTCTTTTAGTACATTGAAGTGTTTCAATTCAAATCTTATTAACTTTATGTATTAGCACCATGTTTTATTTACATGTTACGACTGAAATTATAATTTTAATTTATATATTTTATTGGGGTGGCGAGTGTCATCGGAAGGACTTGCACGGGAAAAGAACTATTTTTCTTTTCTATAATAATATATTATTTATACTTTTGCATGCATTTCTTTGTAAAAACTCGTCTACCTGCATCAAAACAAGAAAACCTCAAGTTTCACTTATTATCATCATTATCAGGCTTTGGACCACTGTGGTGACTTTGTCCAAATTTTCAAAAATTATTTACTGCCTGAAACTAATGTATCTTGAAACAAAAATTTAAGGACTTTTTGCACAATCTTCTAGTTTTTGTTTCACGTTTCCATGAGCTTTATAGTTATAGCCTTGGAGTAAATAATTTTTCAAAATTTGCTCAAAGTCACTCCATTGCAGCGGACCAAAGTCCCTCTCCTTGACGGAACTCATTTAAAAGGGAAAATTTTGTTTATTTAAATGCAAATGAAATAATAATTATGATTAATACTTAAAAAACTTAATACTGATTAATTATAATTATAAGTTGTATGGATATATTTTGCTTTTACCCTTATGGTTTCATCATACTATCATATTTCCTTTTTTTTAATAATTTTTGTTCTAAACGTCTTTTAATAAAAGACAGGATAATATTTGCGGTAAAGTACATTAGTATTATTAATAATTAGCTAATTACTTTAATTATCAAGGAATATTTCATATGAAGTATCAGTACTTTGATTGGCTAAGACAATGTGAGAAAACTCCGCCTATAGTTATATTAACACACATGAAAAAAGTTGGTAATTAATACTTGTATATCTTGTGGTGAGCTCATATTGCTGATGCACTTTTTTTTTGTCTTACGTGACATAAAATCACGGATGGATGACATCTTCTTTCGTGACTCACTATCCCAGTGTTCACAGTCTAATACATTTTTTTTTTAATTGTACAAAAAAGTTTTTTTTTTTTTTTTTTTTTTTTTTTTTTTTTTGCTCTGCAATATAATTGATCGGTGATTACTACACAGACCAAAATAAATACGCAATAATTATACTATCTCAATTTCAGCAACATTTATGCATAATTTATGCTATATTAAATAATAACTTTTTGTTACACGCAGTATATAAATATTATATTATATTTTATAGCATAATTATAGTTATACTGTTCTAATTTAGCAATAATTGCGCTACGATGACATAAATGCAGCATAAATTACGTAATTTCTACTTTCATTGTTATATGATCGTCTATATCGGTACCATGCACCAAATTTAAAAATACAAAAACAAACAAACAAACAAAAACAATACTGTTGCAATTTAAAAAAAAAATAATAATAAAATCAATAAAAAAATGTATAATTGACATTGACGGTATATTAATTACATAATTTATTTACACGATGTTTGTGTTTATGTTTCAGTCATGCCAAGTGTGTCACAAGACGTTCGCCAACGTGTACCGACTTCAACGTCACATGATCAGTCACGACGAGAGTGCCGTGTTACGGAAGTTCAAGTGTCCAGAGTGTGACAAAGCCTTCAAGTTCAAGCACCATCTCAAGGTAGGACCACTGTATATTATATAAAACTTACATTATATGCGGTAGGACCGCTGTATATAGTATGTTTGGATTGTATGGATGTAGAAACCGCAAGGTAGGATTGCTGTAATTGCATGATGGACTTTAATTATACTTTGAAACGTAATCGTAATATATATAGAGTCCAGCCTAAAAGTTAATAACGCTACAAATTGCAACTATTCCGCAGCTACCTGTTATGCACTACCATCTCTTCAGTTAATGGATTGCCTGCATTGTACTTTTTTTAGCATGAATTGCATGAAAAAATTTGGGACTCAAAATAAGAAAGGAATGCTTTTTTTTTTTTTTTTTTTTTTTTTTTTTTTTTTGCACCTGATAATTACTTTGTTGTTTCAACTTAAATACTTTTGTTTTATTTGAGTCCTGATATTCTCTTTGTTTTGCTTTTTGTTTGTTTGTTTGTTTGTGGCATGTTCGTGTGACGTTAAGTCTTGAGAAGAGACGAAGTCTGACGTGACACGAGCTGATGTGACGTTCCTCGTGGTAAGTGATGAATTATGTGCATGTTTTGTGCTTCCCAGTTTTAAGTTTAGTTTTGTGATGCTTTTTATTTATTTATTTTTTTTTTTCTTCTTCTTCTTTCTTTAAATAGTGTACTTTTAAGTAGAATTGGACAAGAATATGATGAACTGCATGTAAATATAAATACCCTCTAAATATTGCATCTAATACATTTTTTTTATGTATCACATGCATTCATATTATCTACGTTAAATTATCTAAATTATCGTTAAATTATCTGCGTCAAATCAATACAGAAAATATGTATGTGATATTTGTTGCATATATATATATTTTTTAAGTGCATGTGTAACAGTAATTACAATCGTCTAAAGCAATAATCTTACGGAGGAAAGAAAATTTTGCATAATAGTATTTAGAGTAGGAAACTATAATTGATAATTCGTACAAAGTACAAAGAAAAACTGTTATGATTACAAAACATTATAATGAGGAAGTGTACACGACGTTAACCCCTATGTTTGAATACGTCATTAGAAAGAGTAAAAGAAGTAGATAAACTTAGCATAGGCAATTACCTGGAAATTTATTGTTTTATTTAATAAAAGAAGAAATAAAAAATTTCAATTCTCAACCCTTTGCCGACTGTGACGTCATTTGTTTACATCTGAATTACATCGGGCAGTCGCATGAAATTCAGAAGACAATCGAAATTCGGATGTCGGATGTAAACAAATGACGTCACAGTCGGCAAAGGGTTGAGAATTGAAATTTTTTATTTCTTCTTTAATTAAATAAAACGTCAAATATCAAAGTAATTGCCTATGCTAAGTTTATTTACTACTTTTGCTCTTTCTAATGACGTATTCAAACATAGGGGTTAACTTTGTGTGGACTTCCTCAATGCTATTAAAACATTTACGGTTTAATTTTGTTTGCCTTTTTTTTTATATTAATAATATTATTGTTTTATGTTATGCATATTTATTGTTTGATGCAGCATTTTTTTTTTATTATTATTATTTTTTTTTTTTTATGCGTTCAAAAATAAGAATCGGAATAAAATATATTTGTAGTAACTTATTATTATCATTCATTTTATGTAGACGTTTATCATCATTGTATTCATAATCTTAATTTTATTTTAATGACCAAATGGAAATAACATATAATTTTAATTATTTGCATTGTGGTTAAGATTTGATAAATTAATCTTGTGGCAGGAAAAGCGATTAAGAAATATTTTATTACTATACACGCACCCGGCCCGACTGCAAAAAAAAAAAAAAAAAAAAAAAAAAAAAATGCAAATTTGTATACTAAAAATACTGTAGATTGTCATATCTGCTTAGCCCACTTTGTGTGCGATTGTACGATATCTTATGGAGTTCCTGCATGGTCAAAGAAAACACAGCTCCAATTACTTTGCAAGCTCTGATATCTTGGGAAGTGTGTGGTCGCGTGACCCTTTGAATGTTATCTGCATTCCAACATCCGACAGATAGGACAACCAAAAACACCATTTGCAAAAAAAAAAAAAAAAAAAAAAAAAAAAAAAAAAAAAAAAAACTGCATTATTAAATTTGACCTTATATGAAACAACAAGAACCACTATTTACGTATAGCCAAAAATATCGTCAACATTTTTTTTCTTTTTTTTTTAAATCAAATACAAACTAGTGCTAAACAAAAATTTTATTGATTTGATTTCAGGAGCATATTCGAATTCACTCCGGTGAAAAACCTTTCAAATGCGGTAACTGCGACAAACGCTTCTCTCACTCAGGTTCTTACTCGAGTCACATGACCTCTAAGAAGTGCCTCGTCATTAATCTCAAGGTCAGTATTCGTCATCTACATAATATGTAAAACTAATACCTAAATTTAAAACTTGGTAATAACGAGTTTCGTTTTGATGTGTTCAGGTTGGACGCGGGAGAGCGGCTAGCAGTGTCGACAAGTCCCCACAAGCAAGAAACAACAACCATATGGCTTCCCCTAAACGTGTGTCTGCTACCCCTACCCCACCAATCAACACCCCAGCTTTCTCGGCAATGTTGCCCCAGTCTTGCCACACACCTCCTCTAGGAAACAGCAGCTTCGAGGCTTACCTGCAGCAAACGCTACTTATGCATTACCACAACTCGTCACCTGCATTTAATTGTCCACCTCCTCCGCTCGAGCGCTTCTTCCAGACATTACGAGCACCAGCCGAGGCAAGGGAGGTTCCCGCATTGCTCCCGAGAAAGCACGAGGCACCAGAAGAGCAAGAGAGCGGCGTAAAGATTGTGGAGCTAGCGGAGGAGCCAGAACAAGTTAAGGAGGAGCACTCGGAGCCCGTAGCATCGCTATTGCAGAGCGTAGGAGCCAGCGTAACGCAGCAACGTCTGCAAAACTTACGCCCACCCACTGCTCCTCCTCCCACTCCCCCTATTAATGAAGGAGCTTGTCACGTCAGCCTACGGCCTCCCACTGCTCCCCCCTCAACTAATGGAGAAAATCACGACGAGGGCTTGGCGGCGAAGCTGCACGAGAGCATGGCATGCAGCGGAGACAGTGACTCGGCGAGAGAGCACTACATGACGGACGATGAGAGCGGCTCGGGCAGAAAGGTGCGCGTTCGTTCTCTCATCGCAGAGGAGCAGCTCTCCGTGCTAAAAGCCCACTACGCAATCAACCCTAAGCCAAAGAAAGAAGAGCTGGAGAAAATCGCAGCACAAATCGGCTTCCCTGTGCGTGTCACGCAGGTGTGGTTTCAAAACACGCGTGCGAGAGACCGTCGCGAAGGTCGCGGCATCATTCACGCGCCCTTCTATCCCGTGATGTCGAATTTTGCATCTCGAGACGTTCCTCTGGACCTATCGACCAAACACAGCGTTTCTTCGGTGTGCAGCTCGTCTGACTCGGAGGAAGGCGGTGCAATCAACCTCAGTCACAAGTCCTCACGGTCACCTACTCCCGCACTGCACGCAGAGCCTTTCCTATACCGCCATATGCACATGCGTGAGCTGAGCCCGGCGCCCGCGTCCTCGCCTTCTACGGAGATCGCTCTTCCACTTGGCGGTCGCCTCAAGTCCATCTTATCCCAGCCCAGCATCTTCACGCCGGAGCTACTGGCCGCAGTCAATGGTCACGTCAAGCGTCCTTGGACCTCGGTGAGTACCAATTACGTCATCAATAACTAAAATATATATGCAACCTTTTTTTTCTGTTACGTTTTCTATTTTCTTAGTTATTCCTTACAATCGGTATTATTTTCTGTTTTCAGCCGATGATTTCGGAGACGACAGACGAGGCAGATGACTCTGCGAGCGCCGGAGAAGAGGCATCGCGACACAAGAAGCGCCGCACACCAATATCCGGCCTCATGCCTGCTCTGCCTGGCCTAGGGGCGCTAGTAAGCCCCGGGGGACTTAAAGTAGAAGAGTTAGAGGGAGCGTTCTCATGCGACCAATGTGACAAGGCGTTCTCCAAACAGAGCTCTCTGGCCAGACACAAGTACGAGCACTCAGGTAAGAAATCAAGCATTCCCCCCTCGCGCTGAATGCATGAAACTCGTTTCACATATTGCTATATTCGTAAGTGTTCGACATGCATTCAATGGTGTGTGGTGTGATGTGTTTCAGGTCAACGTCCGCACAAATGTGACGTGTGCAGCAAGGCCTTCAAGCACAAGCACCACCTCACAGAACACAAGCGGCTGCACTCGGGGGAGAAACCATTCCAGTGCACCAAGTGCCTGAAGCGGTTCTCTCACTCGGGCTCTTACTCTCAGCACATGAACCACCGCTACTCGTACTGTAAGCCGTACAGAGAGTAGCGTGCAGTGCGTGGCTGCGTGTCGTCCGGGCTGCCTGCCTGCATGCGCACGTTACGTTGGCCCGCCAGTGTGAGTGATATTGGACCACCACGTCTTGAGCTTATTGCAGACACTTAGCTCTCGTCATTTGCATTCCTCTTTTTCTCCATCCATCCATCCATGCATGCATGCTCTCTCGCTCTATCTCTTTTATCTCTCCTCGATATATCTTAGCGCAAAGTGTATCTATCTAACTATCTATATAATATGTAGTCACTTTTTCAGACATTTGCAACTTACTTACTGTAGCGAGCGTTTTCAGCCTCCGTACAAATCTAGCCTAGCAATTGTATAAATTTTATCTCCGTGTTTTTTGCTTCTTGTATAAATCTAGAGTGTACAAAATTTTAACAAATTTCAAATACGTACGGTTTGTAAAACTTACAAAACTATATCGGGTATTATTGATAATGGTCCACTTTAATCACCTTGTATATTTATATATCTTGTATCTCGTTCCCAATATTATCAGGAAATACGCACTTTTTAGTTTAAAAAGAAAATAATTCCACGAAAATCTCGCTTTTCTATATTGAAATTGTTTTTAAGTAAATAATAGTTTTTATTTTTATTCTTTTTATTATTATTTTTTTTATTAACAATTAGAAAAGTTTTTAATAATATACACCTGCGTAATATATTTGTAAATATTGATAAATGTACTTTTTTTTTGTTCTAAAGCGAGATTTCGTACCTACAGACATGTAGATATATCGGAATAACAATAATAAGATAAAAAAGTCTAATTTGGTAAATCCTGCGTCTTCCGACTTGATCCCTAATTAGGCTTTATCGTGCCATTGTTTCCACACCTAGTCACTAATTATTTTACAGCACATGCAATTAATTTAGCATACTTCCCCCTCCCCCCCCCCCCCCAATCGCACTCGTTATGTACAGCAACGTCAAATAAATATCACCACTTGTTAAGTCACGCACGAGATTTATCTATTTTTCAACACATTTCAAGGTGCTTTTCACACAGAAAAATATTAAATACTCTAATATATTTAAGAAATTAAAAAAAAAGCTTATAAAAAAGTATGAAAGTTACGGCATTTTTCAAAGTGCTTCCAAGGTATTCAGTTTAAAAAAAAAAAAAAAAAACTCAAAGATGGGTGATTTTTGAAAAAGCCGTTCTGCGGCATCGTGTTCTCAAAGACAATATTGAATAATTAATTAACTGATTGATTGATTGATTGATTAACTGACCTGCCCCGACTGCCCTATAAACGAAATGCGCATTTAAACTCCACACCATATTTTAGGTTTGATGACGTCATAAAAGACGAAATATTTTTCTTTCATTTGACATTCCAAGAACTGTGGGGTATCGACAATAAAAACTGCATTCAAAATATTATGTAACATTTATATTGTATGTATAAAAATGTCTGAATTTTCAGAGTATATAAGAAAAAATTATTATATTAAAATAAAATACAAATTTTATTGTATGAAAAAAATAAGAAAAAATATTATATTCAATTTATTGAACGCCTAAAAATTCTATTATATAAAAAAAATCACATGGGTGGTGATTGATATAATTTACTATTGACAAAATATATTAATTATATAATATAAAAATGATAATAATAAATTTTAAAAATATAAATAACTCTATAATGATATCTATATATAGCAAATTATTATTATAATTCAATAAATTTTATAACTCTTGCCAAAATGTAAATATTTATAATTCTTAAAAACTTTTTGAATTTCTTTGTAAAGTGTGCCAATTTCTTGTGTAACCAAAGCGATTTTAAAAAGCTCCTCAATTGATTTTTTTTTGTAGCCTAATATTAAATTCTTCTTAAATATTACTTTTTTTTCTATCTATTCTTTTCTTATGTATAAGCTGTCTTTTGTAAATTGCTTTTGTCCAAATAAATTTTTATATTGCCTTTTCCTCTCTATTTTCTTGTAATATTTTAATCTATTTTTTACTTTTTATATGAAATCTTTGTTCCTTTATTTTTTATTAATTAATTTTTAATACACAAAAAATTATAAAATTAGTTTTATTTTTTAAATAAACTGCTATCTAAAAATTTAAATTATGGATTAATTTGCCTATCAATACAACAATCAATTGATTGTTTTTTTATTAGATATAACTAGTAATGTATTTTTATTATGTTTTAAACTAAATTTAATTGATACTAAATTTCATGTCTTAATATTTTATTTCTATGACTTAAACTTACCAATAGTTACCATTGTAGCACCCCAGAAGTGCATTTACTGCGCTGTTTCTTCCTCTCTTATTTTTTTTTTTTACTACAAAAGAAGTTACCAAACTTTTATTATGTTTATGCCAAACAAAAAATATCATTTATATGACGTTTTTTATGCAAACGAAATATTTTTTTTTTTCTGTGACGGAGTACCAGAGTACCCTTTTTATGATAAATTTGTTTCGTTTTTTTAGGACGGAAGCTCGAAATCTCGTACTTAAAAAACGTCATATAATTGAGCCTTACCTGTAAACATTCAACCTTTATGGTGAAAATTATATAAGATCTGATTAAACAATAAAAAAAAATAGTGTATAATTAGTTTAAATTTTTATAAAAATGAAAAACTTTTAAAATAATATGTTTAATTTTTTATAATATGAACCAAATAATGCTGTATAATATATAAATATAATATGTTATGAAATAAATAAAAATATTATGGAACAAAAAAAAAAATGTGTCAAGAAAATAATAAAATAAAAATACAACGAATTATTGAAATATTATTTTGGTTGTTTTATTTTTTTATATCTAACCTTTACTATTATTATTTTAATATGTAATCGAAAAAAAAAAAACATATAATAAATTTATATAGGTATTATAGTCTGTTCACAATGACGCGTAGATTTACGGAACTCTTATACGTGAAGATACGACAATCAATGTGATTGGGATTCTTACGGGAAAGTTACGTGAATTTACACGTCACTGTGAACAGTCAATTAAATGACAGTAAAATGATGAAATATTAAAATGTTACTATAAATACAGTAATACAAATGACTCAATTTCTGTTCAGATTTATGAATTATTTACAAGTTTAAAAAATTGATATAGATTTCAGCAAAATACTTATATAGCAAAAAGTACAAATTTGCATAGAAAAATTAAATATATAAAGATAACAATCATATATATATCAACTCGATAAGAGTAGGGTTATTGCCAGATGACGACGATGCAGAAACGACAGGAGCTCCAGAAGCGGTCGAGATGAGCCATCGAAGATTATGCTGATGATGGATGTATCAACTATAAAAGGTTTGTTTTATTATAATTTTTATTCGTATGAGACTTCGAGATACGAAATTTGTAATCGGAGTATATTATTATAGAAGTTTGATCCCAAAAGCGTTGCAAAATTTTATAACTCGTTCAGATCATTCCTATATATGATCAAGATGCAAAAGCCAAATCACGAAAGCTTACGTATTTTAATTGTTAGCAATACTGCAGTTTTCTAAATATATTGAAATTATATCAGTATATTACGATTATATAGTGAGGAATAAAGTTCTAAATAAATAATTTTATTTTTGGGGGAAATTTGTTTTTGTCTTATCAGTGAATAAAAAAACAGAAAAAAATATATATATTTATATACTTTGTATATTTTAATTGTTATTTCATGATAAATATTTTAATCGGCTAGTTTTGTATAAATAAAATTTTTATTTAAGGTTGTTCTGTAAAGTACTGTATAGTGAATCTCATTAACAGTGATTGGCTGATCAACAAAATAAGACACATTCATTGGTTCATCTTGTTTTTTGAGTCGATAAAAGTTAGTCGCATGTTGAGCATGAAACTTTTCTAGTGAAGTTTCATTTATTCTTATCAGGTCCAAAGTTCTAAACAAAGAAATAACAATAATAAACCATACATATAAACGTAGAAAACAGGTAATGACGTCATGATCAGATTTTTTTTAACAAATGAAAAGTTTCGAAGCTGGCTCAAGAGATATGTGTAGTTTATAGAACGAACTTCAGTACATTTGAAAACGTCGTATGAAACATAAACCATAGTATAAGTATATACTTATACTATGCATAAACTAATGAATGACTATTAATTTACGGGTTGTATTCAGATGGCTTATGTGTCTCAAAATCAAAAAAGAAAACTTCCAAACTTTATGATGTCATTTGAAAGTTAACAGTAACAGCTAACTATGATAAAATTTTCAGAACCCATGACCATTAGATAAGAGAGATTTTTTTTTTTTAATTAACATGGGCTCTTATGGAACTAAAACTTCAAAAAATCATTAACATGGGCTCTTATGGAACTAAAACTTCAAAAAATCATAATTTAAAATCTAGCATGGTGGCCCCCCAAAATTTTTACAATTTTGAAAGTACCTTATCCTAATGTATCACTATGCAAAATTTCCGATTTTTCTATCTTTACAACTTTTTAGTCAAATCCCGTAGTACCTGATTTCCCTGATTATAGGAGTACGTGATTATGGGAGTAGGTGACCAGCTGACATCTCACAAACTAAACAGTTGTAAAATATAAAATTAACATGAAAGATAAAGATGAAATGTTCTTATGTATCTTATTCTTATTATTATTATAATTAATAATATGTATGGTATCTATTTTACGTTATTTTATATTTTTTTGGTTCATTCAAATTTATTTAAAAATTAAAGTATTTGTATTGTTCAATATAAATAACGTAGAAAAAATTATTGTGAAAATAAAGTTCTTCTTTTGACTATTTCCGGTCACCTTAATAACAAAGTTATTATCATTTTCTTAGCAGATCGTTAAATTGGGAGACGGGGGAGGAAATATTGGAGGATTGCATTGCGCCCATTGAAGTCACTGGCACTGTAGGTTGCAATCATACCAGGAATTCCTATGTTTAACAATTTGAGTTTTCAATAATAGCTTCTAAAATAATGGTTTAAACTCAAAACTAATCCACGCTCCATAATCTTTAATGCTTTATACCTATCAATTCAAGCAATAAAAGCCACATTTTCGTGTTTTATAACAATGGCGTATAATTTTTTTAACTCCACCTCTCACCCGATTTTCTCCTCCAAATAAATGAATATCTGTTTTGAATCTAGTTTTCTGAAAATTTATTCTTAATTACGTATACTTAGTTTTAATATTATTTAGATAGCTGCTAAATAAATAGATAGATTGCTACTTTATAAATTTCAGCCAACTATTACTTGCATAAACTATCTTTTGAAATTTAGTAACTTGCTTTGTTAATATACCTATGTTGCTTGTTACAGCTACCTTTCTACTTAATTTAAATTACTCAATATAATTGATTAAATATAATAACTATTTTTTCTATTTTAATAAAATGGGATTAGGATTTATCATAAAAAGAAAACACTTTTTTTTTTTTTTTTTTATAAATTTTTTAATGGATAAAAAATTAGGCGAATTATAAAAAACAAATAAATTTCATTAAGAAATAAGTTTATTTTTGTACACACTATGTTGAAAAATAAAAGATGCATAATATGATATTGACATGGTATATTAACCGAGACTTGAAGCACATGAAGAAGTGGTCAGTTTTTTTGTACAAATTAAGACCAAAATTTGACAGAAAAAAGTAAGCACGAAATAATATTAGTAATAATAGCAAAACACGGACAATATTACTATTATACAGCATAGTTATGATTGAATTTTGCTTACTGTACAATTAAAAAATAAATTACGTAATTTATACTGCTAACTATATTGTAGAGCACAAATTTTGCTATTTTGTATAATAACACAAGTAATTACTAATTATGCTTAAATTATATTCACATGACGCGTAAATTTGGCGTGCGTCGACGGATAAACAAAGCTGGAACAATGTAAACAAATAGAGCTGTTCACATATAATTTTCAAAAGCAATGTGAACGGCTTCATTTGTTTACATTGTTCCAACTTTGACTGCTTATGTTTACTCAAAATGCGGAAAAGGAAGTGCCGGAAGACGAAACCACGTGACGGTAAAAGTGACAGGTAGCTTCAGGCCCAGCTTGCTGCTGATGGCACCAACTTTTCTCCTACTTTTACCGTCACGTGGTTTCCTCTTCCGGCCACTTCCTTTTCCGCATTTTGAGTAAACATAAACATTCTTTGTGACGCACGTTGACGCGCGTCAAATTTACGTGTCATATGAAAAATACTTTACTCAATTATTATGCTAATAATTACTATGAAGTATATCATAAATTATGATGTTATGCATTAATATTGCTACATTAAGCTAGCATAATTAATACGTATTTTGTCAGTGTAAGGATATCATAATGTAGGAATTTATTTTTCTCCGTGTAGATGTCTTTTATACATAAGTAACTTTTAAACTAACTGGTTTTTCTCAATGCAAGAAAGTAAATAAAAATTCATTTCAAAAGTATATTATACAAATTTTGAAAAGGCATAATATGTTTTATTGAAATTGTTTTATTATAATTATTTGTTAACTTAAGTTTCGAAAATGTGAAATGCGTGCTTATTTATTTCTGTTTAACAAGACGATTGCACAAAACATTTTCTTTTTAAACAATAAACAACAACATAAATTCAATATAAAATTATAGAAAGAAAAAAACAAATATTAATTAACCATGTCAATGAAAATAAAATTATGTATTTTTTCATTATTAATATTATACAAAACCAAGCAAAAATTATTCTTGGGTTACTCTTTGGTCGCCCTAGCTCGTATTTCTGTATTTTTGTCATGGAATTTAATACATAAAAAATAAGCTAAATAGTAATTATACATAAAAAATTATATATATAATGAACATAAAATATTTTACACGTTTTTTTTTTTAATCTTTAATATTCGTTGTATAATTTGTTTTTGTAAATATATTTAACATGTACATAGTTTTTATATTTTATTTGTTAGAGTTCATATAAAATTATGCATATACATTTTAACATTAATTTTATTTTCTTTTTTTCAAGACAGACATATTATGAGAGAAACATTGGAAAAAAATGAATACATATATTGCATTATTATAATAAAAAAAACGATAAATTAATAGCTATATATACATACAAAATATTTGAAAAATAATTGCTTTTTTAATAGACAAGTATACTTTAAAACTAAATCGAACTTACACTCAATTTCTTAACAAAATACTGACCTCAAAAAAAACAAAAACAAAAAAAAAAAAAAAAAAGGTCTATTCTACATACACATATTTTGTCCTTCACCGCTCACAAACTGGGGAAAAAACTTGTAAAGTAGGCAAACCGCGCTTCAAAATCTATTGTAAACCTGGAATTTATAACGTCATAAATTTCTACAGTTGCCTACTTTACAGCGTTTTAATCCCAGTTTATGAGGGTACAGATGGGTTGAGGAACGTAATATGAATATGAATGAAGATCCATCTTATAAAATTTACGTTTTTGAATTTATTTTTTAAGACTAAAGTATCCCTTTAAGGATCAAGAATAATAAGTTTTCAGATGTAATTAAAAAATTTTTAAAGTACACTTGACTTTTATTAAGGTATTTACTCACTTACAATGGAAATAGTTTATTATTATTATTTTATTTAAATTGAACTAGAAATTGTTACTTTCAAAACCATTGCTAAAACAAGATGTAGGAGATTTCAACGGGAAGCAATCCTTTTTCTCGTGTTTTCATCAAGTTAGAGATGAATAAAATTTAACATGGACTAACTTCAATATTATATTGATCACCTGTAAAATTTTGGTGTTTATGTGGGGCAAATTATTTGAGAAAAAGGGGTGCTTCCGGTTGTAAAAATCTCTGATCCTGTAATGGCCAGGGTGTATGTAAATGCGGTAAAAAACTCAAAAGTTTCTTTTCTAACCTTAGAAGGGAAAAATAAATAAATTATACAAATAGATAACTTACCGAAATAACAAAAATTTATATTTTTTTCCTTGTTCCATGAAGTATGCGGATGACAATGAACTACTATGCGTTGTGCTTATTGCCACCGCAAAAAAAAAAAAAAAAAAAAAAAAAAAAAAAACTATTAAAATTTTTCCCTGATAAGGTTCTATAGGACTATCCTCTGAGTAAATATCTCAATTTAAAATGCAATTAAAAGCAAATATTTAAAAATTAATTAAAAATTAAAGCAACTTTGGTTTACACTCTGAGAGCACAAAAAACATTGGCACACACATTACAAATAAATGGAAGTTTTTAAGAATTATAAATATTTACATTTTGGCAAGAGTTATAAAATTTATTGAATTATAATAATAATTTGCTATATATAGATATCATTATAGAGTTATTTATATTTTTAAAATTTATTATTATCATTTTTATATAATATAATTAATATATTTTGTCAATAGTAAATTATATCAATCACCACCCATGTGATTTTTTTTTTTATAATAGAATTTTTAGGCGTTCAATAAATTGAATATAATATTTTTCTTATTTTTTCATACAATAAAATTTGTATTTTATTTTAATATAATAATTTTTTCTAATATACTCTGAAAATTCAGACATTTTTATACATACAATATAAATGTTACATAATATTTTGAATGCAGTTTTTATTGTCGATACCCCACAGTTCTTGGAATGTCAAATGAAAGAAAAATATTTCGTCTTTTATGACGACATCAAAACTAAAATATGGTGTGGAGTTTAAATGCGCAATTCGTTTATAGGGCAGTCGGGGCAGGTCAGTTAATCAATCAATTAATCAGTTAATTAATTATTCAATATTGTCTTTGAGAACACGATGCCGCAGAACGGCTTTTTAAAAAATCACCAATCTTTGAGGTCTTTTTTTTTTTTTTTTTTTTTAATTTTCAAACTGAATACCTTGGAAGCACTTTGAAAAATGCCGTAACTTTCATACTTTTTTGTAAGCTTTTTTTTTTTTTTTTAATTTTCTTAAATATATTAGAGTATTTTAATATTTTTCTGTGTGAAAAGCACCTTGAAATGTGTTGAAAAATAGATAAATCTCGTGCGTGACTTAACAAGTGGTGATATTTATTTGACGTTGCTGTACATAACGAGTGCGATTGGGGGGGGGGGGGGGGGGAGGGGGAGAATGTTAATTAATTGCATGTGCTGTAAAATATTTAGTGACTAGGTGTGGAAACAATTGCACGATAAAGCCTAATTAGGGATCGAATCGGAAGACGTAAGATTTTCCAATTTAGACTTTTAAATTTCGTTGTTGGAAATAAAATCTCACTTTTTTCATTGAATCGTTTGGTAAATAATTTTAAAAACGAGAAAAGTGACACAAAATGTTTTCATGGTTTTACATAAAAAACTAAATTTTAGGGGAGATTTTTTTTTTTTTTTTTAAAGTAATATCAAACTGAAAAGTGCATATCTTCAATAATACAAATTGGGAACGAGATACAAGATATATAAATATACAAGGTGATTAAAGTGGACCATTATCAATAATACCCGATATAGTTTTGTAAGTTTTACAAACCGTACGTATTTGAAATTTGTTAAAATTTTGTACACTCTAGATTTATACAAGAAGCAAAAAACACGGAGATAAAATTTATACAATTGCTAGGCTAGATTTGTACGGAGGCTGAAAACGCTCGCTACAGTAAGTAAGTTGCAAATGTCTGAAAAAGTGACTACATATTATATAGATAGTTAGATAGATACACTTTGCGCTAAGATATATCGAGGAGAGATAAAAGAGATAGAGCGAGAGAGCATGCATGCATGGATGGATGGATGGAGAAAAAGAGGAATGCAAATGACGAGAGCTAAATGTCTGCAATAAGCTCAAGACGTGGTGGTCCAATATCACTCACACTGGCGGGCCAACGAAACGTGCGCATGCAGGCAGGTAGCCCGGACGACACGCAGCCACGCACTGCACGCTACTCTCTGTACGGCTTACAGTACGAGTAGCGGTGGTTCATGTGCTGAGAGTAAGAGCCCGAGTGAGAGAACCGCTTCAGGCACTTGGTGCACTGGAATGGTTTCTCTCCCGAGTGCAGCCGCTTGTGTTCTGTGAGGTGGTGCTTGTGCTTGAAGGCCTTGCTGCACACGTCACATTTGTGCGGACGTTGACCTGAAACACATCACACCACACACCATTGAATGCATGTCGAACACTTACGAATACAGCAATATGTGAAACGAGTTTCATGCATTCAGCGCGAGGGAATGCTTGATTTCTTACCTGAGTGCTCGTACTTGTGTCTGGCCAGAGAGCTCTGTTTGGAGAACGCCTTGTCACATTGGTCGCATGAGAACGCTCCCTCTAACTCTTCTACTTTAAGTCCCCCGGGGCTTACTAGCGCCCCTAGGCCAGGCAGAGCAGGCATGAGGCCGGATATTGGTGTGCGGCGCTTCTTGTGTCGCGATGCCTCTTCTCCGGCGCTCGCAGAGTCATCTGCCTCGTCTGTCGTCTCCGAAATCATCGGCTGAAAACAGAAAATAATACCGATTGTTAGGAATAACCAAGAAAATAGAAAACGTAACAGAAAAAAAAGGTTGCATATATGTATTTTAGTTATTGATGACGTAATTGGTACTCACCGAGGTCCAAGGACGCTTGACGTGACCATTGACTGCGGCCAGTAGCTCCGGCGTGAAGATGCTGGGCTGGGATAAGATGGACTTGAGGCGACCGCCAAGTGGAAGAGCGATCTCCGTAGAAGGCGAGGACGCGGGCGCCGGGCTCAGCTCACGCATGTGCATATGGCGGTATAGGAAAGGCTCTGCGTGCAGTGCGGGAGTAGGTGACCGTGAAGACTTGTGACTGAGGTTGATTGCACCGCCTTCCTCCGAGTCAGACGAGCTGCACACCGAAGAAACGCTGTGTTTGGTCGATAGGTCCAGAGGAACGTCTCGAGATGCAAAATTCGACATCACGGGATAGAAGGGCGCGTGAATGATGCCACGACCTTCGCGACGGTCTCTCGCACGCGTGTTTTGAAACCACACCTGCGTGACACGCACAGGGAAGCCGATTTGTGCTGCGATTTTCTCCAGCTCTTCTTTCTTTGGCTTAGGGTTGATTGCGTAGTGGGCTTTTAGCACGGAGAGCTGCTCCTCTGCGATGAGAGAACGAACGCGCACCTTTCTGCCCGAGCCGCTCTCATCGTCCGTCATGTAGTGCTCTCTCGCCGAGTCACTGTCTCCGCTGCATGCCATGCTCTCGTGCAGCTTCGCCGCCAAGCCCTCGTCGTGATTTTCTCCATTAGTTGAGGGGGGAGCAGTGGGAGGCCGTAGGCTGACGTGACAAGCTCCTTCATTAATAGGGGGAGTGGGAGGAGGAGCAGTGGGTGGGCGTAAGTTTTGCAGACGTTGCTGCGTTACGCTGGCTCCTACGCTCTGCAATAGCGATGCTACGGGCTCAGAGTGCTCCTCCTTAACTTGTTCTGGCTCCTCCGCTAGCTCCACAATCTTTACGCCGCTCTCTTGCTCTTCTGGTGCCTCGTGCTTTCTCGGGAGCAATGCGGGAACCTCCCTTGCCTCGGTTGGTGCTCGTAATGTCTGGAAAATTCGCTCTAGGGGAAGAGGTGGGCAATTAAATGCAGGCGACGAGTTGTGGTAATGCATAAGTAGCGTTTGCTGCAGGTAAGCCTCGAAGCTGCTGTTTCCTAGAGGAGGTGTGTGGCAAGACTGGGGCAACATTGCCGAGAAAGCAGGGGTGTTGATTGGTGGGGTAGGGGTAGCAGACACACGTTTAGGGGAAGCCATATGGTTGTTGTTTCTAGCTTGTGTGGACTTGTCGACACTGCTAGCCGCTCTCCCGCGTCCAACCTGAACACATCAAGACGAAAATCATTATTACCAAGTTTTAAATTTAGGTATGAGTTCAAGATATATTTTGTAGATGACCAATACTGACCTTGAGGTTCATGACTAGGCACTTCTTAGAGGTCATGTGACTCGAGTAAGAACCTGAGTGAGAGAAGCGTTTGCCGCAGTTGCCGCATTCGAAAGGTTTTTCACCGGAGTGAATTCGAATGTGCTCCTGAAATCAAATCAATAAATTGATAATTAACGTGTACGCTAATTACATTTATCCAATAACTAAATATGTACAAAACTATCAAATTACTTCGTGCTTTTAAATCATAATAATATTAAACTTTTATATAATAAAATGAATATATGTACACGCATGAACATAAGCGTATTATAATTTCATACGCAAGTAGGATTACAAATTACATTTTATATATACGTATATATTACACTTTTTAAATCAATATCACAATGATTTATTCAGAACATCATTTTATCCACACATTTTAATATTATAAAAACATTTTAATTTTAAACAATATTAAAAAATGACCAATACTGACTGACATTTAAAGAACAACTTCATATTTTAGCTCTTAATCAAATCTTTGAGATAAAAAGTTAGTGAAGATATTATAATATTATACTCTATACTATTTTGGATGATTTAATTATAGTCATTTAGTTTAAAGTGTAATGCTATATTTTTATGTTGACATTTATTCATTTTATGTTTATTGGTTTTAACGGATGCGTATACGGACACTGTGATATAAAATTTAACTTTATTGCCTTTAGGCAATACCATATATTATGTATTTCTATATTGCATATTGTGTATGTTAACGTCTATATACATATCAATGCATGGTATTGCCATAAAGGCAATAGTGTAAAATTTTACTGTGTATAAAGTAAACTTTTTTTTTTTTTTTTTTTTTTTTTTTTTTTTGGCATTACGTTGAAAACAACAGATTTCATATAGAGTAAAGTATACATGTTATTACATATGGTTATATTTTGATAAATACTGTTTTATTATTACAAAGAGATGCTATTTTGGTGCCTTGCTTAGTAAGACCATTGAATTTAGTGTATATATTATACTTTAAATTCAATGGTTAGATTGTGGTCTAATGATAATGTCTAATCTTCAGGGACACGTGTCCCATATATATGCAGACCACCGCAAAACTTAAATTTGCAAAATTAATTACAAATGGGCAGTATGCGTGCATATTTTTTTGCCCGGAAATCCTGAAGAACAATGTTATAATCATAATATTAATTAAGTTATGCAGATAAGCTATATACATAACTAACCACAGAATTGTATGAAAATTATCGTTACATTGTTTTGCAGCCAAGTTGAATCTGGAGCAGATTTTATATATTATATATAATTAATATACTTTTCCTAACCACTTAGCTTTTGCTATAGTATAGTTATTTCAGTATTTAGCAGGCAATTAAATTATGTGTATTCAGTTAAATTAAAATGCAAAAATTGAAGAAAAGCAAAAACTTACATTCACATTATACTAATTTGAAAAGGATGAAAGAGAAAGGAAAGAAACAAACATAGAAAAATCATAACACTACCAATTTCAGAATAGAGTTTTAAAGGGACAATGGCTTCAAAAAAAAAAAAAAGTAACCAAAAACGTAAAATTGATGAGATGGGACCATCACATTATGTCCCTCAACCATTCTCATCACAAACTTAGATTAAAAAACTGTAAAGTAGGCAACTTTAGGAATTCATGACGTCATGAATTTCGGTTCTACAATAGAAATTTTAGCGCGGGTTGTCTACTTTACAAGCCCCCCCCCCCCCCCCCCCCCCCAGTTTGTGAGACTACTGCAAGGGTTAAGGGACATAATATGTGTACATATAATAGTCACATCTCGTGATATTTCATTAAGTGGATTTTTTTTTTCTTTTGAGGCGAGTATCTCTTTAACAATTGTGTTTAGAAGGCTTCAAACTATTTTTTTTTCTCTGATTTAATTTCTTCCTGTGACAAATATTTTATACAAGTGACTATCAGATGAAGAAAAAAAATGTTTGTATAATGGGACTACAATTTAAAAGGTTTGCAATTACAAATAATTACATGTTCCTGACTCCTCAATATATACAATTATATTGGATTGTTTCACTCTCAAATCACAATACTATAAAATGTCAATAATAATTGTCATTATTTCATTATTATAAAAAGAGAGAAAGAGAGAGTAGATTTAGACCTTATTTGAAGCTCCTGTTGTGTACTATTCTACAAATATAAAGAAAGGCACGCATACTTACCGTGAGTAACTCCACGTCACGCCTCGTCTCCTGTTGTTCACGTCATGTGGTTGCAAGCAAACTGAAAGACATGCCACAAAAACACACACAAAAATCAGCAAGCAACACAGGACTCAAATCAAACCATATAGCAATAATTTAATAAATATTATTTAAATGACAAATAAGTTGTTGGCGCCAAAAATTTTATAAAATAATTCCCATTTGAACTGATGAAAATATATAAGTACAAATAGCAGCGTATATTAGTTTTGCATAAATCCGAAACCAATCATTAGTAGCCCCTTTTTTATATACCTTGTCGTTATAATTAAATATGTGACGCAATAATAAAGAAATACGTAAAGGTGTTACCAAACCATTAGTGTTGTTCGTAAACCCTATATCCATTTTCTTGCTACAAAAAATGCATTTAATTAACCATAGTAATTAATCTTCATTTTAGTATAGCAGAAAACAGGGTTTACGAACAGAACTATTTGCATTTATTTAAGCAGCTAGTATAACTTATGAAACTATATGGGAAATAAATGAAAAGTGTTGTGATTAAAATACTATTTTTTTTAGTACACATAGAATAATTTAAATATACGTAATTCCTCCACATAGTAATCCTTTTAATTTAATTGTATGTTTATTTATCGCACAGATTGATATGAGTCCTGAAATATATCATGCAGGGCAAAAAGGTTTTTATTAACAAGCAAGTTCAAGCGATCATGCACCCTTTGAATCTTATGAACCATGCAAAGAGCTAATAGAATTTAGGTATATAGAACCCTAAATAATGCAATTTATTTATGCTCCATACTGTACAGCAGTACTACCCTGTGGCGTGTCATGCAATTTGCTATAAGTAAGTTTTATATATACAGTGGTCCTACCTTGAGATGGTGCTTGAACTTGAAGGCTTTGTCACACTCTGGACACTTGAACTTCCGTAACACGGCACTCTCGTCGTGACTGATCATGTGACGTTGAAGTCGGTACACGTTGGCGAACGTCTTGTGACACACTTGGCATGACTGAAACATAAACACAAACGTCGTGTAAATAAATTTAGTAATTTATATAAGATATTAACGTCAATATTAATGACAATTGTAATAGTTTGATTGATTTGCATTGTATATATAAAAAAATATAAGTTTACGTATATTGTGTCTCCTTTTATTTAAAATAAAGTTGTAGGTACCGAAAGACAATCTTTATCATTGGATCCATTGGATACATGGATCAATTGTCAATAAAGCACAAAATAATAAAAATAAAATAAAAGCATCATAATATGGTACTTATATTGAAAGATGAATCAATCTATCAAATCCATCAAACAATATTAATTAAATTTAAAAAAATTATAAATTATCTGTGAATAGATTACTTATAATAATTGACAGTTCACTATTTGCATTAGAATTATTTTCATTGTTGCAGAATTATATAGTCATCAAATTATTTAATCAATGCTTTTCTTATGGGGAAAAAAATTAATTTGATAAATAAGCTTGCAACACTAAAAAAATGTAATCAATTCGTGGTTTGCTTTTCTTTTTTACCCCCCCCCCCCCCCCCCCCCAAATGTATATCCCATAAATTATAAGCACATAAAACATCAGTATTAGAATGGTAAAGTGATTATCTGATTGCGTCATATTATATATCGGGAAAAATTTCATCAGAGATTCAGTGTCACACGGAGGAAAATAACGTCCAGCAATATCATCATCGCATCGTAATAATAATAATAAAATCAATTAACGTGGCTACTCTTTACATATGCGGAGATGAAGCACGGGTATTTCTTAATAACACTCACTCATCTGGAATTTTCATATAATAATTGATACTTATTACGTGTAATTTGTAACCGCGAATACTGTACATACAATCATTATAGCACTGCTTTTTAAATCAAATAAATTCCTATATATATTGGCAATTAAAAATTCATTACTAGTATAAGTCCTCTTCATACAGAGCACTATAATTGATGCTGCAATATTTTTAAAAAAAAATTGGTTCAAATTTTTGTTGGACCTTTAATGAAAAATTGCAATCATAAACTATATTGAACTAATGATTTTTATTTGCGTGTGAATTTGACATTATAGTTATATGGTAAAATAAATCAGTTAAACGAGTAGATATAACGATAACTCGTAAGCTAAATATAGTTTTTTTATATATAGTTTTAACAAGGCTGTGAATATTTGAATATTGTGTCATATTTGATGACTAAAATGATACTCTATGACAGATACAAGTGCCATAGCATAGCGACAAGCGACATTATAGTGCCGCGATAGTATAGGTTACGCCAGCAACACATTAATGACAACAATAAAAACTGCAGCTAAACAAATGTGGTGACAAAAAATATAAATATATAATATGACAATAAGGCTTATTTTCTTCTTTTAATTATATGTAAACTGAACTTTATGTATATTGAGTTAAAGATAAGGTATTGAGCGTGAGAAGTTAACTCGTGATGAACGCACATGTGGTCACACACACACAAAAAACGTGAATCAAAAGTCACTACTAAGAAGCCAATAGGGAACTAAAGTTACCGTGGGGATAGTTTGTGTTGTCAAGTGCATTTTGGTTCATTAATCTAGGTCTTAAATTGACTGGAACCCTTTTTTTTTTTTTTTTTTTTTTTTGCCAATTACCTTGAAAAATGGCTATACAGACGAGGAAATACTAAAACTTTACCTTATTTTCTTTTCATATGAAAAAAATATTATTAAAAATATTCGAAATATTGATATTTGGCAGCTAGAGTTTTATAAATGTTGACCAAATTATTGATTCGTAAAATGACATTTCATTTTTAGTTATTCGTTAATAATTGGTGCTCATCTTTTGGAATCATGAATTGCAGAAACATTGCTGAAATTATCGTATTATTATTATTATTGAATTTTAGTTTTATCATGAAAAAGCACGGGAATGTGCTTCGACGCCATACTTGAACAACGAATAACACTATTCAGCATATGGACAAACGTCGTTATAGGTTTTATTTTCTTTGGGAAATCGGGTAATTTTTAATTGCTATTTTTTTTTCGCATACTTGAAAACCCAGCATAAATACTTTTACAAATATTGCAAGTATTTTTGAGCTGGCATCATTTTTTCATACCAGCCCATGTTATTTAGTACTCACATATGGAGTCGTAGTGTATAAGTACAGCATGATTATGATATAGTATATTTTACCGTTTAAATTCAGCACCTGTTTTTCTCATTGCAAATTGAGAGTCAGTTTTGAATGGTCAGATCGTGTGTACTATTATGGTTCTCTTTTAACTTTTGATTCATACTATATAGAAAAGGTAATGCAAAAAAACAAGCATTTCCACGATTCAGTCGTTTTAAGTTTTATAATTTACGACAGGTTAACAAGCACGGTAGTAGAGGTGTGTGACAGAGCAGATAAAAATGTCTCCGTAAGTCACGTGGGAGTAGCAGGCATACAGGCAATCAGCCTCCAGGGGGCCTCAAAAACAAAACAACATCTCTCTTGAAGTTTTTTTGTGTTCGTCCCTGGTGACGTCACATTGATAGACTGAAGCACATGTGTTTGATCTACATGCAGGCGTGGGAAACGCGAGTCAACGTGTCTGTCATATCACAGAGACCCCGCGAGGTGAACTATGGTAATGTGGCACTAAAATGGAGGCTTAATAATAAAATAAAAATTGATATCATATTTAAATCAAATATCTTTAAAGTTTGTATGTATGAATTCAATTAAGAACGTTGTTGTTGTTGCTGTGATAAGTTTAACAAAAAATCGTGTATTTAAAATTTAAAATCCATAATTAAAAAGAAAAAAAAACAGTATACATTTAAAACTTACGAAACAATTTTTGTTTTTTAATATTTTTAAAACTTCTGTAAATGGACTGAAAATTTACAAGCAAAAAAAAATAAAAAAATAAAAAATAAATAATAATAATAGAAAAGTAAATAAGTAAATAAAAAATATATTCCACAAAACATGAAAGGCAATAAGTAATAAGAGTTAAAAGGCACGTATTCAGTGCAAATTTTTGCACGGAGCGGAGAGTTGTCGTGGCTATTGTACAGCAAGCGATCTCATTACATTTTATTAGCGACATAAATCTGATTGTTGGTCACAGGCAGGCAGGCAGCTGACTTATCAACGACTCGCGAGCAAGCAAGGCGTGCAAATTGCTCTGGACTGCGAGATACGCAAAATAATTGCACACGAGATATCCCATCCTGCCTGCCTGCCTGTAGCTCAAGTAAATAAAACAACAATTAACTTGATTTGCAGCGAATATCTTGCAAATTTACGTGATGGTCACACTATCTCTGCCAGTGCAAATATCAACATCAGCATGCGGAAATAATAATAATAAATAAATAATATTTTTTTATTGTTGTCATTAATTTGCAACCTTTTTTGTTTTATTTGTTTATTGTTATTCTAAACCATAAAAATTGCAACACTGCAATGCAAATGTTTAAAAAAAAATAATAATAATATCAATTTTATAGGAATGAATCGAGATGCAATTGATTCAGTATTGGGGGTACATTTGGTAATTATTTGGTTGAAATAATTTTACATTTCATTAAAAACCATTAATAATTTTCCAAAAAAATCCAGTATTTTGTAACCCCGTTTAAGATGCAGCAATAACTAACTACAGTTAAACCGTAATAGTTAAGTTGTTATTTTGATTGTTATAACAATTAAAAAAAAAAAAAAAAAAAAAAAAAAAAAACTAATGTATACCTAAAGATCGTCCGTATTAGTAATTAATCCCGTTGTTTTTCATAAGAAATATATATTTAATTCAGATACATATATTCAAATTTACTATTATAACGTAAAATAACATTTAAAAAATTATGAATTTACTTTTTCATAAATTTAAATTACATAAATATAATTTAGCATACTGTATATAATGTTGAAGTATAAAAAACAAGTAGAACATGCACATGTATTACTGTGTTCTATACTACAGTATACTTGAGGGAAATATGAACCAACGTTGAATAGATGCGGTAATTAACTGATGTTCGTGAGACAAAACACTTGGAGGGAGAGTGGGGGGGGGGGGGGTAGCAGACACAAAGAGAGACAGGTGCCGGAAAGTAGAGGAAGGGGACAATTGGTATACACGTGTCGAAATGTCTTCATATATCGAGTTTAAGTCTATACTACACAGTATATAGACTATAAAACAAATTATACGTATATATAGCCATTACTTCCTCAATTCAATATAGTTTGGAATTTAAAATAATAATAATATAAACGAATTTTCCTCCAGTTGTATTTTTTTCTTCTTATTCATCGCGTAATGGATCACTTGTAATGAACTTTTTTTAATTGTCTTAACGTATTTATCATAAAAAAAATTCATAGGAAATGTATTAAGAAACGTTTAAATTTATTTTATATAGTTCGTTCATTGCAAGTGGTCCATTTGTGTGAAGATGAATAAAAGTCACGTTCCCATGGTGAATGAGGCACCTGAGTGAGTGTTTCAAATATTTAAATTATGATTAATTAAATTTCACATGTTGATAAATAAAAGTAAATAAATGCAGTATAATTATACTGTACAATGTACTTACCACCTGGGCGTTTGGTGAGTGCAGAATCTCGTGTTTCTCGAGGTGCTCTCGCTGGTTAAAGGCGGCTCCACATTGCGAGCACACAAAGGCGCCCCCGGGGGTGGGAGTGGGGGTTACTGGGGGTGATGAGTGTGAGTGTTCGAGGTGCAACTTGAGTGCAGACTCTGCAGAGAAGATCTCGGGACATTGTGAGCACCGCCACTCCTCGAGCTTGGGCAAGACTGAAACATCAGATATGCAAACATTGCAGGTTAATTTACTGCAGGAAAGTCGCTTCATAGGGGAATTTATTACCAGGAGTATAAGCTAGTGCATGGGATTCCTATTGAAAAATACATTTATAATACACATTTTTAAACTATATACTATAAAGAGACGAGGAAAACGGCGTATATGCTAAGCTCCAGTAAAGTACAATAAATATTTCATGTATTTATTTAAACTCTCGATAATTCCAGTAATTTTTATGTCTTAAATATTAGGTTTCTATTTTTAATTAAATCAAATCAAAACTATTACAATTGTAAGTAGAAAACAGTCAAAATTATGCTTTACAACATAATATTTAAATGTTAGACGTATATACACCTTTAAAGTGTTTTTAAAGTGTTTTAAAATATAGTTGCAGAGGAGCTTATTTCTTTCGTGGGTGAAATGCAATTTTGCAGTACCGTATACAACATAATTGAGCAAACAGTTTTTCTCTATATAGTATAGAAATATTATTCTATATGAACAGGTCGCAATAAAATACTTCAGTATACATTGAGTGGAAAAGCAAATTTATATTATAATACTTTAATTGTAAATACAGATATTTATTTCATAACGAGAAACAGTTTCATATTTATTAATATCACAAAAACACTTTAACAACGCACATATAAAGTGTGTGTTTTTTTTCCTGGAAAGTGTATCACTTTTTTTTTTTTTTTTGTATAGTGTCAGCATGTCTTCAAACTGCAATAAAAATACCTCCTGAGTAATTTGAGCGCACTCTATATTTTCTTCTTTCATATTAAGAAAATATCTGACTAATTTGTAATACGATATAATATAGTCTATATATAGATAAAAATTGTTATATTGTTATTATTTTCAGCATATAATCTTCATTTTCAAAATATTTTTATGACTCTAAGAAAAGACGATAACAAATAATTGCTTTATATTATACGTCTTCAAAATCCGCATATCAAAATTCTTACTACATTTTTATTTATAAATTGCAATCGAATATAGAATTCTAATTATATACGTTATTTTAAAAGTTTTAAATGTAGTTTTAAATTTAAAAAAGCATTTTTTAAAAATTTAAAATACATTATTATTTTATTAATTGTCATCTAATTACCAGAAGAAGTGATTAAACTTTCAGAATTTTATACATTAAACTATAGAATTTCTTTAAAAAAAAAATAGTCAGATGTACTGTAAGCCGTATTATTTTAATAGTTCTATATTTACGTTACCGGATTATAGAGATCAAGTGAATGATCAGTTAGTGCGATGTTACGCTAGTTGAGGTCGCGGGGTCACCATATCACTTTGTTCGCCGTGTTATGTCCGCGAGTGCGGCCTCTGACTCACGTTAATTAAGCGTGACGTCAGCGGACACCACGTTATTTTTACTCACATTTTAAGAGGGAAGTGAAGGGACTTAATTAATTTGTGGTAGTATAATGTATATACGCACGGACGTGAGAAAAGTATACAATTACACGCACTATGGGGGATTTTAAAAACTATACAAACAAAAATTTTAATTGCATTAATATATACGAATACAAATAAACATAATACAAAAAATAAAATAACATTTGAGTGACATTATTTTATATAGGATATTATTATTTTTATTATTATTATTTAAAAGTTAATTTGAAGGGCCATTTGATATACCCTATACCCCATTTTTCTTCTCTATTTTTAGGAAGCATCAAATGAATAGTTAAGACAACTGTGAGCAGTGGGCAAAAATAATAACCTACTATAGTTAATTATTTAGAATAAATTCTATTTCAAATAATAATAATATAAAAAAAATGTTGACTTTAAAAAGTCATTGAAGCCCAAAATGCAAAGATTTTTTTAAGTATATATATTTTATTAGCTGCGTCTAAACTTTAAACCATAACTGTAATTTTAATATTTAAAAAAAATATATAATTGCAAATTCTTACTGATGATAAAAAAAAAGCAGAAAATGTGTTCTAAAAAACAAACTGAAATGCAACAATATAGAAATTAAAATTAAAAAAGTTGATTTGTTATTCTGATGGATTTTGTAATAAAATCACATGTTACTGATTATACCTATAAACTCATGATTTAAAAATATATAATAAATGTGCATTAGATTTTTTAAAGAACATTTTGAAAGATTGTAAAAATAAAATATTTAATAAAAGTTATAAATGTAGAAAATTTAAATTTGTTACTTAAAATTTTACTATCGGGCTATATTTTCAGTAAAGAAAGAACGTCATTTTTACAGAGACTGTATAATATAATTTTGTGTGCTTCAATTATATAAAAATAATTAAATTTAGACTTTGCGTATTGATATATTAAAAGCTACTTAAAAAACCTTTAGAAAATATGTTGATTTTATTTTTGAATTCTCTCTCTCTCTCTCTCTCTCTCTTCTTTTACGTATATCAAAATATATATACAGGAAAATTGATGAGTGTAATGATTTATAAAGTACAATTTCAATATGTTATATAAAATTATATGTATGATTATACGCTTTGCAAGAAATATATATTCATGCGTTTAGGTTTAAATGTGAAGGTTAGTCAATTATTTGTGTTAATTGCAACTTTTGAGACGTGCTAATTGAGACAAACAATAATGAAGACACAAAGAGTCACGGATCATTTGACAAACAACATTTTAGTCACGGGACGCGGCTGACCAATTTGTGAGCAAGCGAGCGCGACGTGCCCGCTAAACACACCACGCGGGCCTGCTCACCGCCACATTGTTTGCGGGTCACGCACTGACCTCTGGTCATGTGACGTCACGAGGGTCAAAATGTCACATCTTGTTTTACCTTAACAACAAACATTATCTCTCTCGTGTTTGTTTGATATTTGTCACCTAGAAACACCTGAATCTTTATCTAAACTCAGTTGAGTCACCTATATACGCAGTTGAGTCATCAATATCTCTTTGATACTCCTTTTGAACTTAAAAATATATAATTAATCATTTAATTAAGTCTGCCCAAAATCCTGATTGTTATTTTGTCATAGAAAAAAAAAGTAAAATTCTTTTAGCAGCATTTTTTCAAAATTGTTTATATTTCTTTTTATTGCATTTTTTTAAAGTGAATTATTCATAACGGTTATTTGTTATATAAATTTTTCAACTAAAATGTAATTAAAATGACCTTCTGTCTATTTATAACAATGCGAATCTGTAATAAATGCATGAAAAAAATATTGCAAAGTCATTTACATGTAGCTAATATAAGAATAAAATAAAAAATAATTCTGAACTTAAATTACATTACAAATTAAGAAATTATATAGTAAAAAAGTGAGAGTACTTTCAGAAAAAGAAATTAAAAATTTTAAGTATACCTTTCAGCTTTCTGTGAGAGCTACTAATTCATAAAAAATATTCAAATATTTTTGCTTTTGTTTAACATTTAACCGAGCTAATTACTGCAAATTACAAGTAACGAAATTTTGGCTAGACCGGGGGGCACCTATTAGATACTACAGGGGGGTGGGGCAATATGGCCGACTTTCTTATTTTACATGTCTTTGCATCGCAAAATAAAACGAAACATCGCAAAATAAAATAACAATAAAACTAAAACTCTTCACTTTGAAGTGTTCTCCGTTTCCTATTGGTTGATTTAATGAACATGCGCACCAGCCAATCAGAGAGGTGAACACCTGCCCACACCTGTTGGTATAGCCACGCCCACAACCGTGGATCACACTAATTAATGACATCAGCACTTAATTAAACGTAGCTATATGTATAAATGTAACGCACGCATATAAGATGACCCCCCACACGACATACAAACAGGTGCCGCCGCACAATGGACTTAATTGACGCAAGTGGCCGAGCTTCGCAATTCGACGAAATTAATGCTTCGTGGTGGTTTACGAGAATTTTACCACCATACCGACCGAGTGTCAGTTTCACTTAAAACTAATGCGAAATTTTACTAATTAACACAATTAAGTGACGTCGACTTTATTTTTGAACTTCTTGTATAGGGTCACAGTATAATACTATTTTACAGTTTGCTCTTTCATATAAAATATACTATCATATCTTAATTGAGATGATAAGTTAGTTTAATACTCAGGTAATGTCAAGGTAATTAAATTACTTACAGTGATAATTACTCCACGCGGTGGCGAGACTCCACAGTCGGTAAGAATAACTGCCATAACAACCGAACATGTTACTTCTGGCCACCATGGCTAAGTCACATGGACAGACACGTCTAGCGACACAAGAGACAGGTGTATATATATATATATATATATAGTCTCTCTGTCTGTGCTACGTCTATACTGTCAGTCTATGCACACAGAGCGACACAAGAGACAGAGGTGTGAACACGCGGGCAGCCCAGCAGCCACTGACTGACACACTCACTCACAGAACACGCACTCCGCAGCCTCCGCGATATCTCAACATCGATTATCTAAACTATCGCTCAACATCCCATGTTTACACACGAGTTGCATATACGTGGCAGAGAAAGACTTTCTTGTTTATATGCTGAGTTACATGCTTCATTTTATTGTTCTAAAAACATATTTTAATAATAGCAATTATTTCTTTGTATTTCTTTTGGACTTATTGCAGTACTATTAAAATGTCAAAATATTAAAAACATTCAAGAAAAAAAAATCAGGATCAGTTTATTTAGATTTTACTATAAAATCAATATATTATAAAGAAATACCAATGCAAAAGAAACCTAGAGAAAAACTATTTATAATGCCTTTACGATCGAGTGCTGTTATTTTAATAAAAGTCAAATATTTATTTAAAACGAAACAAAGATCGATGTATGAGGGTTTCAATTTGTGTTGAGAGATCGTTTCCCCTTCTCTTGGCAAAGAATGAAAGAAAGGCGCGCGCATTCGACACGAAATATGGTGAGAGAACGTGGGGCGGAACTGCGCGGTGCTCTCTCTCTCTCTCTCTCTCTCTCTCTCTCTCAGCTCGCGGATATTAAAACAATACAGTAAATGATATTGACACCGCAATTCAATTCAAGTGACTCACAATCAAAACCATAAGACAAATCTGACATTTGTCGCGATGTGGGACAAATTTTGAGAGACGAGACGAATTAGTTATTTAGATTAATGTATATAATTATGGCTTCAACTTTTACAATTTTATTGTTTCCTTTACCCTTTCTTTTTTTTTTTTTTTTTTTTTTTTTTTTTTTTCCTTTCCTTTTTGAGACTGACAAACAGATTAACTTTACATGAAAATACTTTAGATAAATAAAACAATTATATGTTTAACTGCAACAACAATGATCACATTTGAAAAGATAATAGTTTCAAAGTCATAAAAATAAAAAGACATCGTTTCTTGGACATCAAAATTTTTGTCGCTTCTTAATTTTCTCGTAAAGTTTCAAACAAACAATATTATCCTCACATTGAGCACATATTTGCGGCGGTAACGAAGGGTCAAAATATAAGACATAATTTGTGCCCCAATTTTACATTGAAAATATCGTGAAGTAACAATAAAGTGTGTTATAAAGCTCGGGAGAGGGTCAGGTATGCAGAACAGGCAACAATGCTGCAGAATTTAATTACACTTTCTTACAACAATTACTGCACAAACCACAGCGGGAGGGGGGAGACTTGACAAATACTTGGCTACCCGCATTCTTGTGTAAGAAACTTAGAGGGTCAAGCTGGAATGTAAAACTGACTTGAGAACTTTAGGCAGCCATCTTGATGCCACAATGAGGTACAGTTGTTAAACTGCACAAATATTCAAATCTCCAACACTACACACACTGACCATGCAGCTTGTGTTTACCATGATCTGGCGAGTGTCCACAGCAAGCGACATTGCGCTAACTGCAATGCAAAATCTGCAACCGGACTTCAGTGTCAAAGTAAAATAAAATTAGAGCAAGATCACATTGTAACCACTTATCTCAAGCATTTTTATCAATATGCTACTTGATTGTACTATAAAATGACGTCATATTTCAGTCTGTGACTTTGACTTTACTGGAACATAATGTCCAGCATAAACTTTTGGTCAGACTCTGCATCATTCAAATAAAATTTTATCTTGGAATGGCGAGACCACACCAGATAAAAACAATTCACTTTTTCTCAAAGCTTTTATTGTCTCAAATATTTGAAATTTGCTTACAATGTGAGTCAAGTTTGCTACAGTAATTAATTGTAAGTTTGGAGGAAAGAAAGACAGCAAGAAAGAAAGCGCGCGAGGAGAGAGAAAGCGGCTTTCAGTTAAGAGGATGAAAATGTTGACTTTGTCGATACACGAGCGCTAACAAAAACACACAGACCTGTACTTTTCGATCTTCTTCTTCTTTTTTTTTTTTTTTTTTTTCATCAAGAGGAGACAAAAGGTGGCATGTTAAAGAAAAGTCGTTTGTGTGAAGAACAAGACGTCAGCAGCTGTGGCAACATTTTGTGCGTGACTTGAGCCCCTGGCTGAGCGAGAGAGCGGGCAACCCGCGCGACACAAACGACCAACTGGTTGCATAACACACAGGATACATAAGCACGGGACATGTTTTGGAACACCTATATAGGTATTCAATTTATATATTAATACAACTCTTAGCCCATTTGTAAGCAGTTACACTTAAAGCGTCGAAAGAATCGATACATACGGCATTTTCTTGTTTATTTTTCCTGTATCTTTTGTAGTAAAAATCTTAAAATGTATTTAATAATTAAATTAAGTGGCATATTTATTACAATAAAAGAAAAACATCAGAATTTTTATTATTTAGGTATACGTAATGATTGTTTTAAGTTTAGTACATTAATTATAGTAACAATTTAACAAGTACAAAAACTGCAGAAAAAGTTAAGAAAAACACACGCAATAAGACACGTTGCTAATTGCAACAATTCATTACACGAAGAAGGTTTAATAAATTTTCAACCCTATCGTTATTTCCTCTGTCTCTCTTGCTCGCGATACAAAGTTTGTAAAATGTTAAAATGTAGAAAAGATAATTATTTTGAGTCGCTGAAATATGAAGCAACGAAGTAAAACAAAACACAAACTGACTGCGGGCGTTTCAAACTTAATTTAAGAAGTAAAGAAAGAGAAGTCGAATGATAACACAAGAGAGAGAGAGAGAGAGAGAGAGAGAGAGAGAGAGAGAGAGATCGCGAGTTTAATGAAGTGAACGCTAATTATATACAACGTCTAGGTGCTCCAGAAAACTAATTAATTCATTAATTAGCCGCAATAAATTGTAAGATTACTTTTGTTTACTTGAAATTGTCTTAATTAAGTCGCGTTATTTATTTTTGATATTAACTTTTATTTCATTTGCAATGAAATAAAATACTTAACTTCTTATTTCCATGAGAAGGTTAAAAACCGGGAAGAAAATGCCATTAATTACGAATTAGAAGTAGTACGAGGGTTATATAAATACTGCATATTATAGCTTTGCTATATAGGGCGGTAAATTGTACATTGTTATTTGTAATCCGCAGGACACACGATCAAACTCAATTAATTTGCACCTCATGTTTCTTATCATTAACTATATTTCTTCAGCTTTCTGATACATTTTTAAAAGTCCTTTTTATTTGTAATTTCCATCTTAAATTGTGTTTTAGATACTATTTGCGTCGTTCAACGCTATCATGGATATAATCTAACCATATTAATTAAGAAAATAATTTAAAAATTTAATCAATTTATTTTTTTAGTTTCCATTTTTAAGCTTAATTTCTTTTTAAAATTACATTACTATTTGCATTAGGCACAAAAGAAAAAAAAAACAATATTCACGAATTAAAATACAAAAACTTTATATTATTCTATTATAATAATTTTATAAGCATAAATAGTGAAAATATTGATGTCATTATTGAATTTATTAATTTTAATTATAATATAGAAATAATCAAACAAACATTTATCATAATATATTTTTAGATAATAATATGGTGGTTTTTTAAATTTCGAATTCCATATCTTATATAAAATTAGGCATTTTTTTTTTTTAATTTTGTTTGATATAATAGCGTGTTTTTTTTCTTTTTTTAATTGGTTATTTATTAATTTACCAAAAAAAAAGATAATTGTTTTATCAATTCTTAAAATTATGCCTTTATTAAACCGCATTTACATTTTATCAAAATATTTAATATCTTAAAATTTGTATTATTTTACCATAATATCGAGGAATTTTTAATATATAAATTTATCAATTAACCACATCCTTATAGATATTTTAGGATTTTTTTTTATTCATTATTATTATTATTTTATTTAAATAGTTGATAAAAATTTATTTTCCACGTATGATCTTCTTCTTGAATATGTGAAATACGGTCAAGAAAAATTCCAACCTTATATATTCTAACTACTATGAAATACTTTTTCGTATTTACTTTTCTGTATAGCTAGCTCACACTTTGAGAAAGTTGAGATGATTCGAGTTTTTCACCTGCAGTCAAGTTAAGAAATTGTTTCATTTATTCATGAGAATAAGAAATTATAATAATAAGTTAGTTGAAAGCAGTATAGAAGATGAAAACTCGCTTTATATATAAACATCAATGTAAGCAAACATAAAGAAGTAACCTTCTAAAATATATACATATGTGTACATACTTACAGTACATACAGTACGAGATACTATATCATGCAAATATCACGTTATTGTCTAATGCATTTTTTTAATAGTGATAAAAATTGTAGTACATATTAAAAAATATAAAGTATACTAAATTGTTGTACAATTAAGAATCTTTCACGTTTATTTTATTTTTTTATATATTTTTTTTCAATGCTTCTGCATGACTTACCACGGATAAATATGTAACTTACTATGCCGCATTCAAGAGGCGACTCTTTATCAGTATAAGGAGCAGGCGTTAAAGCCATTATTGCCCATTGATTCTATATAGTATCGAAGTAAAAGAAATTAGACCCCGTATAGGGATGAGATATAGGATGTTGAAGAGTACAGATTGAAGATTGGGTACAAAATGAATAACAAGGTATATAGTAGCATGGGTATGGGGTTTTACTATATACAGTCGTAAGACATAAAGGTGCTTGTAATATTTTATATTTAAGCGCAAGTTTTAGGCCTGAGAACATTACAATCATTTAAAAGTTAGCTTAAACGCCTGGCTGGCCTATACAACACAGTGGCAGCAAGCGCATATATATCGAGGCGTGCGGGGAACCACTGTTCATTACCAAGCACACGGCTAAGTAAGAGCCCTATTTGGTATCGAACGAGGATCAAGCAAGCATACATCCACTAGAACATAAGACTTTTTTTCACTTTCAGATTTTCTAAAATATTATATAAAAAAAATGTTGATCTTTTGCGTAATATTTACTTATTGACAGATATTATCTATCACCTCCTGCTATACAGCTATCAATAATAAATAAATTGTAAATAATTATAATTTTAGTACGTTACCCTTATAGCAGATGCTTTTTATTGTATACTGATTGTAGGCAAAAGAAATAAAATAAACATTTTTTTTTAACAAAGACTTCTCTTCTAATTCTTTAAACAGTGGAAATATTTTAATAAATATATTAATGAAAAGTCAATATATTTTATAAGATATAAAAAAAACTAAATTTGAATATAAATTATTACTTATTTAAGTCATTAGATTTTTTTTAAAGATTTTTACATAAATTGAAGTAAAAAAGAAAAAGTGCAGGTAAATATGCACTATGTTATGTAAATAATACGAGAGCTTCACTTAGAAATTCTCAAGAAAGGCATATTTGCATTGTAATCACAAAGAAATATTAATGATATGTGCTCTAAAACTTGTACATTAATCTAATTAACTGATTTTACATTCACAGCTGATTAATAATTAAATTAACAAGAGGTAAAGAGATGAAGAGGTACAGCATACGGCTGATGTAAGTATTATCTTAAATTTATCAAGTTTTTATTTTTATATAAAGAAAATATATATTATGTTTATTTACATATTCAAGTTTAAGTTTTTACCCCTTTTGATTCTCTCTCTCTCTCTCTCTCTCTCTCTCTCTCTCTCCCTTTCCCTTTATCCCCTTATAGTACTGACTATATAAGACAGTACGCAATCCATCTTCAAAAAAAAGTACCCCAAATGATAATTTAATTTTTACTTATCTGCAATACAAACTTTCCCTATTTTTGTTCAATGTATTAACTCATTTTAATTCCAACATCTTTTCTTTAAGAAAAAAACAACTTGTTTTTAGCTAGAAAAATATCTCTACTTTACTTTGAAGAAATAAAAAAAATAGTTTTCTTTACGACAAAAGACACTCGCGTGTCATTTAATCCGTTAGCTCGTCAGTTTGAATTATTGCCACGTGTCGTCTTTCTTTTGTTTTAGAAACAAGTGAAGTGCGAGCAACTTAATTCTTTTGTTTTTTTCACTGCAGCGAATTAATTACTATATTTATGTGATATTGTTATGACTCAGGGAAGTACCTACGAACCCCTCCTCCTTCCCCTTCAATATTGACGAGGACATTAATCCCAATATTCACGGCGTATCGCACACTCGACCCCGTCACATTTTTCGCCACATAACTCTACATTAATTAGCTCTGACATATTTTTTTATACTTCACTGTATTTTTATATCTCTTCCTTTATATATATTTTATTTATTATTATTATTATTATTATGTGAATCTCTCACCCTGGGGCGGAATGTCTACGATATTGCGGGCCGCTGGCGCCACAAACACTGCGTAAAAATCAACTTATGCTGTTTTTTTTACCCTATTTGTTGCTTTATAATTGTAAATTTTTGTGTTTCATTTTTTTATATCGAGGATTGTCTCATTAATAAAGATGTGCAGGAAATTCGAAGCAATGACTTGGGCGCGAAATCTTATAAATACAAGTCACGAGATTTCCCTTGAAACTGACTATGAGAGGTAAAATATTAAACAATATTAAACAAAACTTACATCCATAAGAGTTTTTTTTTTTTTTTTAATAAATTGCTTTTAAACATACTGAATAGCCTATATAAAATAAAATTGTGACAATAAAAAGCAAAAGAATTATTACTTTCTGACCGTAAAGTTATATTCATTGTAAAAAGACAGCGCAGTGAAATTTAGACTAAACATAAATATTATACTTTTTAATTTTTTTAACATATAAGAATAATAATATACTTATAAATAATACAAAAATAATAAATGTTTTTCGCTGCACCAAAAATAAATAAATAAATAAATAAAAACTTTACTTACGAAATCTAGTGAAAATAGTGTTGTTTATCTCTCGCTCACCTGCAATCAGAAAATGTCAAACTTATAGAACATGTCAAACTTAATTATAACCAACATTGCTAATAATTCCTGTACTTTATAAACACTTTATTTATTTTGTTATTCTGCAAGGGTTCCGCAGCAATCCCATTAGATATTAAAAGCGAAATAAAAAGTGGACATAAAGATGAAAAATATTCCGAGGACGTTTTTATTTTTACTACCTAGGAAAACAAAGACCTGCCTGCTCGACTTTGATATATAATTTTTATTGTTATTTCCATATGTCCACTATATGCACCCGCAATAATATTACAATAAAATATTTATAACTTTTTTTTAATGTGAATCAGCACAAATCAAACTGCACTGAGCTGTAACTTTTTATCTCTCTATTCCTTTGTATTGCTGGGGGACATCTGAAATATTACTCACTTTTTATATGTTTTTGAAACTCCGAGGCATATTTTGCCAGTGTAAACCTACTTAGGTAATTTTTACCAAACTTCTGACTCCAATGCAAAATTTCATATTCAAAAAACAAATTGCTTGTAATATTTGGCCGCAGTAAAAAACATCAAAAGCAACATTAGCTCTGAGAGAATATTACATGTAAGAAATAAAAAAATCTCTTTTTCTCTTTTCATTGTGTTCAAGGTACAAAAACGTTTTTTATCTTTACCAAAGCAAGCAACTAACAAAGATAAGTCAGTAAGCTGAAGTTTTATCCGAGTATCTTAAATTTTAATATTTTCACTAAAAAAGCAGTGTAAATTATACTGAATTACTTTTTCTTCTGATATCCAGACTCAAATCTCTCCCAGTCAATGAAGCAATGCATCAGTAACTCAGAACTACCTGCGTGTTGGTGTACCTTGGTCACACCCCTACATTTACATATTGCTCGCCACCTTGTTCTCTTATGAAAAATTGTTCTCTTTACGCAGAACGCAGGTTGACTATCAAATTATATTCCACAAAATTGCCGGCTTAAACTAGTGTTAAAAAAAAAAAAAAGAAAAAAAAAAAAATCTTGCCTGGACTTTTATTCTCCTAATCTAAATATTAAATTGAATAAAACACAAGAACAAAATGTTTTAACATTTAAAGGTAAAACGCGAGGAATAATTTAATTGTCTCGTAGTTCATGAGAGTAAGATAAATATTTTAATATTGCGAGTAAAATAAGGAGAAATCCAACGTCATTACGACAGAAGATAAAAATCTCACCATAGTCTCGTAGAAAGAAAAAAAAATGCGACAGTTTTAGTTTCAAACTCGCAGCAACAAGACAGTGTAATTTAAACATAATTTTCAACAACACAAAAAAGTACTTCCCAAATTGTATATTGTTTTTATTTTCTAGGAAATTGCTCAGCGGAAATTACGAGAAATTTTGAAGCAAACTTTTACTGCTCAAATGATGAGGTGACTTTGTATCTTATAGTTAAAAAAAAAAAAAAAAAAAAAAAAAAAAAAAATAGAAGTAACTTTTACTATACAAAATCAAATATCCTTAATCTATAGTCTCCCATGATACCATTATTGCTTTAAATTATATTATATTTTCATCATACTTAAACCATATCAGATGCAAATGAAAATTTTATTGCAATTTATATAGTTTTTTTTTTTTTTTTTTTTTTTTTTTTTTTACAGTATATTATATAAAATTAATTTTTAATGCTTTTGTTTTCATTTAAATTGTAACTCAAAAGCTGTTTAATTTGTATTTTCTAGTACTAAATATATAAAATTTAAATACATAATAAGCTTGAAATAGCTTACCTCTTAATATATTGTAAATTGTAATTAATGTTTGAAGACTTTAATGTTATAATACTTTATTTTTTCATCTACTATAGAGAAAGCAGCATTTTATATATTTCCTACATACAAATCTAAATACAAGAAACTGAGTTTTGTGTTATTTTATATGCCTGGAAGCTGAAGTAAGCTTACTCAATTCGTAGAAAGGAAAGAAAGAGAGAGGAAAAAAAAAAAAAAAAAAAAAAAAAAAAAACAGGAGAAAAGGAAAGAAGACATAAAAGTGTTGCATGAGATTTTATCACACAAGTAAAAAGAGAAGAGATGTTTGTATTTACGTTTGCTGGACCAAATAACAACAACGGCAAAGTAACCAAAGGTAAGCAAGTCAAGTCAAACATGGAGGTAACCCAATGTTATATATTATGCATGGACAATAGGGTGTATGCGGATGACGTCATATTTATTGCGCTTTGAGGCCATACTGGAGTAGTGCATAACATTGCTCAGCATAGGACAAATTTCATTTAAGCCAATTTTCTTTGGGAAATCGTTTAATTTTTTGTTATTGTTATTTTTCTCACATACTTGAGATACTAATTCAACACATTTACAACATCCAAGCTCTCAAAAATATTGCATAGTGTTTTTAAACTGGCAAAATGATTTTTTTTCCTATGTCACCCATGTTATTGAGTTATCCAATATGGCGGCGACTTTAACATGAATGCATAGACCCTATAGTGTTATATAGTGGACTACCTCTTAAGTTTAAATGTAGAGTGCTAGGTTACCTCAGATGTCCCCTGAGCGAAGATAAGAAGCCAATTACATTGAGCACCAAGTTATCTACTTTTGTCGGATTTGCAACCGTGCTCTTCTATTTTTACTTCTACTTCTTCTTCTTCTTCTTTTTTTTTTTTTTATTATACATCAGAGGTATACACGTGTAATAAAAAATTATTTACATCCAGTAGATTATTTTGTAAACTCTATCAGTTAAAAATTTTCTAAAATTTATCGAGGGGAAAAATCAATCAATCAGAAACTTTGATGTTCTTGTATAGCCTGCTGTTTAAATAATAACTCAACTTTAAGTTTTTTTTTTTTTTTTTAATTTTTTTTTTTTTTTTTTAATTTTTTTTTTTTTTTAGCTTTTTTCCCTTATTTTGTACATTTGATGTTTTTCAATTTTTTATAATTCATAATTATATTATCATATAACAATATAGTGCAAAATTGTTATATATAGTTTTAATTTTTGTTTTAAAACATTTCTTATGTTTTTTCTATCTGTTTACTATATTTATTATTATTTAATTACACAAGAGTTGAATTTAATAATAATAATGATTTTTATTGATGTTTGATGCTTTGATTAAGGGGTAAGTATGGACTATAAAGTATTAAGTCAAGCCTTTAAACTCTTAACATTTTCAACAATTTGTTTTAGTCTCTTAGTTGCTGCGATTAGTTGTTTGTTTAGTGACGGTTATTTAATTATGTAAGTAACTAAGTACTGTATGTAACAATAAAATAGTACAAAATTAAATTAGAGATATCTTTGATAAATATAATCTACTTTTTTTTTTCGTAAGACGAGAGTTGTTGATTTTCATCCATAATTTTACGACAGCATTGCGCGTATTTTGAAATTTTCCTATTATTGAAAACTTAAATTATATAATTCATTTTACCCATGAAAAAAGCATAGAGTAAACAGCGTTACTTATTATAAATTACATATAAGAAGTTTAGACAACAAACTGTCTTACCCACGAGTTGTCAATTAAATTTAAAAATAGTCTATACATTAAATGTTTGGCGTAGTATTAAAAAAAAGTATATGAACAAAAAAAAATTATATTTATTTTTCTAAATTCAAGTTTACTAAGGCGGCACATGATTAGAAATAATTTGATGACGAAATGTCAATTAAGACGCTAAGATAAGTTATGCGGTCAGAGCGAGTGCCGCTACAGTTGATATAAGAAATACCGAGAATTCAAGTGTTATATACGAAGACCGTAAGCATTATTTTATCTTAAATATTTCGGAGAACACGAATGAATCGGAAGTCAAACTTTTTTTTTTTTTTTTTTTTTCGAGAATAAAATATTTTTATAATTATATCATTATATTTATCAGACCGCTGTCAAACCCCCAAGTTTAAATATTATATTCTTCTCAGCACTTAAATTTTAGCATAAATTTACGACGTGGCAAAGAGCTAGATTTTTTTTATTATTATTATTTTTTTTATGCTGCTGCATTTTCCCGTACATTTGTCTAAGACAAAGACTGAAGTCAGTGAGAAAAAACCTGCGTGGTGACAAAAACAAATATTTAAATTGTTCCCTCTCCCCCTACTCTCGCTAGGTAAACAATGCAAGCAAGCCTCGAGAGCCAAAAAATATTCTCATTCTTTCTTTTTTCTGTATACTGGACAAAGCCTAAGTAGCGCATTATCGTGAAATAATAAAAGAAATAAATAATAAAAACTAAGAACCCCTGAGAGAGGAAAAGAATTCATTAATTTTGATTAAGTATTCACAAGTAACACCTTTTTCATGTTTTCTTTTTATATATAGGAATGCCGAGAGATACAGTGAGTAAGAGAGAAAAGAAAAGAAAGACAAAAAAACGATGCGGTCACGAGGGAGGGAGGAAATAAGGGGGTGAAGTGGCCACTACAGCGAGCAGTATGCAAATTTCATTCTCAGCTTCGCATCTTCACACGTTGCCATCTTTGTGGTGATAAAAACACTGTCGTGTGAGGATTTTTATGTATTTTAAATTAACCTTACTTTCCCCCTTTTATAATACGAAGAGATTCGTCGCCGATTCATAAAAACGTAATCTAGTGAAAAAATTGGTCTTTCTATAATTGTTGACCTCGGTATGCCAATGTTTTGAAGTGTTTCCAAGTCTCACCTCCGATAAATCTCTCCACCCTGATACTTGCACGTCGAAAACTGAGATAGAAAACAAAGTAACGTTCACATTGCTATATAATGGAGGCTGCAGTGACGTGAGAGGGAAATATTTCTTATGTGGGGAGGGAGATTCACTCATATTTCTTGACCAGCACTTCACTTAATTAAGTCTGCTGGAGCCGCTAATTAATTACACATCGCCCCGCCCCTCGCCTTGCCAGCCGCGCTAGGTGAAGAAAAACTCGTGATTTGTAGACCTCGAGAGAGAACACTTATGAAATTAGATATTCTAAGCAAATCGTTAATATAAGTATGAGAAATACTAACCAATTATTCTACGTATATATTATTGTGATTACCACCAAAGCTAAACGCCGCGCTATGGTATAAAAACTGAAGAGTTTTATGTACTACAAATTGTGTTTTATTTTACGAGCCTGGGAGATAAAAGGTGTTCTTTTGTGAATAATTAAAGCCCTATAGAGTGCAACAAAAATAACAGCATGAATAAAAAGGTAAAGAGGGTATAAATTAATTTTATTTACCCAGAAAAGGCGGGGTATTTAAAATGTTTTTATAAATTAATAAAGTTGTTTGTTTTTAAGAGTTTTTGAGAGACATTTGGTTTAATTAAAAACGTTAAAGAAGCAGAGATCATGGTATCAACTTGAATAGCAAAGAAAAGCGAGTGAAAACGTTTTTAAATGCGGACTTTTATACTTTTAACCAGTTTATCTCCCAAAATCTTTGAGACAAAACTTTTGACTTCATTTGAATATTGCTTGCTCGAGCGTGACTAACCCTGCACCCTTTGACTGTCTTAGCGATGGGGATTGTAAATAATAAATATAACAATAAGTAAATAAATTAAAATATATAAATTCCTAAAAATGGCTTAAAACATCATAACTGTATAGGTATAGTTTTTTTTTTTTTTTTCTTTCTTTCTTTCATTAAACTCTGATACTTTCTTTTATTTTCTTTTTTATAAATATAAAAGAAATTAAAGAAATTTCCACTTGAATTTTAATCCATGCAAAAGTATTAAAAAAAAGGAGGAACTCTGAGTTTAAATAGTGAAATAAAGTGGAGTGTTTGAGTCAAGAAGCTCGCGAAGCTCTGAGATTGCTAAATGGGGTAAAAATGTAACGTAATTAGGGGAAATTTAATTAGAACTAATTAAAGCTCTAAGCTGCTCATGTTCAGTTTTATAAGAATAAGAAAGAGAGAGATTTTCTTTCGCGTCTCGTGATTATTTATGTAAATATCGCACCGGCCTTCGTTGTAGAGAGAGAGAGAGAGAGAGAGAGAGAGAGAGAGGTGATTAGCTGAGAGATTTTTATTTCACAAAAGTAGTAAGTTTTTTTTCTGCAGTAAAATAAAAGCTGAGAAATAAAAAGTTTTACAGCTTCCTTTAAATTTATTTTATAATTGTAAAATAAACTAGAAGACACACGGTAAAAATGTGTGCCAACTCAATGAAAATTTTATTTACCCACGTATATATTTTGTATATATACTGAAGAAATACAATAATAAAGCGTGTTCGATTTCCGTCACAACTTATAATAACAAATTCTATTTATATATATTTATATGTATTCTTGCATAATTTACCAACAATATTTTTAAATAATATTATGTTTGTATACCATACGTATATTTTGCTCATCAGTGACATGACACTATATATGATGATATAGACTCGAGGCAGATTTTTTTTTCCTAGCTCGCGAGTTCGTGACTTGACGTGACGTGAATTGAAAGCTTATTTGACAACAAATCACGTCACGTGACCATTCCACTGGAAAATAATAATTAATGTCATGTTTTTTTTTTCCTGCGTCGCCCTCGCATCCGTTCAGGCGAGATAATCAAAACGACGCTTACCTCTCAATCACAACATTTTTTTTATTTAAATCTTGTCAGATAAACTCAATAATGCTATTTTTTTCCCCAGTTACAAACCTAAATTTTACTATAATTCGTAATTTTAATAATGTAATGTGTATAATGAATAAATGTTGCTAAATAAGAACAGAGCATGAATACAATGCTGCACAAGACAATATTTAGGCAAAATAACTGAGATGTTACACTACAGTATACAGTATAGCTAAAATTATGTTTTTAAAATAAATGTTGATGAAAATAACCTGTAGCATAAAATAACATAAAAATTCCTGTCCATCGTATATATATAGAGTAACTGTTTAAGTGTGACAGATTATATTGTGCTAAACTATACAAATAAAAGAAAGAAAGAAAAAAAAAGAGGAAATTTTACTAAAATAATTTACATGTGCATATAAATTAATTATTAAACTAAATAATTTAAAAAACAATTTCTTACATAGCATCTCTCTATAAAAGAGTTTAGATATTTTTACTTATAACTTCAAAATAATGACATTTTCTTTAAAAACACGTGAGAATGCGATGATGTGTAATTTCCAACAGCTTCTTGCAGCACAAGAATGTTATTATTACACGCTAGGTGACCCTCGCAGTTGTTATTAAACTAGGTGACCCCCCCCCCTCCCTCTCTCTCTTCTTGCTACATTTAGGTGACCCTCCCATCATAATGAGACGTACTAAAAGAGATAAGAAAACGCGTCAGTGGAAATATGTTAATTCTCTTCTATTTCTACGCAGGTATTTTCAAGCTAAATTTACTCACAACTGAAATTGTCGTGTTTTCTTTACGTGGCGAACAGAAATGTTTAAATATATTACATTTATTTTTTGTCCACAATTCTTGCCACCTGCCACAAGTGACAAATATTTAATTATGACACGAGACCAAAATAAACCAAGAAATGGAAACAATTCTTAAGTTTTTAATTATAATTTTTTATTCGCTTCTCAAACGTGAATTCCTACAGTTTAATGTGTCTGAAGGGACGAAAAGTTTTGAAAACAATCTAAAATGTAGGTACTGCAAGTTTGTATAATAATGTATGTAAGACATTCATGCGCACAACTTTGTGAAGGTGAGTTATGGCGAGGAAATTTGTCTTTAAGTTTGGAACATAAATTGGCTAAAAGTTGCTCAGTAATGAGTTTGCCAAGAATTTGGTTTGCTTGGAATGCAGCATGGTCAGCAAGTTTCTCCCAGCTTCACATTTTCTAATTAAAACTCGCAAGTCTAAGACGCTCTGGTCAGCGTGAACTTATTTCTATATGACGCGCGCTCCTCCATGACTTGCAATCTGCCTCGCAAGTCAAAATATTTGCACTTGCCAACAAATAAACACAAATTTGGCGTTTAATTTCTCTCGTAAAACCTCGTGCATTATTGTTTACCAAATATCTTGGTCAGCATCTCTCTCTCTCTCTCTCTCTCTCTCTCTCTCTCTCTCTCTCTCTCTCTCTCTCTCTCTCTCTCTCTCTCTCTCTCTCTCTCTCTCTCTCTCTCTCTCGCTCTCTCGCTCTCTCGCTCTCGCTCTCTCGCTCTCTCTTGTAATTTAATGCCCCATTAATTAAGTGGCAATAAAGTTAAAGTAAAGGAATATTAAATATAAAACAAATAAATGAGTTGATAAATAAAATAATGCAAAACTGAAAAATACTGAATAGTTGCGACATTTGCCCAATAAGGCTAAGTACCTGCTGTATAAACATCAAGAGAACAAAACAACAACATTTTTTTTTTCAAGATTACATTTGCATAGAGAACGCGAATGCTGCCAACTTTGCTGCTAAGAAATGAAACAGCGAGAGAGAGCAAGCACCTATAATATATTATATTGCTGCGTTTTTTTTTTTTTTTTTTTTTTTTCTTGTAGTTAGAGTATTTTTTGTAGCGTCAAGACGAGGGAATTGCTGTGTTGTGGGGATTATTGTCCCCCGCCCCCTCCCATCAACTCAGCTTGCTGGAAATAAAATAACATGGGAAACACGAAAGAGGCTCTTGTAATACATAAACATCGCGGCGTCGCCAAGACGGACTATCATTGCAAATATCACGCGAAATCAACCCGCAATTTCTCTAATTGAACTGAAATGCAACTGAAATAATTATGAAATATTGCAAAGTCTCTGCAAACTGCACTAAATAAAACTTGGATGACAACAATTTATTTTTCACATTGATATGATTGACATGCGAGTTTGATAGATTGGAAAGAAAATTTTACGTTGATTAAAAAATACTAAAAATTATATTTCAATTTAATCAACAATATTTGATTACGCAAAACTCACTTTATATTAAATTTTTATAAAATGAAAATTTCAATATATTTGCGTATGTGTGTAAAATGTCAAATATGACTGAATGTTTCAATTACATTTCATTTATTTAAGCGTATATAACAACATTTTGCGTGAAATAGAATTGTGATTTCATGATATGGTAAGAATTCAATTCATTTGATGGCTCAAAAACAATAAAAAGTCACGCTGTTGACAAATACGTGTAAGATACTGGTGGACCAATTGGAGACATTGAGCCACCTCGGCACGAGACACTTGCAATTTAAATCAGGCCGCTAGCTCCCCTCGTTCTCTCTCTCTCTCTCTTTGTCGTGATATCTGCAGAGATAGATCTGTGTGTTCGCCTCACTCTGCAATTTGCTGGCGCCGCGCGGCAACGTGATAGACACAACCTCATGCATACCAAGCTCTCTACAGCCCCGTGTTGCTTTATCATTTAATAACCAACTTATCTCCATCTTTCTGCTTCGAAACAATCATTTACAAATTTTATTTATTCTACAAACAAACAAGAAAGTGTATATGTATTCTAAAGAAACAAATATTAATAAATAATTTGATACACCAAACTTTCTCTTTCATATTTTCTCTGCATTATACAAAGTTTGTCTTCAATTTACTGAAAACACGCAGGAAGCGTCGTATGCAAAATACGCGGAGCTGGGGGACTCATCGCGGGCAATTAATCGCGCTAAATCCAGCGTGAATGCAGAAAACGATCATAAATAATCTGCATGTTGAAATCACGCGGGCATGTGTGAAAACTGAGAAATTCACAAATTATTTAACTTTTGTGTGCCGCATTCAACACAGAATTTAAATAATAATCTCAAAAAGACGAGGTAAATTCGTTTAGCAATAAAATACTTCTGAAATTGAAAATTTAATAAGAAATCTGTTTGATCTCATTTCAAATTTAATTTAAATCTTGTTTTTATTGCAGGCGATCAAAATGAAGATAAAATTTGTACAGATGAAAGGTGGAATTTTGTGCTGAGAGAGAGAGAGAAAGAGAGAGAGAGAGAGAGAGAGAGAGAGAGAGAGAGAGAGAGAGAGAGAGAGAGAGAGAGAGAGAGAGAGAGAGAGAGAGGTGAATTCGAGTGGAAGGCAAAGGTACAGAGGTATTTCCAAATTACATGTAAAGCAGCAAGGTCACTCAAACTGGAGGTAACTCGCACATCACAAAATTTTCATTAAAATACAACGCATAAGGGAGACCAAGGCTTGCCTCCTGGGAGTCATGCCATGTAAATCAGCAGTAAACTCGGAGTAATGGCTCGCAAGTCTCGTGCAGGAATTTATTGATTACTACAAGCAAGGTGATCTTTTAAAAATCAATCACATGTGAAAACTGATTACAGTGAAATCAATATTTAATAAAATTGTCAACTTTGAAATTTAATTGAACTTAACCGTCTTTGACTATAATATGTAACAATTCTCAATTTCATACATCGATCGTCTCGGTTCAAAATTAAGCTTCTAGATATATACACTTTCAAAAAAAAAAAAAAAAAAAAAAAAAAAAAAAAAAAGAGCTACACTTTACAAGTTTGCGGTTATCAGGAGAATCACACGCCTGTTTTATATAGCAGCAAAAGATCCAGGTAGCAGTGACTTTGTAAAGTGTAGATCGTTCAGTTTTTAGAAATTTGTTAAGTGTAGAAACGCTAAATAAATTTAGCGAGTATTTTTTTTTTTTTAACTTTTATTGCACATTTATCATTTAAAGAAACATAAAATAACGTGAAACTTTTTTTTAACAAATTATATACTGTAATGCTGTATGATTAATTTATATTGGTTAAAAAAATAAATAAATGATAATAATATCTAAACTTTTGTTTTGCGTTAGTTTTTCGTCATATCCCTAAACATATGTTTACTTTACATTCTTACAAGCATATAGCTAACTCAAGCTTGCAAAATGATACATGAACATGTATTACATATAAACTATATTATAGAACACAGAAAAAGTCTAAGCCACTACTCTCAATTTCTACGTTATCTTACAAAAATCTGGCGTCAGTTGACATAAAATAAAAACAGCCACTCAAAAAGTAAAGAAAAATAAAAACGTATACGTAAGCAACGACTTAATTATGTATGAGGAATTTAAATACAAGACGACAATACAATAAAACACAATGTAGATATAAAAATTCATGTCGCTCGCTCGTTGCTGCATTGTTTTTATTATACGGCTTTATTTTGTATGTTGTAAAGGTTTTAGCAAGATTGTATCTCATTCCATAAAGTCGAGATGACCCTAGCTATATACAGACTGAGAGCTTGGTTTGGGGGGGGGGGGGGTGAGGATAAAAAATATTGACCATATAGGGGAGCTTGCTGTTTAGCTTAGATTATACGTACAATACAGATATATCTACAATCAATTTAACTTCAGATATGAAATATATAAATAAATATATCAGCCCATATTATAATATTATAGTATACAATAGCAAGTAAGTTTATACGCCTTGCAAGTAGATAGTTTGCTTCACACACGTGTAAAAAGGGATGCATAAGTTCTAAATTCTGCAGGCTAGCTATGCCTAAGAAAGGAGAGAGGGAGACAGAGAGAAGAGAGAGAGAGAGAGAAACAGAGAGAGAGAGAGAGAGAGAGAGAGAGAGAGAGAGAGAGAGAGAGAGAGAGACAAAGCCGCGGTGAAGATGCGAGCTCACGATGTTATACAATTGACCATACTGTTAGGATTACACAAAACAAAAACATACAGAGAAATGAAAACATTTAAAAATGTAAAAATAAATAACGACAATTTTTATTTATTTATTTCACGTAATAAAGAGATTAGTGATGTAAAAAAATAATAATAAAACAAAAAGATTAGGCCACTCATTATTATTATTTTAAACATGAAAACACTTTTTTTTTCTGTTGTGATAACATCGTGTGCAAAATATGCGAGCGTCGCTTTATAATAAGCCGCAATAAATTGTCATATCAATAATATTTCATCTACCAGAGCAGTACAGAGTCGGTAGCATATTTTAAACACAAATCACAACCAAATTATAAAAAATTACATTTACATGTTTATTTTTATGCTTTAGTACTGAATATAAACGTTAAAAATCGATTGCAAATTATCATATCAAATGCAAATACAAATTTGATTAGTATGTTAAAACGAATAGAAACCAATACTCGATTTAAAAATAATTTATTTGTTTGTACTTCTGCACAACTCTGTGTCTAATAATGAAATTACTGCACATTATCAGAGATCATTGATTTTTTTCATATTTACAATAAAAAACGCTCACAATGTTATCTGTAATGAGCTGTCAATTGTTATTATTATCGAAATAAAATATAAAACATAATTTGGCGCGGCTCGTAATTCAGCCAGTTTCACGTCCATAGATAAAAACTCGACATGAAAAACTGCAGCTGATTGCAGTCCTGATTACAACCCAACAATTTCAACGTGAATTTACCGTGCATAGTAATAATAACAACAACAGCATTTTTATATATCTACTTATTATCGATTAACATTAAAACAATAAGTTCTATGTTCAACACTTTATCGTATTGTTTCATAAAATATAGAGGAAAATTCAAATTTGAGTTGGAATTTTCTAGATTGTCATACGAACTTGTCAATCACATCGCCACGAGAAACAAATGGAATTTTTGCTGATACCTTTTCTTTAGCAGACAAATGTTACACACACCAAAGCCGCCTGCCACGAAATAAAAAACACACTCCGAGGTTTGAATAACACAAGCACCGATATGAATAACAAAACAGTGATATGAATAAAATATGCAGTGATAAGGTATAGCAGCTAAATTAGATTTCTCAAACTCTATATATACATCAAATATTCATGTAAAATTTAAATCAAAACGTAAGCATTTCTCAGCGAAGTGACGTGGGAGAGCTTATCTTACAATCAAACTGGAAAATATAAAGGAATACAAAAATATACATACTGCTGAGTACCAATGAAATGAATTTTTGAACAACGCGTGACAAAAAAAAAAAAAAAAAAAAAAAAATCAATATTTAAAAAGTTTGTATTATATTACATTAAAATGTGCAAATTTCGTTTTTTCAATACACAAAAGCTTGTCAACAAGTTTTTCAGATGATATACCTATAATAACACTACGTTATTATACGTCTAATAAATTACAAACTCAAAGTCAATATTGACTAAATACTTAGTCGTGCGGTTTTTCAAGTTGGCTTATATATTAACGATAAATGTAAAATTCAGTGATACAACACTCAAATAATACAAAATACACACTTTAGCTGCGAGCAAATCAAGCCGAGATATTGTCAACTTATAGATCTGCATAAATCAAACATTAACAACGTAGCTTTTTTATTTCTTTTCTCTCACCTGTTGCCGCGCAATCTGTACGTCTCTCTCTCTCTCTCTCTCTCTCTCTCTCTCTCTCTCTCTCTCTCTCTCTCTCTCTCTCTCTCTCTCTCTCTCTCGATATTTCCCCTTTTCTCTATATCAGCACCTTGTACAACAAACTTTTTTTGTGAGAACAACTCGCGTGAAAAACTAAAATAAATTGGAATGTGTGCTTGAAAAGAAAACGAGATTCTCGCCAGCTATATACAAGAATCTCGATAAATTCAATCATGATCAATACAAAGACATGGGGAGACAAAACGTATTGCAATTGTAACAACGTGAGAAGCTCTGCTGATAAAAACCTATACATGTTTATACTATTATTGCTTTCTTATATGTTAGCAGTCTTTTAAAAGGAATCAACTTTAATAATACTTTATATTATATTAAAGCATAATATATATATCCAATTTTTTTTATCACTGAACTTTTTTGTATAAATAATACTAGCTCAATTTCTTACCCTATAGAAGCTTTCAAATCATTTGAAAATTTTGTACATTTATTAAGTAAAATCAAAAAATTTAATAATAAAAAAAGAAAAATTAAAATTAAACAACGTGGACATTTAAAATAAAAAAAATAAAAAAATAATAAAAAAATAAATAAATAAAAGTATGTTTAGTTTACACCTTTCTTTATAGCTTGCTTTCCTTACATTGAGACGAGATTTTAGAGCGAGAGAAAATTGCTTGGGAGTTGAGAGAACTGAGGAAATAAAGCCACGTTTTCAAATGTCTTCAATAAACGTTTTACTCCCACCTTTCTCACACAAATGTAAAGAAATCTTCTTTTTATTTGATTAAAAAATAACAAGAAATTCACTTTTATATTACGTAGCAATATAGAGCTGTTTATACACAATATTTTTAGATCTTTATTAAGGCACGTGTAAAGTTTTTTTAAAGCTTGATATTCTGTCTCAAAAATATATAAATTGCCAAAAAAAAAAAAAAAAAAAAAAAAAAAAGTTAGATACGTTTGAAAAGGTTATTTTGCAAAAGTATAGAGAGAGATAGATAGTTTGGAGTGACAAAGCAAGGAAGCCTTGGCGACCACAAGCAGGCAGCAGGACACAGAAAGTGAATTAGCAAAGTAAGGAAGTTGAAGTAGAAACAAAAGACGATCAGGATGTTGTAAATTTTCTCTCACAAATAAATGTCCGAGCTAAGTAAGTCTCTCATTGTGTCCACGCAGATTATAGTAAATTAATTCTAGCTGGCGTCACTTCACGGGATTCTCAGTCATATCAGGCTCATATAAGGTATTGTCCAGTGAGAGACAGGGGAGGAGGAGAAACTATTGGCTGACATTGTGAGCTCTTCTTATGTTAAAATTTATTATTATATTATTTTATTTTTTATTTTTATTATAATAACTTATTATAGCTATATTATGTCTTTCTTAGCCATAGACCACATAAAACAATATGATGCTTTTGAATAATTAAACACAAATTGGTGTCTCCAAAACTGATGACAAATTTAACCAGAATGTAAATATGGCCCCACAAGAGAGCTTGAAAATACTGTAAAGTATGCTATTTGCGTGATAATTCCGGTTTCTGACGTCAAAAGTAGCAAAAATTAGTTTTTAATATTATATTGTGCGATATACATAAATTGAAATTTTCTGATCACTGCTACGGCGCTACAGTTGGGTTTTGAGACAAACGAATGTTATTTATGTAACTCCCGTGTTTTGTGATATAATTACTCATGTTTTCTTGCAGTCTATTCTTTTAATCATAATACTATATTTTTAATAAATAAAATGCGGGAGATGCGTGGAGTTATTTTTATAACACAAGAAAAGTGCTGGAGAGATAACGAACAACTTTTGCACCTGCCTCCTCGATCCCCCCTTTTATTGAGTATCAATTTAGGGGGATAAAACAACCCTTATCAAACCTAAATTCACCCTCATTACATTACATTACAAAAGAGATAAAAATTCCAGGTACCTCATCAGCTTTTCATTAAAAACCAATTTCAATTCTCTCAACTACATTATATATTTTTAATTAAATTTTATGTCGATTAAAATATTTTCTGAGGTAGCTAATGAACTTTAAAACAATAATAATAATAACTTAGAGGGAAATAAAAGTTTATTAAAAATAGCTAATTTATTGATGTTACTTTGCACGAAGATTAAAAACGCATCCAGCACGAATTTTTTAATAATTTCTTACATTTTACTCAAAATATTCAGACACAGAGTGAAAAATAAAAATCAATGCAACGACTCCCGTATGTGGGCGAGATTATGTGACGACGAGAAATAATTTCACTCTTTCATATTTTAATCAAGCTCGCGTAAAAAAAAACAAAAGAAGGTCTTACAGTGAGACGTCACCTGTTTAGATTAAACTCAAGCACAAGGCGATGAGCATCATATTTAGCTAGCGGTAAAATATCGTGACTTATGAGGAATTCAAAAAAGTTACTCGCCGGAGTTTTATGAAGCTATATTCTTTAGCTATTTATAAGTCTCACTTTTTATGATTGAAAATTCATTGTTTCAGAATATTTCGATAAATTTGTCATCAGTTTGACAGAAAATTGTTTTAATGAAGCTTTAAGATACATTGACTTTAGTATTTAAAATAAAAATCATTCACAGAATGCGTGCGCATGTCTTGCCTAGGGACTTGTTTCAAATACCGGTAAGCCACACAATGAAAATCACCTGAAGGCTTTCAATTAACGTGCAAAATAATTAAAACTCGCACATTTTTTTTATACATAATATATATATTTTTTATTTTTCATCACGTTGCATGATTATAAAAAATCCCCTCCATCCCTATACACACGTTCATTTGTAATTTTAATTATCAGTATACGAACCTGTGGCATTTTTACATTTATTTAAATGATGAGCAGAGATTATATCTGCGTAGTATAGAATTTTATTCCTGTTACCTGCAAAAAAAAAAAAAAAAAAAAAAAAAAAAATGACAATTGCGAATTTAGAACAAAGTATACATATTTGCAAAAATGTCATAAAACGTTGAAAAACCGATTGACAAAGCTTCTAAAAATTTCTCTGCCAGTAATTCTAATTTCTATAATTTACCGTCTTCTGACTTCACTACTCTGCGTGATTAAGAAGATGAAAGGTGATCAGTTTCAAAGATGTTCGAGTGCTCGTTTCAAGCCAACAACTTTTTACTTACAAATCTCCTCCACTCAGAAATTTAAATGTAATTAATAGCAAAACATCTTTCCAAACATCTCTTCGTATTTCCAGCTCTGTGGTTTGTATTCAGCCAAATGTTTGTGTATACAAAAATTACTCGAGAACTCAGGCTTTTATCAAACTTTATATCTTAAATTATCTTAATACAAATTAATAAGTATATATTATAATGTTTTGAATATAAATAACTTTAATGTTTCCACTTCTAAAAGCACCTAAAATTTAAAATATAAAATTTATATATAATGTTGTTAATAATTTGATGGCAACAAAAATCGTTTTATGACTCGAATAAAATGATAATAAACAATGTAGGTATATATACATAGAGAGAGAGAGAGAGAGAGAGAGAGAGAGAGAGAGAGAGAGAGGGTTATCGCGGGTCCTGGGGGACACATTTGCATTATTGTTATTGCGTTCATTTTTATCGCACGACAATTATGACTATGAGTTTTATTACAGACAGCAAAATTTTGGAAGTATTTTTTATGATAGCAGAAGTAGTTTACGTTGCAATATTTAAAAAATTTAAAACTGATTGAGGGATAAACACGTGAATATTGCTCTGGGGTACATTTCACATCATTATAATGTTAATACAAAGTATCCTTATTGTATTTTTTTATTTTATACATTGCAATTTTATGCATTTCAAAAATTTAAATGTATTAAAGAAAAAAACGTTTGTATTGATACAATATGTTTATATATGTATCTACAAGGATTTAATTTTGTTTCCAATCATTTTGTTTTATAAAGATAATTGTATATTTAATCAAAAAATTTATTTTTGTTTTCTGTTAAAGTTAGGTGTAAGAATGGGCTAGACGTATTGCCAGGTTTAAATCTCACCCTTGTCAAAATTTATATATTTTTTATATGATTATTTTGAATAAAGACGGTTGTTTAATTTAATTTTCACCAATTGATAATGTTGGTTGTAATTTACTCGAAAATTAAGTTGAAATGAATTAGGATAAAAATATATTTATACATTTTCATAAAAATACATTTTCTTAACTAATTTCTAAAATTATATACTGCAAGAAAAGAATGTATTCAATATCACATCCCAATATAAAATATATTATATGAAAAAAAGTTTTTTTTAAGTCAACAAAATATATTATCATGGGAGCTAATTCATATTTTATTGATATGCCACAAATTTTTTTCTTGTAAAGAGTTTAAAATTTAAAGAGATAAAAGTGTTTTTGTGTGCGGATCAAACTTACTTTGTCCCCTAAAGATCTGACCCTCTGCTCTCTCTCTCTCTCTCTCTCTCTCTCTCTCTCTCTCTCTCTCTCTTCCTCCCCTGCTATTCACTCTCAGCTAAAAGTCGTTTTCCAATCACTCAAACAAATCTCGGTTTTTCTTTGCGAGCAGTTTTAATCCAAGCGAAGACCACACTTTACTCGGACCCTCTTTTATTCATTTTACTAAAACTCTAACTATTCCCTCTACAGTTTTTTTTTTTTTTTTTTTTTTTCCTACTTTACTTTTGACTAATTTCAATCTCTCTACCTATTAACCCCTTTTTACCCCTAGCATTGTCTGATCAACTTTAGGGTTGCATCAGATTGAAATGTAAAAATGTTTTAGTTTAATTCAGTACTGTCTTTCAAATAAGATATCGCAGTAAATTAAAACCAAAGAAGAACAAAAAAAATCCTTACGTTTAATCAGCTTGATTTGCAAAGGGGGAAAATCAAACCTAAAAACTTTAAATTTGAAAGTTTTTTATATATATATATAATTACTATACAGCATGTAAGGTAAAGTAATAAAGCTTAATTGTAAAAATAATGTAATGTAATAAGAGACAAACTGAAAATAACATTTAAAAAAAAAAAAAAATAAAAACATCATTATATAGAAAAAAAAGAGAGAGAAAAAAAAAGCTTTTTACGCATATAGGTGATTTAGTTACTGAATAAATATTTGAATAAATGCAATTACCGCAGTTTTACTCGCCAAAACATAGTCACTTTATATTATGTTCTAATTTCAAAACTTTATTGTGTTGTAAATTGTTATATATTTCAAAATTTTGTAATTAGGACCAAAAAATTAACAGGACATAGAAATTCATTTCAGTTGACTGCAAAGTAAAAGTTTCTATCTTATAAAAATTCAGTTTAAATTTTTATTTTTACTCGATGGTTATTGCATACTATTTCTGTTGTTGCATTATTTTGAATAATACTGCATAAAATAAAAATATGAAATAACAAAAATCGCAATCTTTTAACTAATTAACAAGTAATGCTAATAATAATTAATAATATAGCGTTATTACTTGAAATTTAGAGAGGAAAATAAGAACTGCTACAAACATGTACAACAAACATTATACTTGCAAAATGCAACTGAAATTATTATTATTTCTTCTTCAATATTTCTGTTTAAGACTAGCGTTTTTAATTAAAACTTACAAATTTAATATTTTATTTTATTTCTTTTTTATGCTCATCAATTCTGTAATTGTAAAAAAAAAAAAAAAAAAAAAATCTTCCGTAAAAAAATATATATAATAAATTATATATTATGTAAATATATCCTTAAATAATCCTGTGTTATTACCATAATTGAACAAGCCGATAAGGTATTATACCTTGGCTTGTAAATTGTAAACAATTGTTTTGCTCAATAAAAAAAAAAAAAAAAAAAAAAAAAAAATGATTTGTTTTAAGACGGTAAAAAAAAAAAAAAAAAAAAAAAAAAAGACGAAGACGAAGACGAAGTTACGAGATGTACTTTTTCCCTTACTGCCAAAGTTAGTAAGACCAGGGTATAGCTAAGCTGAGTACTGAAGCTCAATTAAAACCGCACTTGATATTTCAAGTAGATCAAAGCAACGCGCGGAGAAGCAAATATGAAATATTAGCAAACTTTTAAATATTTTATCAAGTCTATATATACGTTTACTTAAATATAAAAAAAAACACCAGAGAGTAGCTCTTTATTATTAATTAATATGTACGGTAATTTTTAATAACTTTTTGTAGCGTTCCATGCCAAGAAAAACTGTTTTTATCTCTCTGAAGCGGAAAATAATTTATCTAATGCTCAGCGCTCTATACGATATATGTATAGGGTTGTTTATATAAACATTTTTTCAAAGTGTGCACTCTGAACAAATTGTCCTAGAATATTGTGTTCATATATTTATGTATTATACATATTATGTTGTATACTTATTTTTTCCACTCATGCAATAGATTTTTCTATTATTTCAATTGCATACATTACTATTTAAATATTCATTCATTAATTGTGTATAAATATATGGTCAAATATAAATGCACAATTATTATGCACCCATTTCAAATGGCAATTCAGTATAGGTTAGATTATATATTATTAAGAATAATCAAATATTCATGAAATCTAGGCACAGACTGCATATTTTAATTCTCAAATAGACTTATCGAAGAAATATGCATCCAAAAAGCATATTGATATGCTTTCTATATGTGATTATATTTTCAAATATACTAATGCTGTTTGTAAACCTTGTTCTCTACACCAAAAATGACGATCGCCTATGGTTATACAAATGGAATGCGCATTTTTTGGTGCAAGAGAACAGGGTTTACGAACAGCATTATTGCTATACTACTTTCCCACTTCCAAGTAATAATAATAAAAAAAAAAATAAAAAAAAAAAAAAAAAGAGTAAGCATTTTTAGTTAGCAAGTATTTGACAAATGCCTCATTGACTCTCAGTTAAATTTTCTGGGTATGAAACACTCTGTCTGTAGTTTTCACTTTGTAGTTTTGGGTACACCGTATATATATATATATATATATATATATATATATATATATATATATATATATATATATATATATAGTGACTTTGTAGTTTGCATAATACAGTATATTATATGAGTGTCAAACACCATATAGAACTCAAAGCTCACATTCCTAAATTTCAAATACAATATTCACACACAAAGTGACAATCGAGGTATGGTATATATATATATATATATATATATATATATATATATATATATATATATATATATATATATATATATATATATATATATATATATATATATATACGCAGATAAACTATAACATGAAATAATTGCAAATATTTTACAAGTGTGACCACAATCATGTACATGTTCAACATTAAATTTAATTACTCAGTGCTTTTGTGGTAATGTAAGCTATAACTCGAGTATCACAAAATATTGGAAATAACACACAGAATGTGATTTGCTCCAATTGTTACAATACAGCTGCTAAATATACAGCAATTATAATTAAAAAAAAAAAAAAAACTATTATCGTAATGTTCGCTTGAAGTTATATCAATTTGTATATATATAAGGTCAATGTTGCGTGATTTTGACACGCATGCAGGCATCACGAAAGTGGGGGTCACATCAGCTGTTACTGACCACTGCTATATGTTCACCTCACTGCATGAATCACTTAATTGTTCTTGTATTGTTTACAGCTGATTAACACGTTCATTCATTTAGTTAGCGTTACTATCAATTTCCAAACAAAGCATGTTTTGAAGCTCTATTTTTTTACGCATACTGAAAGAAGAAATTACATAATGACTGGAACAATTATGTCATTATAACATATCAATGTTAATTACTTTACCTTGAAACAGTATAAATATTTATACTATAAAACATGATATTTATGCTATTTAACATAATTATTATGCAGTATATAGCGTAATTTTGGTATAATGAACTAAATGAAAGGCTACAGCATAATTAATATTATTTACTTTTGCCTATGCATTTTTTTTTTTCAATTAAATTTAATGTACACATAATCTTAAATAATAATTTAGCAACGAATTTCTTCAATAGATTAGAATAGGTTTTTTTTTTTTTTATTCTTCTTCTTTCCTCCCCCAACTATACGACTGTTTATCGTTCAGGGATTGATTTTTACTATAACTTTTATTAATTTGTCTTTCGAAAGTTTTGCCATTGAATTTAGAGTATACTCTAAATTCAAATGGTTTTACTAAATTCTAATTTCTTTTCAAAGCACCTATACATTAAATATAGAAACTATTTCTTACTGATAAAAAAAATTAATTTTTTTTTTAATTATTCTACTCTGATATATAACGTTGCGTCCAATTAGAGATGACAGAAACAAAATGAGAATTAATATGAAGGTGCGGTTGCTTTGTTTGTATAACATTTTTTTCTCGTCGTATAATTAAAATATGGAAATCAATGAAGTTATTTTAACGAGCGCTGCTCATTATCTGCTTGTTCACTTGCAAACAATGCACAAAAGATTGACAGGCAAGACAAAAAAAAAATGGAACAAAATTTTATATATCACACGATTAATTGCAAACTGTGCTGAAGTTGTGAGATATATATTGCTCACGTATTATTGTAGAAGACACTGTTCAGAAGGTATATTATACAGTATTGTGAGGCCTAGGGCACAGTTTATATAAGGAGAAATTTTATACTTTTTTCATAAAAAAAAAATCTTGATCAGTTGAGAGAAAACACGCCGTAGGGAGCAATATCGCGATATTGTACCTGACTATAAAAATATTTGCGGAGTAATAACGCTTCGTTTCAATCAAAACATAGTATTTATAGCTCAGATATAGCAGTAAAGGCGATATCAATAAATAGTATAAGAAGCATAGAAATATTCAATTTAATTTGAGCTTATAGCACAGTAGTAATTCACCTTTAAAGAGATAAAAAAAAAATCCACTCAATGATAAATCATGCAAATGAGACTATTATACACATATTATGTCCCTTAACCCTTCAGTAGTCTCACAAACTGGGGAGAAATTTTGTAAAATAGGCAACCCGCGCTACAATTTCTATTGCAAACCCGAAATTAATGACGTCATAAATTTCTGTAGTTGCCTATATAGTTTACAGTTTTTTTTACGTATATACGTATTTAAAACATTGTTATTCTTTTATAATTATTTACATATTAAAACATATACCTATATACACCACATTTAGAAGCGCCTATTTTAAAATAAGGAAATAAAAAGTAAACGGATTATTATTATTATTATTATTTTTTGTGGCGTATATGATAATTAAATAATTAAATAAATCAAAAAGACAATAAATTAGAAGTATTATCACAATAGGGGGGAAAGATATTTCAACATAGAAAATTACAAACTATTTTTCATGGTATATTCTTGAATGGACAAAAAAAAATCCTATACTACGTTATAGTACATAAAACTAAACAAATATTGATCCTCAGTTATATATGAAGCGTATAATCCCCTAAGCATAAAAACTTTGGTATTGTAAATGTGTGTCGTGATCTCAATGAAGAAATTTATAATCATATCTCGGTGAAAGAGCGGGATATAATTAGAGTATAAGAAACTTTGATAGAAACTCATACTATGGTAAGCTCTTGAGACTCTGAGTAGAATATTTAAACTAACCTCGATCGTTTTTATTGGGAAACAGAAACCTGCAGCCTGGGATGTTTAAATGCAATTTATATACTCTGCACACCGAGTGACAATTTATACACGGAAAGAATAACTTCTGTAATTTATGTTGCATTTATATCATAACTAATAAACTAATGCTTAATTAACCGCATTAATAATTATGCTGCTACAACATAATAAGTAATGTAATTTAAAAGAGTTATGATGAAGTATAGCAGAAATTATGCTTATACTATGAGATTACGTATTTATTTTTGTCCGTGTAAATATATCTTGAAATATAAAAGTAAAGTGCGGAGAAATAAATCGAGAAAGGTTTAGTAAAAATATCAATAAATCTACTCAACATGAGTTTCTTATTTTTCCGATGAGTGAGAAAGGGGGAGAAAGAGAGGAGAGAGAGCGAGAGAGAGAGAGAGAGAGAGAGAGAGAGAGAGAGAGAGAGAGAGAGAGAGAGAGAGAGAGAGAGAGAGAGAGAGAGAGAGAGAGAGAGAGAGAGAGAGAGAGATACCATGGCTGATTGTCATGGAAAAAAGTGTTGGTCATTACACTTATTTCTGTCGAGTCACCGTCACTTCCTGAAAGCCGAGTCACCGTCACTTCCTGAAAAACCTCTGGAGCACAGAATCACTATAGGAATCAACGGAAAATGTAAATTGCAGAATGTTACGACAAAAGGAGCTTCAAATCCAAGAAGTTACTTTTTTTTGCCCCACAATTTATTAATATATAATTATTGAATAGTATAAATTTGACATTTGAGTGATTTGACTGAAACGGTACAAAGACTATATTTCCAAATTAAATAACCTCTCAGTTTTTTTTTTTTTTTTTTTTTTTTTGCAGCTATTATAGTAGGTTATCTCCTAAATAGTTATAGTTTGGCAAGCACAATGCGGCAAAGGAAATATTTTGAAGTACGCGCCTGAAGACAAATGAAGAGCTACTTCCGACATGTCTCTCTCTCTCTCTTTTTACGACAACAAAATATAAATATAAGAAGCAAAATGCGGAGTAAACAAGTTGTTTATGCTAATAGCCAAAGCAGCAGTAACAAATGATTCCACATTTACATTTCTTTTCACTTTTTATGTTTCCTGCATATAAGATTATACATTAATGCAGTAGCAGCCCAGGATATTTATTGTGTGCGCGGCGTAATTGATTACTTACTTCACAATTTCACCCCAGATTTGCTCTCCAAGTACATATAGCCAGATATGTCACTATAAATGAAGCAAAGAAAATAATGAATAATTTTATAAAAAGAAATGGAGCAGGTAGAAAAAGAGAGAGAAAAATCTATTGTCTTTTATCCCAATGCATTTACTTTGCATTTGGCACGAAATGATTTTATTCTTTACTTCTAATGACGATCTACATTTCTAAAGGATAATAATAATAAAAAGAGGAAAATTGATAGCTTTATTCAGTTTGAAAATCTTTTTCTTTTTTAAATTTTTACTCGACAATCAAAACCAGAGTAAGGAGATTTATAAAGGTAAGGCGACTTTAATGATTCGTGAGAAAGAAATAGTATTACATACTTTATATTTTTAGGGCGTAATCACATAAAAACCTGTATTTCTATCTTTCGTGGATAAAGCAGGTACCTTAATATCTGCAAAGAAATATGGTTTCCAAATTGCTGTAATCATTCTTCTTTTATTTCACATTAAAAAGAAAAAGACAGTCTTTTCTCTATGCTATATAGAGTTCTGGACAATAAGACGCTTGATGTAAAATCCGAGTCAAAATTTTAAACAATTTATACTTTAACTTCAGTACAGATATTTCATGATTAAAACAAACGTTTGACACTTTGCGTATTTCTCTAATTTTCAATGTTATGTTTTAATTTTTAATATTTACGACACAGGGAAGCAAGATACCACGGTGAAACTCTCAGTTTTTTTTTCTTTTTCTTTTTCCTCCACACACTGGCTCGATGGCTAAACTTTTGCCAAATGAGAAGTTATAGCAGGGGATTCGTTACTTTAATAAAACATTCTTTTCTCTCTCCTTTTTTTTTTTTTTTTGGGCTTTTTATCCTTGCGTATACCTCGAGTAAAAATCGTAGCTTAGGGATTTGTCACCCAACGCTTTATGTACAACCCAACACAAAAATTGACACACATTTAGTTCAGTTTTAACTCCACAAAGTTATGCATTTAAACGCATATTCTATATTTAAATAAGACACTAAATTAAAATCTTAACCTTAAATAGTTTTTGACACAGTAATGTCCATTTTCAGCGCAAAACTAACGATTTGAATGCAGATATTCATGCAAGCAATCTTACGTCGTTTACTTCGGCTTGCAAAGCTTTAAACTGGGTGTTTATTTCTCTGCAGGATTTTCTATATGGGATCAAAATCAAATAAAATATTTGCTACCTGCTATCGTATTTACATCTAAGTGGATCACGAACAAATGACTGCGACGTGATGTGACGTCATATCCTGGCAGGTAGGCAGCATGTGTTACACATTGGACACACTTGTGGACTAATTTACAGGGGCTCACCTGCTTAATTTGTTAATCCGCGAAACATAATATAATTATACTTTACCTTACTAATTTCATTTTTTTTTTAATTAAGGCTAATTAATAATTATTATTATTTTATTTATTTAATTTAGAATTTTATTAATATTATTAATTACCTTTTATTTTATTTTATTTTTTATTTTATTATTATTTTTTTTTTTTGCATATAAATTTTGATACACTGAAGGAGACGTTCCAAAAAATCTATAATATAATATTACATTCGTTAATAAATTTACTGTGTATGTACATTTCTGTGATAATATCAGTTCCAAATTATATGATGCTCTTCTATAGAGTCAACCTTAGTAGGATTACAACTTTGTATGTTATTTACTTCAACAATAAGAAAAGAGCATTAAATAGAGACAAGTATAAAAACGTCAAGACAATAAAATAAATTGATCTCGTCTACAAATCTTATGATTACGCATTGTTGTGTTTGGTTATTAGAGACTGAGTGCTCTCTCTCTCTCTCTCTCTCTCTCTCTCTTTCTCTCAGTTGACAGGCGGAAAAAGAGCAGATATCAATGCAATCAGCAAGAAGTCACGGGGAACCCCCCGCTTACAATTTCAAGACGATTACCAGCAATGTTAATTATTGCACCGGGGCTATACATAAACAACCCCCACCGATTGTCTTATGTCTTGTATGAATGTATGTGTGCTCCCTTGCTCCCGTGCTTGCTCCCCTATTCAGGCAATGCAAACATAAATCTTATACAAAAGCCACATTTTATGTTGCACTTCACGACAAAACGTTTTTTTTTTTTTTTTTTTTTTTTGTAACTTTCTCTCTCTTTCTCTTCTTATTTACTAGTTAAGCTTAATCTTGAAGCAAAAAAGAGCAGTCAAATTAAAAAAAAAGGGTAAATTAAAGTGTTTCTCCTATTGGTTTTCTTTGCTTATACTTTAAATTTTTGTGTATAGTTTTTTTTAAACATTATTATTTTTATTTTTACATACATTAAAAAGACGTAACACGAAAAATTCAAAATTAAATATTATTTAAAACGTATATTCTTATATAATTAACACTTAAATTTTGCTTCATTATTTTGTATATATTATTAAATTTAAAGAAATATGTTGTAATAATGTAGTATTAATTTACGACGCTAACACGTAGACATACTTAAGACGCAAAGTAATATTTCATGCAGTCTAATGTCCAGTGCATGATTGCTATATAGTGGGAGTCACACTTCATTAAGACAATTATTCTCTCTGAGATTTACAGCATCCGCTTATACTACAGATATACGAGATCAACGCAAGCTCTTGTACCCGTCAATCATCTAATTTAAGGAGAAGGGAGAATATATTATATACCTCGAAGTCATTTTGGTTTATTGATGTTATAACAGTACGAGCAGGGTTAAAATTATATTCTTTAAACACGAAAAAAAAATATGCAAAGAGTTACTATTTAGACTTTTTTTTACAATAAATTTCTTAAATATATACAAAGTTTTTTAAGATCTATAGAGCTAACAGTTTATTACTGAAGAAATTAAACGTCTATACTTACGAGTACTGTTTAAACTTTTTTCAGCCAAGTTATTGGTTTGTACTGAAGAGCTACATCTATTTATCGGAACAATATCTTAAATTTATGTTTACTACAAGATTTGAGAACTGCTTATTTGACAAATATGTATATATAAAACAACAAACTAATTTTTAATAAAATATATAAATAAAACTATTACTGAAAAATATACATACAGAATTATGCTATAGCGTATTTTTTGAAAATTTTGTTAATTTATATAAAATATCCTATTTTTCATAATAGCTATAATACGATAGTATAAATATTATAGCATAATTATTTATGATGTTCCAATTTAGCAACACAAATGTAGCATAAATTACGTATATATTTTTTTTTCGTGTATACTTCAAAAATATAAGTTCTTCGTTAAAAAGAAAATAGAGGAAAAAGAATACAATTTATAATAAAATAAATAAATTATGTTTCCGTGTTTTACTACTTAAGAGAATGTCCAATACAAGACGTTAAGAAAGCCTGTAAAGCGAGCAGCAGTAAATTTGTGGTCAGATAACTCACCACCTTATTGTCTTGTAGAAAAACAATTAAATAAGAATTTCTTTAATTGCTATAAAGACTTAATTGCGTGCAAATGAAAACTCGCAGATTTATGCTTGTCTCGTAGGTGGCGCCAAACTCAATTAAAAGCAACACAAATATATAAGATGGCAACGTGGCGTACCACACAATATAGTTATTTCTGCCCTTTGTCCATATTAAAACATATAAATAAAAACAATTTGTGCCATCTCATTTAATTGTTATACGCCACTCTCTACGTTCTTATAATGCTCCACATATCATATTTGCAAATATAAAAATACTTTAGCAGATATTGCATGAAATTGTTAAGTAAATTATAAAGTAAAAGCTCATGAGGCGTGAAACATAAATATCATAAGTATACTTCGTAATTGTGTTTAAAATCATCATATTCAACGATATGCTACATGTATGCAGTATATAAGTATGTCACAGTTAATAAATAACAAAGTTCATAACTCAACCTATACATATAATTAACACGTGCTCTAATAATTTTATAAAATGTTGAAGATAATATGATTGTTTTATGGTCGAGGTGATGCACAATATAAAAGTGAAACATATAGACCCCTTGCACATCCTTGCGCTTTGTCGCCATGTTTGTGGTGACTAATGCATTGTCCAGCATAGGGGAAACTTCGTTTTTCCTAATTTTTAACATAAAAAATTGTTTATTTCAACTCAACAAATTTTTCTCATATCCTTCGAGCTTATTAGGAGCTAGAAATAAGGCTTTGATTGAGGTTTGAAGCTTCTTTTGCTATTAAAAAAATAAAAATGATGTTTTTCCTATGCTGGCCTATGTATTCCTGACCAACAAAATGGCGGCTCTTAAATATGAGTGCAAGCGGTCTATATATAAAAAAAAAATCAGCTCCTTACTTACAGCTCTCCGGGGTACCATGTGGCAATTAATTTCTGCTTTCAAAACACATCTATATTATCTCCCGCATCTTTTTATCAAAGTCATATCTATAGATCAGATAAATTTGTATTATGTCAACAAAGTAATAATGTGAGATGTCACATAAAAGTGATTATTCTATAAAATTGAAACTTTTTATCTAAATCTTAGTAAATTTTGATATAATAAAGTATATAGCATAAATTTTATGTATATCAACTGTATGGTATAATAAAACAATGCAAATTTTTGGACTTATTTTTATGTATATAGAAAATTAATGGTATTTTCAACATTATTTTATATTTTGAAAGCCATGAAAGTTGATTGACGACTTACGTATAGGAGACTGAAATTAATACAATTATTAATAATATCGAATGCAATAAATCTCTTCGTAACTTAATAATATTTAATAACCAATTTGCACCAAGACCAAAAAATATACATATGATTTAACTAGTTAAAAACTAATATTACGGTTGAATCACGGGTCCGGTCTGATGGGTACCCATACCAAAGGTGCCCCCTGTCGAGTCCCACCTCTGACAATTCAGTTTTGCTGTTTTCCTATGGGTTAATTTTTTTTCCTAGCCTTTCCTTGCCTGGCCTTGAGTACTTATATTAAGTAGGTATATTTAATTATGTATAAAAGATATATTTTTACAAAAAAAAAAAAGGAAAAAAAAAAGTAAAATATAAAAAAGCTTTGCATTTATTTAAATTATTATTATTACAATAATTTTGGTCATTTTATAAGATCTTAGGGCTTTATGAGTAAAAATAAAATTACTGGCATTTGATTGAATAAATTGAGTCTAAGTAAATGATTTGTAGTTACACGTATAGTCAGGAAAAACAATTGCTGTATGTTTCGAGTTGTGAGATACATGCGAATCGCTTGGTCATTAAATTTCGCTTAGAGGCCTTGCAGCCAACAATTACACGAAAACATATTATCGTTTGCAAAATGTACAAGTTTGACAGAGACACAGAGTTGGGTTGGACTTTAAATAAACATAAAATATTGAAATAAAAAATCAGAAATAATAACGAGACAAAAATTGTTTTTCAATTCCTAGATTAAAATTTACAAAATATTATAATACTGCACATATGTTTACAATGTTAGATTTAAAATGTTAATAATGACGTAAAATATAAATGATTTACAAAATGCTGGAATCTAAATTTTTTCATGTGATGTTACCCGACTACAGTACTCTGTTGATATACATATGAACCAATCTGCTCACATACACACACAGTGGTATAGATGAGATCAGAAAAACGTACACTAAATGTTTGTGTTGTTTTTTTATCTTTGACGTGCTCTAAACACTAAACACCGCTCCCAGCTCTAAATGTGGCTCTCTAACGTCCGTGTGTCCTGCATATCTGTGGGCTTATCACTCCGGCCTGTACCTGATTTATATACAGGAAGTTACTAAATCTCGGGCAACGACATAATCTCGACGGATATGAAATTTCAATTCTCGGATACATGAGATGACAAAATATTGAGTTTAAAAAAAAAAAAAAAAAAAAAAAAAAAAAGTGGAAGTGTGTGACGTTTTGACCGTCTTTGTTGTCACTTTTGCTCTGGTCACTGGGGGCAATGAAGGAGAGCGGGTAAGATGACATGCCCCATTGCGATATCAAGTGAAATTAGTAACAATAGAAGTCGCAGATTAATATACGAGTAAGATTTCAAATTTGACAAGATTAAAAGAGAAATAAAAATAAAAAAGACTTAATAGAATTTTTCTAATACAGACTGTACAGATTTAAAATCAATTTCAGATCTGTGATGTACAAATAATAATAATCGTAAAAAAAAAAATGCCAAGACGTGAAAGGTGAAAATTATTCACATATACAGTGAGGGAGCTCCTGACAATTCTCCAGTTATCGTGCTGTTCTATATACTTGGAAATTTAAACATGGCATGTATCCAAAGCAGGTAGCACAAAATAAGTAAATAATACTGCCAATAAAAAGAATAAAATAAACGGATATTAAAGTATATAAATATATTGACATTCAAACTACATACATCAATGTATTTATTATATAAGTGTGAAGATGTAAAAAATTGTTCACCTCCTCATGTTCCTCATATTCAATTTTTATTTTCTTACTATATAAACCTTTTCAAATAATCAGCTGAAATTTTAACTCCTTAAACTTATATTTACATCACAAATATTTTCAATCTCTATCAACTTTTTTGATGATATACCTACATACTATATCCAACAAAAAACTGAGCGCGCGCAACAGCCGACTGAATAAGAAAAGCGTGTGGTTCCGGTAATAGCGGATCTCAATCTTTCAATAGAAAGGGTCTATATATTTTTAACTTATGCGAATTTCTTTTCTCCATGTATATTCTTACTTTAAATTAAAAAAAAATTGTATATTCTAAATTTGACTCGACGATTTTATTGAAATTCATGGAACTACCTGTGAGTCTATAGATCATGGTGGTGAATGAAATTGAAAAACTTGCGCGTAATTATATAGCTTGTCTAGCATCAGGTGAAGAGCGACTGCGGTGCATGTTGTCGACACCTCAACATTCAATTTACACTCAATAAAGCAGGAGAACAAGATATTGACACCAGTGACGTCATACCCAAGTCTAAGACTTACCCCATGTCTGGGAGGAGGTTTTGTGTGTCGTCAGAGGACTATAGTTCTTACCTGTAACATAACATAGGAACAATTAATTGAGAAATTAAGAAACAAAAATTAAATATAAATTTAAAATTAAATATAAGAAATACAAAAAAAAAGTCAAATTACTAATATAATAAAAGAGGAAATATGAATATTTAAATTTATGATTACGCACAATATTTATTGTATTAGAAAAAAATTGAAATAAAAGGAACTCTCTATACTGTTATTCACGGAAAGTAAAAATTACATAATTTATGCTCTATTTATGTCATGATAGCATAAATAATGCTAAATTAGAACAACATAAATAACTATGCTGAACAACATAATATTTTGTGGTACGTAATAGTTATTATATGAAGTACATGGCATAGATTGTGCTGCGATGTATTGAACAAAATGTACTGAAAATGAGCTAGCATAATTTGCATATTTATATTTGTTCGTGTTTATAAAACTTACAAAATTATTGTAATTAAATGAAAAATTATAATTAATGTATTTTAAAATATGTATAATCTTTAAATTGTTTTGTAAGTTGATGTACAGCTCTAGCCAAAAGTTCCCGAACGATTTTCAAAGGCAACGCGCAACCACCCTTTGTTATCTTCATGAGAAAACGCAGCGGCCGCCTCTGCCCCGTTCGGGAACTTGTGTGCAGAGCTGTATGTCTATAGGGTCTATGCATTCATGTAAAAGTCGACGCCATGTTGGATAACTCAATAACATGGGTGGCATAGGAAAATAAATCATTTTGCCAATTTAAAACCACTGTACAACTTTTTTGAGAGCATTGATGCTGTAAATATGTTGAATTAGTGTCTAAAGTATGTGAGAAAAATACATAGTAATAACAGAAAATGAACCGATTTCCCAAAGAAAATTGGCTTAAGGTTGGGCAGACCATTAGGGGTGTTGGCGACAGTGGTGCCATCTCTTGGTGAAACTATTTTCCTTTATTAAGGGCAAAATATCTAACCTAGCTAACTCAAATCATAACTATCATTTAGAACAATACAAAATCTATTAAATTATTTTTGATTTGTGAGTCTACATTAAGCCCAACACAGAAAAAACTATATCGGAAAATTTGTTATACCTAGTTCCTAAACTTGTCAATAGATGGCCTAAAAAAATTTTCAATATAGTTTTTTTGGGGTGCCAATGAAAATTGAGAGCTGGGGATTTTTTTATAATTTCTGTTAAATCCAATCTAGATGATAGTTATAAATTCAAGACAATATTGCTGCAACTTTTCTCATAAAAAATTATTGAAAATTCAAATGGGATCAAATGGTCGGCCCAACCTTAAATGAAGTTTGTTCTATGCTGAGCAATGTTATTCACTACTCCAGTATGGCCTTCAAGCGCAATAAATATGATGTCATCCGCATACACCCTATTGCTCTATTAAACTATAATAATTGTAACTGACTTTACTGTTAAACAGCTGAGTTAAATTGATACGTTTTATGCTAGAATTCGCCTAATAAATAATCGTTATGTTTCTGAAACTTTTTATTATATAAAAATGTTCAGATATATATAAGAGAGGGTATAGTGTTTATATATTTTTTTCTTCTCATATTCCAAAACTATATTATATAATAAAATGTTTGATTTTCATAATATGCTCATTTTCTTTCCCCAGCAAAGGGGCTGATCAAACACCCCTGTGAGTTCGATGAAGATTTTGTGTAACTCGGAGATAAGAAAAAGCCGCGTGTTTTGCCATAGCATATAATTTTTTTGCCGCCTCATAGTTTAGCATTTATCCCGAGAACGTATGTTTAAAAAGTAATTAGCAATATTAACAAGAACGAGCGCTCAACACCACACTTTTATTCTACACAATGTAACTTGTGAACTCGCTAATTAAAATTTTTATTACCAAACTTTTTTAATTGAAAATCGTGTTATTAAAATTGTTAACCTAATATTTTCATAAAGAGGGATTTTTTTTCTACTTTTTCTTTTTTTTGCTTCGCTTTCAACATTTTTTCTTTGACTTTTAAAATTAAATATTGTTTAATTTTTATCATTTATTACTTTTAATTATTTTTAATGTATTGCGCCCTTTAAGTTTTCCTTTCTTTCTATTAAAACTTTTTTTATATATATATATATTTTTTTAAGAACTAGAAATGTATTTCCTTTGTTATTTGTTATCAAATCAAGTTCATCTCGTTTTAAATTAATCTCTCGCTCTCTTTCTCTCCCTGCCTCTCTCTCTCTCTCTCTCTCTCTCTCTCTCTCTCTCTCTCTCTCTCTCTCTCTCTCTCTCTCTGCACCTTTTTTTGTTTCATCTTTATTTCATTTTCTCGTTATTTAAACAAGCAGAAAATTTGTTAACTTATTTTGTAGCTCGATTGTAAAGATTTTCCTTCTTTTTATATTAAAAACGTTGTATCTTTTTTTATTTTATTATACAATTCAATTTCTTATGCTTGAAATAAAGCTCCTTTACTCTTCAACCATTTTTTATTTATTCGTTGATCCATATGGTTCAGTCAAGCTTTGTATTTTAATATCCCCGATACCTTTAATTAACTGACTGATGTTCATGCACAAGCCATAAATTAATTTAACTCATATAGAAAGCTAATTTTAGGTTTCAGTGCCTTCTTTATAGTTAAAGACAATGGAGCAAGTGGGTGGTGGGAGGAGAAAACACTTTGCAACCTCAATTAACTCGCGCTACTCTGATTTAAGATTTAATTGAGAAGCATCCTGGACCATACATCACTATTACTTAGCGAACACGTGGCATACCTCGTCACAGTAAGGTTCACAATGTCTCATTTGAAGATGAAAAATTAGCTCTTAGTTACTATAGATAAATAACATCAAGACATACCTCATGACATAAGGATTAGAATATAATGTCAGAGATGTATAAAATTAGGACTTATGTACCGAGCTTGATGGTTAATTTCCTTGTGACGTGGGCATGAGGTCCACCAGTGAGGGCCACGCGACACGCAGCCAGTCAATCAGGCCCGTGCCTCTGTCGCACTTGTTCACTTACCACAACTATATAACTTTAAGACACCCTCCTCTCTGTCTACCCGCGTGCTGCTGATAGCCGCAATTACATTCATGCCTTCTGCCTTGTCATGTCGCAATGTCTGCTTATATAACAATCACGTCACCCCGCGAGGGTGTTTAACTGAGCACTCACTGAATGAGCATTAGTAACCACGGCAGTGACTGACCATAAGCGTTCACACTTATAGAGATAGACGTGTCATAAAATATGTCACGTTGACCATCATGTCATACGAAACTTAATATTACTCGACTCTATAGCTTATTATTCTGCAAACTAATTTTTCATATAAATTTATACATAAAGTATACACATAACTAACATAACATAACTAAGGGTTTTATTTAGATGGCTTGTATCTCAAAATCTCAAAAGAAAACTTCCAAGCTTTATGATTCCATTGAAAAGTTAATAGTAACAGCTATATATATACTTATGATAAAAATTTCAGAACCCGTGACCATCAAATAAGAGAAAAAATAATTACTGAAATTAACATGAGCTCTTATGGGACTAAAACTTTAAAAAGTCAATTTAAAATGTAAGCATGGATAACCTTTATTTATTATTTTTTTTTTTATATATATTTTTTTATATTTTCTTGTTGTTTTAAAATACTTATCTTTGTTTTATATTCAAAGATTTAAGTTACTTTACATATTATACTATATAATTTCAAAATTTCGTAATATATATAAAAAAAACTTTTTTCTATAAAAATAATATATTTCAATCAACAATTTCATATTTTTCTTTCTTTGCAATTTGTTAGTCAAGTGCTGTAGTAGCTGATTTCCCACCTTAATATGAAATAATTATTTGTCAAAGGGGTTAGCTGGTGTAGTGCACTAGTCAAACCTATAGAGGTGATGTAAAACAGGTTTACTATCACTACTTTTCTCTACTTATATACTGTTATTTTGTTTTGTGGCATACTTTTTTTTTTTTTTTTTTTTTTTTTTTTTTTTTTTTTTTTTTTTGCATATAGGAACAACTATTGATTTAATTATCAAAAATCAAGCTATTATTACAGATTACTTCAAGTGCTTGAACCAGTACACACAAATCATATGATAATATAACAATTTCTTTTATTACCTTATGGAATTACTACAGATTTTAATTGACGTAGTGTTCCACGTAAATAAATGACTTTCCCATATGGCAATACAGTACAAATTTAAATCAAAGTAACGCAACTTAATATATTACATACGACGTAATATAAGTATCCCTCTGTATAGTGATTTCGATATGCAAATTAAGAAACACTATAGCAACGTCATAAAATATCCTCCCCCTCTTAAATACAAGTATTATATAAAAAAAATTACGTAAAGAAGATATAAAATATGCATCCTAAATTTGCTTATATTTCAAGCCTGACTTAATATATATATTTACAAGAAGGTAGCTTAGCATACGTTGGTAATGTGGGGCAGTTAGCTTGCTCTCGCTAAGTACTTATGTAATCCAAGCCAGGCACAAAAATGTGCTAACAATGATAATAAAGAAAAAGCTCGGCTAAAAAAATATGATCTCAAGCGACTTATGTTTAAAACATGGCAATTTAACACGAAAACTTCTCGCACACAATTTTTACACACATATAGAGAGATAAAGCAAAGGAAAAGTTTTACATAAAAAAAAAAGATACAAAATTACGTCTAAAGTCACCTAGCCAACTTTTTATTATTTACTCTTAAGTTTTTTTCTCTCTGTCTCTGGTATAATGTATGGGAAGCAACGTCGTGGAATACGAAACATTCTCAAACTTTACATTTTTTTAAACCCCACAACGAGGTGAAACATAAAACATTATAATATAAGGAACACGAAACTAGAGAAGAAAATTAAAATAAATCCTCATTTTTGTAAAATCAGCAGACTTTTCTCAGCTTCTTACTGCAGTAAATTTTATTAATACTTTTGCTCCATTTAGTTTAATGCCACTATTAGCGATGTTAAAATCCACTCTTCCTAATTTTTAATGACCACTTTTATACTGCAAGAAAAGTAATTTTACGTTTTGTGAGGAGAAATAATTGTTATTCGGTGACACAGCTCTAAAGAAAAGAGGATTTTTAGCTTTTAGAAATTATAGTTAAAAAGAAAGTAAAACGTTTAAAAAAAGTGCTTTTGTAATGATAAATTATAAATAATAATTATATAAATAAAAATCTGAATACATATAATCTGTTTATTTTAATATTAATAAGTATAAAATATAGATACGAGGGGAGACAGAGAGATAGAGGAGATTTCCTGCTGATAATTGATAAGACTTCCTGAAACACAGCTAAGATTGTGTCCAAGTGCATCACACAATACAATTCCATGACTCACTCCCCCCCCCCCCCCCTCTCCCTCGGTGCACAAGCAATGCAATTGCAGGCGCTAAATGACCCATGTAATCATAACTCATCCCTTGCAAGGTAGCCTATAGCTCTCTCGTATATAAAACATAACTCTGCACTCTCACAAATTTGACAACACTTCTCGTAGGGAAGGCTTTATTGCATCACTTATGTGTTTTTATTAGAGTGATTTTGACAATGCTTATTTTGCTGCACATTTTAATAAAAAATTATTTGTCTCGGAATTTTACTGAAATGAAATTCAAAATTTAAGGAGCAACGGATGAAATTTATTTTTTGATGAAATTACTAACTTACAATTTGCATGAAGAATTTAAATTTTGATCAAAATTATAGAAAAGTCTGTTTTAGCAGTATAAATTATCATGATTGCAAAGGCTGGTATATAGAAGTATCAGCAAAGATGTTTTCAAATTTGATCGGTGAGAATTTCTTACAAGACGTTTGGACCTCCTTTGCCGTGTAGTTGAAGAAACGTTGCAGATTTATCTCCACCTTTTTCTGCATGTCCTTACGTGGCCTTCTTTAACCCGCTCATTACTTTTGAAAAGCAACGATTTTCAAGAGATATTCGCTTTTAATATTTATTAATTCAAATGTATAGTAATCCAGTACACACTTAAAAAAATTTATATTTTAATTTCTTTCAAATTTAAATTATTAAAAATATTATTTTAAAATTTGAAAATATTATTTCTGTTTATAATGCTGTAACTTGTACACTTTAATAATTTTAATATAAATTTAATTCATTCTAAAACTTAGTTGTTGTTTATTTCCTCTCTTCCTTATATATACATAAAATATACCAGTATTAATCTTGTATTTTATATATTCCTATGAATTCCAAACAACAAAAATGCTTGAAATTTAATTTACCTTCTTATTTTTCTTTAAGATTTTCATAAAAAAATTCTATTCGTTTCTATATTATCTTTATTAAAATAAAAGTTGAAGCATATTTATAAACCTTCTTCGAACGTTGCAGTTTAGTTGGTAAATATTTTTGCCGCGAGCCACGGTCAGTGAAATATTAATAACAAAATAATCTAAACAACGTATATATAAGATATTAAATTCCAGGAGAGAATCTCAGGCATTCTTGGACACAGCAATTAACTTGCCTTCATATCAATAAGAATATACACAACAATGCAAGAGACTTCAAACAAAATCAAAATTAATTTTCTTTTTAAAAATATATATTGGACGTTAAATTCGTTATTATACAAATCCAAATTTGATTAATAGTGCATAATTATACAACAATGCACGAGACTACAAAATCAAAATTAATTTTCTATGTATATATAAAGTATTTATATCACAAAACACTTGATGGGACTTTAGTTTGTCTTAAAACCTAACTGTTAGCGCCGTATAGCATGCAGTGATCAGAAAATTTCGATTTACGCCAAGCGCACAATATTTTCATCCTAATTTTTGCCAGTTTCTGACGTCAGTATTTTCACGATCTCTCGTGGGGTTACATTTACATTCTGGTAAAAATTGTCATCAGTTTTACAGATATACCTTTTTGTGTTTAATCATTACAAAATTACATGTTGTTTAATAAATAAAAAAAAAAAGAAAAAAAAAAAAAAAAGAAAAAAACCATGGAGTGAATGCACGTAAAAAGTACACATCACATAACTAAAGTTAAATCAGGTATTATGTGTTCTTATTGTTTTTCTTGTCGATTTATTTGCTTGATTTGCATGAGACGCGCACGGTATTGAAAGTCAGGAATGTGAACAATTGGAAACAAAACTTCAGCTTTTGTCAAGATTTATCTTTTTCTCTGCATTCCTCGTCGCTTCACAAAATGTCACCTAACTTCTTCTCTATATACACAAAGACAATCACTTTGAGATCTTGGAGTCATGCGACACCAAAACAATCACATTTAAAATAACAAAAGAACAAAACAGATACAGTATGGAAATTCAATAAACATTTATCGATTACGATGAACGGTATTTTAAATACATGAAAATGTATTTCCTTGCAAATAAATTTTTGTTTCATAATTTTTTTTAATCATATTAAATTTTTTATACCCTTCTATCTTAGTTCAAAATACTTCACTTTGATTAAGAAATTCGTGCACACTTTTTTCTGCAAGACAAAATTCCAAACACCGTCTATGCAAATCACTTATATACTCGCACGCAAAGGTATTTTAAGTAATAAGATTTGTCATCTCATCTCAATATTGTCCTATATAATTTTCCAGCCTCTGAATGACTCCAATAACTCCAACTAGACCCATATATGAAATACTTAATATGCTCGAGGGAGTTCCTCAAAAGTTTTAGTATGTATATAATAGAATGGACGAGGTCCATCACATTTACGCTTACTAAAGGTTTAATAAAAAGCAGCAGCAAGCTTATTACTTTTACCAAAAGGTGCTCCTCTGTATATAATATTATACTATATTATGTAAAATAAAATTTCGAGTGCTTAGACAATAAACTCCCATTTCGTTCTTATTGCCACAAAAATACGAGACATAAAGAAATAGCTTGCTTATGATATACCTAGCACTCATTTCAAATACTAAAATGATAGTAAATAACAGCAAAAGGAAAATGAGGGGGACAGAATTTTTTTCCGTAAAATGCAACAGCATAATAACAGACAAAAGGGGGGGGGGGGCATTTAATTTCATATTATAAAAGAGGACAATGGATTGATATGTGAAGTATTACTTTTAGAGTTCCAAATTGAAAAATGACTACTGTTAAAGTTACCGACCGTGACGTCATTTTGCGACTTTCAAAAATACTTGATGTGCTAAAGAAAAATTGAAATTCACATACCTATCGATTCAGGGCAATGTCCTCATTTAGAATACACTTACACAATAAAACTACTTTCTAATTTTTTTTTTTTTTTTTTTTTTATCTTCCTTGTAAAATAAAATAATAATAACTCGACGTAGCGCGAGATATCGCGACAGTTACACTCCCTCGACAGTAAAATTCCTCTGCGACCATAAATTTTTCTTTGCAATCTAATAAGTCTTCTCAAGTACATTGAATTATAATGCATTCCAAATGAATCAACATTAACATCACAAATTCCAATTGAATCTATATACGGAATTACTATCTTTATTACTTATTCTTATTGCGAGAATAAAGTAAACTTAAAGCTGTTTTCAAATTCAAATAAAAATTATTTAAGTTTTTTTATTGCTTTTAATTTAATTTGAAATTTAATTTACGTAAATTATTGTTACTTCTGCATGTGAGTCAAAGAAGCAATAATTTTTACCAATATAATTCATTCTTTAAAGGAATAGACCAGAGAAAAACATAAGCCCTTATATCGCACAAAACACTTGATGGGACTTACATAAATAACTTTAGTTTGTCTCAAAACCCAACTGTAGCCCCGTAGCAGTGATCAGAAAATTCAATTTATGCAACCCGCACAACATTTTCATATTAATTTTTGCATGTTTCTGACGTCATAAACATGAATAGTTACTTAAATCGCATACTTTGCAGTATTTTCACGCTCTCTCGTGGGGCTACATTATCATTCTGGTAAAAATTGTCAACAGTTTTGAAGATCCCATTTCGTATTTATTCATTAAAAAGCACATGTTGTTTTATGTGGTCTATGGCTTAACATAAAATAGGGAAAATGTAAATCTATATTATAATGATAATGTTTATATTTTAGTAACATTTTTAGGTATAGTACTAAAAAGTCATGTAATATATTCATATTTTCATTTAAAACAATTAAAAAAAATGTTACAAATAAACATTAGACAGTCGTGTTAAAAATAAAAACAAAACAAGTGAGTTATACAAGACAAAACACAGTTTCAATTATTTTTACTTTATTTGTGAGCAATTTGCGGGAAGCTAAGTGCACATGCAGCAATATAAATACATTAGATTGAAGTGGCTGAAAATGATGTTGGACGGTGCGAGATGAGCGTATCATGTCCATTATGAGACATTAGCAACGTCGCATGGTCGTACGTGATGGAGGTAATACGACATTTAGCAAAGTATAGATGCCTGGCAAAAGGTATGGACAAATTGTTTTAACATGTGCGGGATACAGATTAAGCTGTCATCACTGCAAGGTTAATCATATATTTTGTATTAATATAACAATTTTATTAATATATATTTTAGCTTATATTTTGTTTAACTATTTAAATTTATAATTTAATAAAAATATTTGGGTTGAGATGAGTGAGTCTATCATTTACTCTATATTTGTAGTTTCATAAAATAAATCCCTTTCAAACTGAATGAATGAATGAATGAATGAATGAATGAATGAATGAATGAATGAATGAATGAATGAATGAATGAATGAATGAATGAATGAATGAATGAATGAATGAATGAATGAATGAATGAATGAATGAATGAATGAATGAATGAATGAATGAATGAATGAATGAATGAATGAATGAATGAATGAATGAATGAATGAATGAATGAATGAATGAATGAATGAATGAATGAATGAATGAATCAATGAATCAATCAAGGGAGGAATGAATAAATGACATTATTATTTGTCAATCAATATATTTTATACCAATATTTGTGCCCATCATGACACAAATCATGATAGTGAATATTTTTAAAGAAATTTTTAGAAATTAACAGATAAATAATTTCAGAGTTTACTTAATTCTATTGTATTCAAAAAAGTTGAAATAAAATTAATACAAATCATAAGATCTTGGTATAAGTTTTAATAAAATAAAACATGGGTTATCTCTCAGCATCCGTGCACTCTGGACCAGCAGCTATAGATCTGAGAGTAAGAGAGATGTATCGCGGTGGCCACTCGCTATCTACATATTATATAACGTATATGCAGGAGAGAAAACACAAGGAAGCGCCTAATGTTTGCAAGAGAAGAAAATTAAGACGGGATTAACCGGACGCCTCGCGAAGATAATGACGAAATAATCGTAAAGTGAGTTTTATCTCGAGACCGCAGTTAACAAATAATTATATTTAATGTCCTGCAAAACAATTATTGTCTTCACACGGGGATAAGAGAGAGAATGTATAAAGTTTTACTATACGAGAGCCTTTTTGTCCTTCGAGAAATTACACAATATACTGGCCACATCTTAATGGCTTTTAAAAACACTTTTTTCCACTTTATTTTATATAAAATTGTTTATAGGACACTTGAGAAGATAGCCTGCGAACTATAATATCAAACCAGTATTTGAACCAAAGTTTTAGGTTTTTCTGTTTAAAGCCATAGACCGCATAAAACAACATGCGCTTGTTAATGAATAAACACGAAATGGGATCTTCAAAACTGATGACAATTTTTACCAGACTGTTAATGTAGCCCCACGAGAGAGCGTGAAAAGACTGTAAAGTATGCAATTTGCGTGAAAATTCATGTTTATGACGTCAGAAACATGCAAAAATTAGTATGAAAATGTTGTGCGGGTTGCATAAATCGAATTTTCTAATCTCTGCTACGGGGCTACTGTTTGGTTTTGAAACAAACTAATGTTATTTATGTAAATCCCATCAAGTGTTTTGTGATATAAATGCTTATGTTTTTCTCCGGTCTATTCCTTTAATTTTAAAACTTATATATATATATATATATATATATATATATATATATATCAGTGGCGTAGCCAGGATTTCACGACAGGGGGGGTCGTGGAATAAAATGATGGGGCGAAGCCCCCAAAAGCCCGCCGCAGGCGCGAAAATTTTTGGCGGCCACGCCCCTTTTTTGATAAAATGTGTACCTAAAATACATCTGTAATGCATTTAATTTAAAAGAAGTCAAATGGAAGATTTGTAGATTTTGACATGCAAAAATATGGATTTGTTTTTAAGTACGTTATACAAAATAAAACTTATATTTTATTTGCAACATTATTTTATTTTTGAGAGAAATTTGTTGTTAAAAGAGCAATTATGGTAAAAATTATTTTGCCTTTACAAACAGTAAATCTTAATATTTATTACATTTATAACAATAGAAATACATTATTTTATAAATTATAATTTTGTGTATTATATTTTAATTTAAACTGCAAAAGTGCAAGCATTAATAACTTCTAGTAGCATTTTATTAATGAAATTAATAAATTCTTAATAAATAGTTGTGCAAATTTCATATTTTGTTTGTACATATAAATAAAAATATTACATTTTTATAGACAACCAATATATATATATATATATATATATATATATATATATATATATATATATATATATATATATATATATATATTTTCTATAATACTCATTTCATAATCAATATATTTAATATTTTGATATTTTAGTGTTTTCTTAAAAAAAAAATAAGAAACAATTGACAAATATTTTTAAATGGTTTCAAAAATGTTATAATTTATATACAAATAATGAAGAAACAACTAAAATCAAAGCATATGTTGCAGCACGTATTCGACTTAGAATATAAACATTTAATTGTTTTACTGCACATCTATAAGATATTTACAGAATAAGCAAATTTAATTGTTGAATGCGACAAAAAAAGTTTGATTCGTTACTTGGAAAAATTATTTTGGCATACAAATTCACATTCCGAGATATTTTACAAGATTACATGACTTTAATATTATACCTGTTTTAATTTTTTAGTAACTATTTTACAAAATATTAATATTCAATATTATTTTAGTTTACACAAAACAATGATATATAAATATAAATCAAATAAATCAACACAATTTATTTTTGTTACTAGCATGGTAACTAACTATACGCTAATATTTCTTTTTTTTTTTTTTTTTTTTAGAATTATTATTTTAATGTTACTATATAAAAATAAATATATTAAATAATTTTTGTACCAGTAATATTTTAAATATTCTAATTATAAATGTCTTAAAAATTAAATTTTTAATTACAATAAAATGGTAGAAATATAATAAAATATACAAATAAAACTAAGATTTTTCACTATCGTTATGACACAATTTTTAAATAACGTAAGGTAACATAAATATACATAATTTATTGTAATATTATATTTTTATAAGCCAAATTACCAATCCGCCTTGATTTTTTTGCCATCTCATCCAAAATTTCATCAACAGTGGGGGTAAGAGACCTATATATATACAGTAATGACAGACCATTTAATCTATCTTCCGCGGTTTTTGATCTCAAATAGTTTTTTATGTATTTTAATGTAGAAAATGACCGTTCAGGTGTGGAAGTTGATACAGGAAGTGTTGCTAAGATAACTAATAATATAAAAATATTTGGAAATCTATTTTTGTCACACGAATCTAATGCATCCATAGCTGTTTTTGGTAACTTAATTTGTTGCTTTGTTTTACCCGCAAGGTGTTTGTACCACATTTTTAATTCTCCATTTAAAATTTGAACATTTGTGTTTTGCATGTCAGATGAATAGAATTTAGCTAACTCATGAATATTATTAATTTGTTCATCTGTTGGACCTTGTTCAGGTGATTGTGGTAATAAACACATAAAACTTTTGAGAATGTTTTTATGTTTCAAAAATCTTTCATTTAAATTCGTAATATATGCATCAAGGAGAGGGATGTACATTGCTACACGATAATAATTTTCAATATTATCTATATCCACATTGCAGCGGTATAATTGTGATTGAGTTGTGCGGGGTTTCTTTATATCAATATTATAATGTTCTGCTACAATAATTGCTGCTTCGTAATGTTTTTGAAATTCCAACTCTACATTACTTCTTATAGATTTTAATTCTTCTATTAGATCCTCCGCTTGCGCCACTGCTCCCGCCAAATCTAGTTCTTTTGACTGCAGTATATTGCATAATGGTAGCGTGTAGGAGAACAACTCATTAATACAACGAAGTGAAATTTGGAAATCAAGTTTATGAATTGAATTTAATAACATTTGAGCCCTAGCAGGAATTTTATCATCTTTCCATTTCATAATTTGTTCTAATGCTGGAATAATTGCATCTTGGAGTTCGTCATATGCAAATACAGCTTCATGACGCTCTACCCACCTAGTTGCACATAATCGTTGCAATTTTTCTCTACCAACTTCAGGGCAATATATTTCTTTCTGTTTCTTAAGCTCGTTAAATCTTTTTGTTGGACCAAAAAATACAGCAACTTCAGATATAATATCCATACAAATTTTAATACTGGACACTTCACAAGAACTTGATATAGCAAGGTTTAGACTATGTGCGCTGCAGTGTATATATAATGCGTTAGGGACAACTTCAAGTATTTTTGCTTGAACTCCACCCTTTTCACCGCTCATTGCTGGTGCACCATCATAACCCTGTCCACGCAATTTTTCAATACGAATACCGTATGCAGCTAATTTTTCTAATATTTTTTCTGCTATCGCTTTCCCTGATGCATCTATCATTTCTTCAAACTGGAGAAATATTTCTTTTATTTTCTTTTCTTCGAGATCAACGTAACGAGAGCAAAAAACGAACGTTTCAGTGCCATCAATTGCTGTTGTACCATCACCTAAGAATGTATGACAAATAGCTTTATTGACGTTAGAGACTAATTTTTTTAATATTAATGCATTACAAATGTTAATAATTTCATTCTGTATTTCCGGACTTGTGTATTGTGCATTTTGAGGTGCATTGACAATGTTTTCTTTTACATTACTACTGACTCTGGCTTGCAGGCGTATTGCAGCTCTAAAATTTCCATCATTATGTTCTGGTTCTTCAGGTGTAAGTGGCCCTGCATCTCTGTGTCCCCTTAGTGCAATACCTTGCAAACCACAAAAGAGTATGCTTTCGATAGGAGCTCGTAATTTATTTCTGTTTTCAAGTGCTAATTTTATATTATAATCGGACACTTGCAAGTTTATAGGCAGCTGTTTTTTTTGTATAATGTTGTGAGCAGTCTTGCACTCTCTAATACTCTCATTATGATAATCATTAGATTGATGAGCATTAAATTCTGATTTTGCATCTTTCCACTTGTCAAATTTTTTATTACATAGGCGGCCTATTGCAATTTTAGATCGTCCAACTTTTTCCGGGAGAAAGATAGCACAGTATTTACAATACGCTCCATCTTCTTTTGGTGAATAAACTAACCATTCAAATTCATCACACCAGTGTCTCTGAAATTTTAAATTACGAGTACCTTTTTTTGGAAAAATGAATTTCGGATCTGGCATCCACAAATTAGCTATAACGTCAACTTTTTCATCCAAATTCATTTTTTTCCCCGCATACAAGCTAATGTCATATGAAGGATTATTAACAACTTTGTTATTTAATTTGTATGTACTCGTAGAATTTTCATTATTATCTGATTTACTAGAACAGGTAGGTAGTAAGAGATTTTCCTCTGAATGAGTTAATTTTTCATTGATGTTAGAATCTGAGCTACATTTGATGGTACCATTTCTACCCTGCATAGCTTCACTATTACTATCACTCATTAATATTTCACTTGACGTTGCACTATTGTGGCACTTATCACTAGCACGTACTGCCTCACTGCTCGTAACTCCCTCCCCAGTGTCCTCCTCGGTAGCAATTTTTTCGTCAGCCGATAAGTTTTCGATTGGCATTTCATCTTTCTTTGCTCTCTTTTCGTCATTGGGTAATTTTGAGAAGAAATTCAATATACTTGAGGATGTTTTAGGTTTATTTACTGCAGGCCGCTTAGTTTTATTAGACATTCTATATTCATGACCTGCCATAAAGAAATATATTTTAGTATAGTAATTTATTTAAAATATATAGTGAGATATTGAATAATATTTGTATAATAAAATTATTGTTTATAGTTAAATATAGTAAGTTAAGCAAAACTGCATATAAATATACACTTATACATTATTAAAAAAATTAAAATATAAGAATAATCAGCAGTGTGCGCGGCGATAGCCATGTGAATGCCATATTGCCATATAGCAGAGGGATGATAAAAAAATAGAAAAGTTAACTTACCTCTAACTATCGTAGATATCACTTCTTATCAGTAAATATATAGAAAAAAGATTGGTTATGCACTTCCTAATGTTTCAAAGTCAATTAATTAGAAAATCATTAAACAATTAAAACAATAACATAATTTTCATAAACACACGATTTCGTACTGTTGTATTTACAATTTCAAGCACATTTTTGACTCGAACAAAAGGAAAAAAGATACAATAAATACGGTATAAACTTCATATTAACATAAGGTTTCTTTTAATATCACCCGGCACAGAAATTTTACTTTATTGTCATGCGATCTTTTTTTTGCTTTATCTATACAATCGACTTTAGTAACGGGAAAGTTTTCGCTTTGCACTTTACAGGGTTATTTTTGTTACAAGTGCAATAAACAGCCCTTGATGGTAGACAAAAGTACCTGAAGATGGCATATAAATGCAAAGAAAAAAAAACTAAAAAAAAAAATTGAGCCTTAGTTTTAAAAACATTTAAAAAAAGGTTTTTATATTTTATTTCAAAAAAAAAAAGGAAGTTTTAAAAAAAAAATATTATACTTTATTCATTCTCACAGGGGGGGTTTGAACCCCCAAACCCCCCCCCCCTGGCTACGCCAGTGAATATATATATATATATATATATATATATATATATATATATATATATATATATATATATATATACATATATACATATATATAGGGTGTATCCGCATACTGAATGTGCTTCAACGCCATACTGGAGCATATAGTACATAAGTTATTTTTTACAATTTTATTTGGAAAATTATAGTTAATTTGGTTGTTATTATTATTTTTCTCGCATACTTGAAAACCTATAATTCAACCTATTATCAGCATCAATACTCTCAACAAAAAATTGCTAAGATTTTTAAGTGGCAAAATGTATAACTTTTATATATACTGGCCCATGTTATTTAGTGATCCAACATGACGTCGACTTTTAAATGAATGCATGTACCCTAATGAAAAATTTTAAGAAAAGGTATATAGACGGATTAAATTGTATTCTGTATCAGAAGAAAGATACGTCACTCACTCAGTGGACTGAATGTATTCAGTGGCAGTAAAGTTTGTCGTGCGGTGAGAAAGTAAGACTTGCTTGTGTTTTTGGCTGCAGGCTACAAGTTTGAGAGAGGAATGTTAACATAAGTAGCGAGAGAACTTTGTGTGACCAAAACTTCTCATGTTCTTCTATTCTCAACCCTTTCTTTCTCTCTCTCATCCCAACCCCTGCAGGACATTTCCCTCTCTCTTTTCTATATAGCAACTTTAGAAACAAAAATATGACCAAAATATACTTGCAGTCACAAAAACACACACCATTGGTTACATAATTAAATGTATGGGTTCTTTTATTTTGTTTTTATTTTAGGTCATAAGTTCCTAATTTTTCACAGATAATCATAACAACCTTTAGGGACGTGAGGTACCTAAGGGGGAGTAATTGGGGCCATCGCCCCCCCCCCCCCCCCAATTGGCCAAAATACATTACAACCCCTTCCGCTAAAATAGCAGTATAGGGAATTGCCCCATCCAATATTTTAGGTTGGATGCAACCCTTGTAACAACCTGAAAGGGTTTAGATCATGCATTTCGATTCATTTTTTTTATATATAGTTTTAAAAATGCTTGCATTTTATTTTTAATCCATGTTGAATAAAGAAGATAAAAAATATAATGAAAAATGCATTAAATACTATAATGCGTTATTGTTATTACCTTGGAACTTAATTTTCCCAACATTTATTGAATAAATTTGATAATATTAAAACATTTGAGTTTCTAGAACTTTACCAAATTGCTCCCTGCAAAATAAGGGATAAATCCTTTAAGTAAGGTTAAATGGGATGTATTTTACGGTGACTCTTACTTTATTAAGTTTCTATAAAGACGTGGACAGAGAGAGTGTTTCACCGTTCTTTGCCTTGGAGACAAATTTCGGACTAAATGTATATAACTCGGCGCAGGAAACAAGAAAATCTAGAGCTCCTTTTTTTAATTTTATAAAAATTGCTTTTAAATGCTATAGTCCTTTTTTTTTTTTTTTTTTTTTTTTCCCTTCTTCTTCTTGTTTTTCTGTTCTGTAACTTTTTAAAAACAAAAGTTTTGTTTTCTTACGACGAAGTTTCTCCCTTTAAACTACAACATGATTTTAGCATTAAAATATTTATCATTTCAATTGTTTACTGCATGCAATAAGCAAAATGATCAGCAGGCGATAAATTGCGACAAAACTCGCTACATTGGCAATCTTTGTCTTCGTATCAATTTCGCGACTTCAAAGACATAAGTTAGCTACAAATAATGGTGCTGATTCCAGTTTTTTTTTTTTTTTTTTTTTTGCGACACCCCGCGGGGTGACAAAAGACGATCGCTTTCATTTCCGATCAACATGATACAAAAGTGGCTTGCAGAAATAAAGGATAAAATAATAAAACGATTTATAAAGTCGGAAATGCAGAGAGAAAACGCTACGGGAGTTCAAAACATTGCTACAAAGTTTTACCTATACTTTAATAATATTTCAACTCAAGTTACCATAAACTCACAATTTTGACCTGTAGTCAGCGATTTTTTTTAATGTATTATTATTATTACCCAACAACACGTTTACAGCAAAATGCAAAACAAATAAGAATAAGAATTATTACAAACTGTAGGGACGCAATTTGATATTACAATATGTGACGTCATTGTTTTTGTGTCGTTGTTTTTAGTTTAAGTTTGGTATCTTTGTGTCCCGCTGAGCTGCTCTAGTGTGCCAAACACAACAATAGCACACAGCAAGGGGGGTTATCCGTCTCTGGGGCATGTGATCATCACCTTGAGGAAGCTAAGGTACTTGCAACATAATAGCAGTGTCTTCAATTGATAAGAACTATCGTTATTATTATATACTATTAAACTTTTAAAAAAATGCTTGGATTTACTTATGCATTGACAAACAGGAAAAAAAAAGTATTTTGACAAGTTATAAATACAAGATATTATTATACAAGCAAAAAATAAAGTAAAGCGTTTGTCAGGGGTCTCCAGGGTTGCAAGGGTTACGTACCCCAGTTGGCTCTGTCAGCCCTGGAAAATGATAAGCTGGGTGTCATCTGCAAGTGTACCAAGTTTCATATAACTCTAGAATGAAATGCATGGTTATTATACGTTATATCCCGAACTATTATACCATTAAAGTCTTGATCGAGTGATAATTTTCAATTGTTTCGGAAGTCCATTAATAAAGTTACGCACCAAAAATAGATGATATTGCTATACTTTCTGTGTTCATTATGTTAATTACAAAAAACTGACTGTTTTTTTTTTTTTTTTTTTTTTTTTTTAAGGCAAAAATTTTTAGTTTGACAACTTCTACACATTTCTAACTAAGTATCAGTTAAAAAATAAATGTCAACAGGCCCCACTCACGACGTGTATCTTATACCCAACAATGCAAGACTGTATTGTCACATGCTAATGCAGTCATTAACACGTCGTTAATTTACCATGTACCATACAACAACACAGCCAATCAGAGCTTGAAATTTCTCTCATCAGCCAATGAAATACCACGTTGAAAGACAAGTGACACCTCACTTGTCTGTGTTTAATTTAGAGTCACCACGAAAGTCGTAAAATTTTACTTGCAAAGCAATCACACTAACTTTTCCTGTTTTACTTTTCAATACGTAAACACAGAGTTATACTCCCGCATTACACGTCACTTTGCTATATACTTAAAGACATCCAGTTTACTTTTTAAATAGCCATTAAATTTAGAAATGCATGTTTTATTGTTTACTTTTTAAACAGGAAAAAGTGAACATAAAAATCATCATAAATGTATACACATTCTAAATGAATTTGAAGAGCAAATTTATAATATTTAATTTTGGAATTTAATTTTTATATTCTGTAATTATATATCCCGCAAAAGTACATGGATTGTTTTTTACATTATATTTGGAACAAATTTGTAAAATGAATATGATTTTAATTTTTAACTAACAATAATTAAGCTAAACAACCGATTGTAAAATTTTATTTGCTTACCTGACGATAAAATAAGTATTGTGTATAGAATATATATATATATTGTATATTGTATATATGTATTGTATACAGTATTGTATATTGTGACACGCAATGCTTAAATAATAAAATTAGAATAGTTTCAAGCGAAGAGAGAGAAAGAGAGAGAGAGAGAGAGAGAGAGAGAGAGAGAGAGAGAGAGAGAGAGAGAGAGAGAGAGAGAGAGAGAGAGAAATAAAAACTCAAAAATGTTTATATCTGTTCCGAGATTTACGTTTAAAAATTCAGCCAAGTAAATTAGGAAGGAAGTGGCTTGGCGTGGCAGAAAAACACATACAAAATTTTCCTTTTTTTTGCGGAAATAAATCTAAAATCTGTACTCACAAAAAACAGAAGGTAAAGATACAGAGAAAACTCAAGTTGAAAACATAAAATACTTTTTTTTTTCTATTTACACAACTTGGAGAAAGAAAAAAAAATGTTTAGGTTTAAATATATGGTTCTAAACATCTTTCTCTTTACATAAAAAACTAGGTAAAAACATGGGCGAGCTTTATTTAAGACGTGGAGTTACGAGAGAAAAAAATATAAAACATTTTGCTTTTTGTATATTGTGTTATTTTTTTTTTAGAGTAATAGTTGTATCAGCCAAAACACAAGAGTACGAGAAAGAGAGAGCGGGGGTGTCAGCAAATTGGCGCCTCCCTGGCGCCTCGTTGCCACAAAGCAAGGCGGGTAGAGAGGTGATTCGCCCGTGTCTAATTGCAAATGTAGCCTCCAAGTGGGCAGTCAAACACAATTTTAGTAACGTCAAGTGATGCTTCACATATAACTGACATGTAACTTGCACCCACTTGTTTCAGAGGAAAATAGCTTTGAGGTACCTGAACATTTAATAAAAAAGTATAATCCAAAATTGTCTATTTTTTTTTAATATCATTGGTCTAAGACTATCTTATTAATATGTTAAACGAAAATTAATAATATTTTCTATAGAGTTACCTCCAGAGTTACGTGTAACGCACACTATAAGGTAATAAAGTCTAAAAATGAAATATATACGACAACAAGTATATAGTTTTAGTTAACAAGCGACTCCCTCCTTTTGCTTTTATTGCTACCATATTTTCATGTATAAAAAAAAAAGTACAGCTACTTTATGTACCAAAGAATTGTCAATTTTTTTTTTTTTTTTTTTTTTTTTTTTTTTTTTTTTTTTTTAGCAGTCACTTCGGCGAAATATGAACACTGATGTGATACTGAGGTACATAAATAATTCTAAGAATTGAGTTACTGAGCAATTAAGTCTTGTATGGAGGCTGCCAATTAGCAAAATTCCAGACAAAAAAATAAAAAAATAAAAAAAAGATGTCACAATGTGCAAAATATTATGAAAATAAAATTTTTGCATTAAATATTTATAAATATATACTGCGAAATTGAAAATTAAAAAATACTTAAAATTCAAAGATAGATCCATATAATTATAAAGTTTCTAATTTATAAAATATTTTCATTGCTCCTATAAGAGTTTTATCATAGTATAACTATAGTTTCTTATTTTTCATTTTATAATTTTGAAGCCCATTTTATACTATTTTTAAAGACATTTTAAATGTGTTTATTTTGATAATTTGAGCCTAATTGATGAAATTGATCTTATGTTTACACACACACTCAAATTTGTAACATTTTACTGTGACTAAATTGTGACATTCTGCATAAAGAATTATTAATTTAGACATGATGTTTTGTAAATTACCGTAAATTAATTATAAATAAATGTATTTTATTTAATTATTATTGTAAATAATGCCTATAGACCAACGCTTGTTTTAATGTTACTATGAACTGCCTGAGTCAATAAAATTTCCTATTTCTTATTTGCATTCGTTTTACAGATGTCCCATAGATCTATATACTTTGTTGATACTTCTACATGATTTACGGATTGGCAGGAAATTTTTAGCGCTCTTTGACGTATTATATATATATATATATATATATATATATATATATATATATATATATATATATAAATATAATCTGCATGTAGCATAAAAGAATATCCACAGAAAAACTATATAAAAATGAATAAATGACTATTACTGAGCACTGTTACATTTTTACAATAAAATAATACAAGCTATTTTATAATACTAAAAAATTGGCTATCTAAAAAAACAAGAAAAAGTCCAAGAATAAATTTGATAATTCTACATAAATTTAAAAAAAAATAATAATAAAAAAATCACAATTTTGGTATATACACAAAGAAACGAGATTTTCATTTAAATTTAAGAGTTCCTAAGACAATGTATTTCTTATATCAATACAAACAATTAAAGCCATACTAAACATTTGCTCGTAAATTTAGCCCATAATATAATAACATTAAATTTGCTATACGACTACAAGACAACTATTATATAACGTAAACTTACCATACATTTTAATTTGCCATAGCAATATAAAAATTCCTCTGTATAATTGAACACAAATTTCGCTAATTAATTTTGTTGTTTTGAGGCTGTAAATTTCATCCATAGTATAATTGCAAACAAATCCTCGAGACATAATAGGGGTAAATAACAACAGACAGGAGAGGAGGGGGGGGGGCAATTTTTTGAAGCAGAAATATCGGACACAAAGACAAACAATAAGAAAAAAGCAGGCGTCAAATGTGCCTAATTCCCCCCCGCTCACTCAAAACAAATTGTCTTTTAATCTCTTACGTCGCTTTTATTTCCTTCTTATAAATTTTTTCGAACGTCTTTTTTTTTTATATATAATGTATTTGTTGTGATTGCCCAGTGAAGCAAAGGAAGGGAAATACCGCCCGGCAGAACGACAGTCTTTTGTTATAGTTTTTAAGTCTATTTAATTGGATCCAAAGTGTCGTAATAAAAAACATAACGTCTTATTTTCATTTACTCCAAACTTGGCCACGCAGACATTTTTTTCTTCTTCCCTCTCCCTAATTGAAGAAACAAATCTTATTTTTATTTGTTACGCCAATTATTTTTTTAAATAACTTTTATACTTTTCTTTTTCTTATTTTTTAATGATATTATAAAAAAAAAGAGAAATAAAATTTTATTTAAGTTTATTTAGCGGCGGGCAGATCGTTCTCTAATTATATTTGCGGTTGAGTGAGTCGTCTTATTAATTGAGAATCATCACACGTAAATTTAATTTCTTTAACTTAAAAAAAGAAAGAAAAAAAAAGTTTTTAAATATATAAAAAAAAGTTAAGAATTTAATTATATATTCTAGACAGCATAATTTGCTATAATTTCATTTTAGAATTCAATTTTGTAACTGAAAACTTTCTTTTTCACGATACAAAGTTTGACGTGCTTCTCTTCAGAAATAAAAACTTGTTGTATGTTAAAATATTCTGTGAATTGTGTTGCTATTGTTACGTTTACATTTTGAGATAATTAACCCGATACTTCAAAATCACGATATTATTACTTAAATATTTTAATATTTGCTCATATACTGTATAACATTTTTTATTAGTAAGTAATATAAAGGGATTTTGGCCTAAAAAATTAAAGCAAAAACGTAAAATTCAAGAGATGGGACTATATCATTTATAAATCTATTATATATACCTCCTTTCTATACTTTCTAACTCTAACAAACTGGGGTTAAGAAACTTTAAAGTAGTCAAATTTTAGAATTCATGACGTCATTAAATCCGGGTTTACAATAAAAATTGTAGTACAGGTTGCCTACTTTACAAGTTTTCTTCCCCGATTGTGAGATTATTCACGTAATCGGGCTGGGACAAAATATGTGTATGGATATACTAGTTCTACTTCTCTCTCATTATTTATCATTAAGAGCATTTTTTTAAGGCCACTGGTGTGTAATGCGTGAATAGGTTGCATGTAAGACTCACCTTTATCAACTGCATTGGTTGCAGTGACGTCACGGCTTGGTGCAAGGTCACGTGATGGCTCCGCACTCTCAGGAAAGACGACCACGGTGTCACTTCTCCTCAGGTACTCCCTGATTGCATCCTCCTCCTTGAGTTTTTCTTCTGACTTGACTGACACTATGGCTAAATATTCCCTGAGTTTGCCTGACTTCCCTGAGTTGACTACGCCATTCTCTGCATACTGACTCCTGATCTCCTCACTCTCTGATACCTCTGTCTTAACTGAGTACTCCTTCAGTTTGACTGAATTGTCCCTGATCTCAGGGCTCACTATTGCACACTTGCTCAGGTACTTCCTGATCTTGTCACACTCTAGATTACCGTTGGTCAGCTCAGGAGTGAGCTCAGGATTATTTGAGGTTTCAGGAAGGTTCTTGGAGCTTTCTGAGCGGTGATTGTGGTTGTCATCTGGGCTCATTTGTGGCGAGGGTCTCGCAGGCAGCTCGTCTATCTCTAACTCAGCATCAGCCTCGTGCCCATCTTCGTGTGGCTTTACCTCCAGCTCGTCCAGCTCGTCAACTACAACACGAGACAACACGTCAGTGACGCAAAAATCACATTCAGGGGAAGTGTGATTTTTTTTTTATTTTTTTTTACAACCTTCTTTTGTGAATTCAATGAGTATTACCAAAAATCATTATAATATTGATACAAAAATAACAAAAATTTGCAATAAAAATTAAGTTATTTTTATTATAGAAATTATAACTTAATTAATATTTAAATATAGCTGCGTCAAAGGAACATTATTTTCAATTTTTACAGCATAAAAAAAAAAAGAAATTTAACGTGTTTTATTTAATCATAATTTATCGCGAGTAATTGCGATGTAAAATGTTTAAAAATTAAATTAAAACGTCAATACATATCAATAGAGAGCACCTCTTTGTAAATTAAAACAATAACTAATTGTGTCAATCAATTTGTATGGCGGCAGTATGGCGCAGTAATTGAATATACAACGACAAAAACATGATTGACTGAAGCTATGTTCAACGAGGTGAGATAATCTAGTCCAGCAGCGTGCATTATACAAGTGAAGTCACTCGGCGTGAAGTGAGCTTCATTTTCATTAGGATTAGCCCGGTATCATTTAGACTTAGTGACCACGTCTATAGCATATCAGGAGTGGGGGAGGCAATCAGCAGGAGAGCTGCTCTACATTAATAATTATAATATTAATATGGAGTTAATAACTTTGGTTTAAATTAAAATACAATGCGACGTACTTTATTTTTCTTCAATTATATTAGATATAATGCAGTCAAGAAACGGTAAAAAAAAATCTGACATTTTGAAACATTAAAAAAAAAAAAAAAAAAAAAAAGTAGTCCTAATTAAAAATAATAATACATTAACTAATGCAATAAGATTTATTACAAAACGAAGATATTGCACCGTGTGAAAGGGTCATTATTTGTTTGTTTTTTTAAGTTTAGCAGTAAAAACACATGATACGATGAAATATGTTCAAATGTCACAAAAACAAGAAATAATTCGACGCAACACATGTAAACATTTTGCAAACAACGCGGTATACGGGGCGAAAAAAAAAAATGTTGGATTTACATTTTAATTCACCACAGTGATGTTAAATTAAAATATTTGGTTGTGATATAATTAATTAATATTTGTAGCGCGGTGAAATGTATGAGAAGCAACTCTGTTCTCTCTCTCTCTCTCTCTCTCTCTCTCTCTCTCCTCTCGGTGCCATATGTCGTGTCAATAATTAAGCCACGTCAAAAATGCAAATTATCTCCCCCCCCCCTCTAGCCCCCCGTGGCACAAATTACATTTCCTATACTCTCTCTCTCTCTGTCGTGTCTTGGTCATCATTTTTACATCAGTTTAATCTGGTTTTTGTGGCAGATAAAAGCTCGCCCAAATGACTTTTCATTTTTTTTTTTTTTTTTTACATATAACATCGATATTAAATGCTGATGCCCGCAGCTCTAATAGGTGATGTAGCGTATTTACATATTGTGTATGGAGAGAGAATTAGCTTTTTAATTTTAATTTCATATTCACAACACATATATTTTTTTTATTACATTTCCCCTGGATCATTTTTTATATATACATATAATGAAAACATTTTATATTAAAATGATATTTTAATTAATTATTTTAATTTTTAATATCATCATTTTCCTGTTTCAAAATGTTATTTTAAATTTGAATACTGATGAAATTTCCCACGATATATATTCAAAGTCAAAAGGGCTGATATTCTGATACTCGTACATAGTGTTTACTAATTTGCGGGGAAGGAGAGGGAACATCAAACGTTTCACCCCCCCCCCCCCTTCATATTTAAACAAAGGTATATGCCAACTTTTATTAGACCAAAATCTCTCTACTGTGCTCACATTAAATACAAATTTTAATTATTTATTATTGTTTTATCTTTGCACTCAGCCATGTATATGTATTTTTTTTTTTTTTTTTTTTTTTTTTTTACTCAGCCCTGCCTGCATTTTATATACAGATTTAGACTCATTTTATTGTGGCTTCTTTTAAAATACATTGCACTTAAATAATTTACATTTTTGACTCTTTTTAAAGGCATACAAAAATGTTGGAACAAAATCCTGCCTAATTACAGTTAATAATAATAATATTGTGATTGTAATTATACAATCTTTCATGGGCTATACAGAAGAGAAGCTAATACCCCATGAGGTTACTGGAAAAGACTCTGAGAATCCATACACATTTTGTGTCCAGTCAACCTTGGTTGCAAATTGTTCTTGTGTTATCTAGGGCTCTTATATTTACCTAGTCTACATATCTAACATACCTAAAAATCAACGTTGATTTTGAGGCCGGAGTTGTTAATTTTTAATTATTTTGATTTCCACGTCATAAACTGAAACTTCCATTACTTAGAAATCAAAATAATGAAAGATAAATTAGATTAGAAATCAAATGACTCCGACGAAATCAACATATGAATTTAAACAATAAAACCCTTTGAAATTGAATTGATTTTCAGCTATTTTATGATATTAACTGTAATTAGACAAGTGTTTGTTCAACGTGTTCTATGCCTTTAATTCTTACATGGAATTAAATTGCCATCAGAACGAGAGAAATATTGAAAAATTCCAAATTTTTCAATCCCCCCCCCCCCTCTCCCCCCCCCCCCCCCCGTATTTTATGCAACTAGAGTGCTACATTTGAGCAGCGGGTTGCATAACACAATATTCAAACTCGTTTAGAAATAATTTGTGGTGAAATCATGTGGTACTCATTAGAGTTTGCCGCAAAACCGCAGGTCACGTGAATATAGCTAGAGACCACGTGGTCACGCAGTCACGTTTTAATGAGCACACGTACCGCATCCGAGAATAATTAAAAAATAATAATAATATAAAAATAACGTGTTAAATGTATACGGCACTTACTGTCAATTATAATGGCATTTAGATTTCTTAGTGTCATATCATACGAGAGATTTTATAATGAGTCTTCATAACATAGCTGCGTCTAAATTTTAATAATTATAAATGGTTTTTATTGAGGCCACAAAATGTATACTTTGTATACTTTACTCGCATGGTCCTCTGACTTATATTAAACATAATTCTTATGTTGGATTGATGCTATTTCCCACAAGTCAGTATATACTGACCTTTCAAACATATTGTGTTAAAAATGAGATGACTATTCGCTATGAGAATTCAAGATATGAAATATATAGTGATCGCCTCAAGGTACACAAATGACCGCGACTCCACGACTTATTATCCTCCTCATATACATACCCTCAAGCCAATCACGGTTCAGCTTGCTAATAATACAGTATTCTGATTGGCCTTAGGTTTCTTTATGTCTATCAAATAACCTTATATGTCAGAGATTGTCTCAAGGCGATCAAGAGTACAATTTTGACGTGCTTTCAAAATTGCATCTGCTGGCTACCACTCCATTGTTCTCTCGTTAACTCCGTTTTTTTTTTTTTTTTTTTTTTTTTTCCTTTCGTAATAACCCTTTTACATATAATATACTTGCTGTGGGGGCGCTATTAAACTCTGACAAAATATACTCAAGATTCATATATGGAAAGAGAGAAATGAAAAGAAAAATTTGCTATATGCACGTAAAAAAAATCATTGTTCATGCAACAAAAAAATATTAAAGTTTCAATAATTTCTCTCCAGCTATAGATATTTAAACTGACTTGGTCATTCATAAAGAAATATATATTTTTAAACCTTACATATACATTTATATATTTTTTTAATTGAGAAAAAAAAATTAACGCAGAAATAATTTTCACGTGACACCTGTCACCGCAAGCCACATACGAAGTCGGTTACCCCAAGTAAAGATGAATTTTTATATTTTTTATTATACAAGTAGAGACATCTCATTATACTGACGTTTTGCATGAGTCCTTAGGGCGAAATATTTCACATATTATTCTATATATACATAGTCTTATACTTATAACATTTTACCGTCAATATACTGTGTATATTATATAGAGCATGCTACGTATAATTAAAACTGCTAATTAATTAAGTCATAATTCCAGAGAAATTATTATTTACTTGAGAGGTATAATGTTATCATAAATATTAATAAGTACAACATAAATATTATATGACAGTGAAAATAAAATATAACGAAGGAAAATAATAAAAAATAATACACGGAAAAAACACACTATAAAATAAGCAGATATAAGAATCCTGTATATATACTGCAATACGTAATTGCCTCGAACAGATACTGATGTTACAAGTTACAATAATATCTGATTCAGGTAATACAAAGGTGTGAATCACGTAGGTGAAATTTTAGTACATCAAAACCTTTTTACAGATTAAAGGCGTAGAATACCTTGAACAAAAAACATGCCTTATATCATAAGAGACCTAAATATCAACGTTGATTTCGCCGGAGTCATTGATTTCTAATTTATTTACCATTTACGAAATGGTAGCTGCGGGTTTATGACGTCGGAACTCACTAGTCCACGCGCTCGAAAACAGGCGAACTGTGACGTCATAAACCCGTATCTGCCATTTAGTAAATGGAAAATAAATTAGAAATCAATGACTTCGGCCAAATCAACGTTGATATTTAGGTTTTTTATGATATTAGACATGCTTTTTGTTCAAGGTGTTCTACGCCTTTAATATTATATTAAAGTTTACAGGATTTATGTATCTCATTGGTAGCACCCAAAAACAAGCCATATGATATGATATGATATGATATGATATGATATGATATGATATGATATGATATGATATGATATGATATGATATGATATGATATGATATGATATGATATGATATGATATGATATGATATGATATGATATGATATGATATGATATGATATGATATGATATGATATGATATGATATGATATGATATGGATATGTTCGATTTGGTATTTTTCAATGAGAAAATAATTTTAAATTCTGATACAATTTTTCCCCCTGTAATCTGTAAAAGTAAATAACAGTATTAGATACGTAAATGTATCTTATACATTACAAAACAAATACGACCTGAACCCTCTATATATATATGTAGAGTAAATTACATTTTGTTTGCATTGAAAGCAAGGTTTCTATAGATCAAAAGGTATAATGACTAACGGAGACAAAAGCGATTCGTTAATTACTTCTTGACGATGTTTGTACCTTTTTTCTTTGTCCCTTGACATCAAAGCCGATGCAAACATCAAATTTCAATTAATTTTACCTGATTTGTATGTGTGCGTGTGTTAAAGTTGCGGTATAGTATAATCAATCAATTAACTTATGCCCATATATCTCATCCATCATAACCTCAGGAGAGTAAAATTGTCATTTGAAACATTTCTCTTGCATATATTTTACTTTTGTAACATACTTACATCAGTATATGATTGAGTATTTCATATATAGTGAATTTTTATCCCATGGTATTCATTATATAATAAAATGTTCATTGCATGTGTTACAAAATAATTATGGATCTTATTCACATTATAAAGGCATAAACCATAGAAGAAAACATAAACATTTATATCACAAAACACTTGATGGGACTTAACATTATTAGTCTCAAAGCATTGATCAGAAAACTTCAATTTATGCAAAGCATATTCATATTAATTTTTGCCTGCTTCTATGACGTCAGAAACCGGAATTGTCACGCAAATAGCATACTTTACATCAGTATTTTCACGCTCCCTTGTGGGACCACCTTCACATTTTGGTAAAAAAATTGTCATCAGTTTTTGAGATCCCATTTTTTGTCTTATCACTAATCATTAAAAAGCACCATGCTATTTCACGGGGTATATAATGGTTAAAAGAATATGATGGAATAATAATATAATAATAAAAAGAAATTTAATTTTTATATAGAGTATAAATAAGACTCAGAATTTTAAATCAATATGAAAAATGATATTCATCTAACGTAATTTCATTATAATTTTAAATTTTTGATGTGAATTTAATTAAGAAAAAAGCTCTGACATATATTTTAATAAATAATAAACATAGTGAAGAGATATATTAAAAAATGTTATATTATACGTATAGCAGAAAGCAGCAGCCAGCAAGGGTATATATATAAATGTAAACAAATGTGAATTGAAGCGAAACTTGTATTATAATCATGCTCGCGATATTTTGTCAAAGCAACCAGGGAGTACTCTGATCTTAGCTAATAAAGTAATGTGTGCGAGCAGGGAGTATTAGTTGTATATATAACATAAACATATATAGGGGTAAATGATATGTTATTATTATGAATTATTTCTCTTGATTATTGTTATATTGTATATACAATTTTCACGTGCAATTTCACTCGGAGAAAAAAAAATTGTCAGAGAGCGGTTATTTTTAACTATTTGGTTGTATAATCAAATTATTAAAAACAGGGGTCACAATAATTATTGTAATATCTAACAAGGAAACATTATATTATAATTTTCCTTTCATAAATATTATGAAAAAAATTAAACTATATAAATTAAAATTTTGATATCTATTTACATTTCACTGCGTGTAATCAAAAATAAAATAAATTGAATTAATAAAGTAATTTCTACTAACTTAAAAAGTTTTAGTATTGGTAATGGTTTATTTTATTTCATGAAATATAATTATGCATAAAACTATACGTTGTTTTCGTTTACAATTGTACACAAAACGGGTTGCGTATATTTTCGAGAAAGATTTTACAATATGAGCCTTGATAAGATTGGTATGAGTATATAAAATTTCGTAATCGTGACGTCATAAAACTCCCCTTGTAAATAAAAAGACAGCCGATAGGGTAGCTATAAAAAGATGTAGAATTACGTAAATGATTACTTTTTTTTTTCTATATACGACGTATACGTATTTTATTTCTTACGTCTGAGCAGTTAGTGAATTGATTAAAAAACTTATCATAGTGACGTATATAAAACATCACGTGCGACTTCTCACGGGACATTATAAGAGGTGATTCTGATATTGATGAAAACTTCAATTGTTCACGATGTTTGAAAATAATTTAATTATGTGCAAGATAACGTTTAATTTGATTTTAATTTTGCAGGTGCAACCAAAGCTGTATAATGTATTTGAATGAGCAGTAAAAAAATTTGTTATTGTTTTCTGTATACCCTTCTTTATGCTCCCTTCTTTCCTTTTTTCATTTTATTCTGTTTTATATCTTTCCAAAGCGATTGTACTGTACGTATGATTTAAAACAATCATATCAAAAGATATAAATAAAAAAAATCTTCTCTTAAAAATTAATCAGTCAACACATTTGTGCCTCATAAAAAAATATTTCAATTTTTTTACGGGGGCGAGGTTTCTAATAATAAAAATAAAAAAAATTGTCAAATTTATTTCAATGGATGCACACATCATGTATCTTATAAACATCTCACTGGTGCAGATTTAATCTCGAGTGCAATAAAAACCTGTCTCACGCTGAGATACCGCGACTTTTGCCGCGGATTAAAACTCGCGCGTGTGTGTGGGGGAGAGTTTCATCAAATTATCATCGACACTTTTTATTGCTTAATATATTTTTTTTTTCATGTCTCCTTTCTTCCATTTGTTACAATTTTTTATAATAGAATTGAGATTGAAGAGAATAGTTGTTCTTTTAAGTTTATTACTTCAACTTTTAGATTATCATTATTTATTTATTACAATAGTATGTATTAAAATTATGATAAAATGAAAAACAAAAGATATACTGGTAATGTTTGTTTCTAAGCTTTAAAAATGAAAACAATTGTTAGGAATATCTTTATAACGCATAGTCCCTGTCTCTCATCACAAGAAACAAAAATAACAGGGCGATATTTTTGTTTCTCGTATAATTCAAGCGATGTGAGCACTGATTAGCTTTATTTATTTTAATTTAATTCATACCTCTTTGTTCCTTTATACATGATATATATGTTGAAAAAAAAACACAATTTAGTCTGCAAACTACACGCAAATATTAAACTTTGAAATCATCAGCTGAAATATTTTTCCATTGTTAAGAACACCTGATATCACGATATGATATGGCGAGGTTTAAATATGGTTAATTTTTTGTTTTTTCTTCGTATAAACATAGTATAAGTATATTATTCTAGTATTAATATACTTATACTATATGGTATAAATCTGAAAAGAATGAACGGAAGTTCATGGGAAAAAAGTTTCATGCCTCAACAGCAACTAATTTTTATCACTTCTAAATGAACGAGAAAGCATGATCAGCCAATGAAAGTGTATAATATTTTAAGGGCAACTAATCAGTATTCAATTTTTTTTTACTTTATAGTTTATAGAAGCATTAATATAATAAAAAATATTAGGGGGGCCAAAAAAAGGTAAAGCGCCTGGCATATAGGCAATATGTTGAACATGTGTGTTACACACGTTGCATAACCAGTAAATTCTGCAGGCTCACTCGCCATTTTGAACCATAAAAATTTCCATACACGTGTTGATAACAAACAGAAACAAATTCCTCTTCGATAAAAATGGTAGGTAAATAAAAAAAATCACGTACGTATACCATTACAATAATTAATAAAAAAAAGGCAACAATAAAATTGAAAATAAATGGCTCAACTTGTGTATTTAACGTAACTATATAAAAATAAAAAACACATTTCACTCATACAATAAAAATTTAATGGTGCTAATTGATCATTTGATGTTATTGACCACGTGACTGTGACGTCACACCTACTAGTCACGTGATCAAGATATTAGTAATATTTTTGTTGTTACATTTACGATGAAATTGAATACGAAATATTTGACGATAGAGAAACGTTTCTTTGACAATATCGTTGGTATAAACTGCCAGGGTCAATAAAATGTCTTACTATACATATGACGGGTCTACAATGAAGAGTACGCAACAATGCACACGTCACTCAACAATGTCCTGTGTCACATCACCAATGAAACAATTGAAATATCACCCTCTGTGTATTTGTCATCTTTTGACAAAAAAGAGAGGGGAAATTAAAACGTCTGAAACAAAAATTATAGTAAATAGAATCATAAGGAATGTATGCTTGAATATTATCATTTTTTAAAACAATGTTTAATACCTGATCTTTGTTCTAACCATCTTAACCATGCTTAATTTAACTTTATATAGTAAAAAATGCAGTAAAATATTTAATGAGATATTTCCTGCAATTTAAAAGTCACTGCACTATTTATTACTAAGTTAATAATAATAAATAATAATAAAAAACATACTGGATTCAATAAATAAAATGAGAAAGCACTCAAAGAGGAAGGAAAAATATAGATTTTCCCATGACTTTGTCTAAATTGACAATGCTTTAAAAGGGCGAACATCACACAGATTATATATATATAGTAGTGGGGGGTAAATGATTGTGATTTATCTTACCTAAGACCAGCACGTGTTCAATCCACCCTTTTTTTTGATCACATCATTTGAAGTTGAAAATTAATTATAGATACCTTCCTAAACTAACACATGATTAAATATGAAAAGAAAGAATGTGGAAATCATATTAATTCGATTGTTATTACAATGAAAGCGTCATGAGTCAGATTTACGTTCCACATGAGTTGACAGATCATCCCTCATCTCACATGACAATACCTTGCACCCCATCCTCCTCCCTCTTCCACCCCCTTGTGTCTACTGCTGCCTGCCACCCTTCCTTACACTAACTTTGGTCACGCCGAGTTACTGCGTTCAGACAAGGTGCATTTTGGACATTTAGATATGCCAGCTAGGGGAGACACCCTCAATCTACGATTGTTTATTATCGATATTTTAATTAATCGACTTCTCAGTATATAAACAAAAGTATCCATTTTATTGAAAATATCAAATAAATACAAATAATGGCGTCTATTTACAAAAACATTGCATCAAGTAATGGCTAATTCATTTTGAATGCTGATTATTCATTATTATGATCATTTAGTGTTACATTCAACAACAACTTCGATACAACATTTCAATACGGTAAAAAAAATTGAATTAAAATATAGTTAATTTTAAAAAAGCAGCATATTTAATTGAATTGCTGTTATTTTCTAATGCAAAAAGGAAAAAAAAAAAAAAAAAAAAAAAAAAAAGGAATAATACTATAAAAAAAAATCATCTTATGATACAATATATACACTTTTTATATAACATACAAGTAGACGAATAAAACAGTATTCTTGAAATAATTCATTTCACCAACCAGAGCCTACATCAACCTTCCTCTCATAAGCCAATTGTCTCAAACATCGATTAAATAATAATAATGTGCTATCTATAGCGAGATCTCAAATAAATAATATTGTTATAATAAATAATAATAATAATAATTAAAAAAAAAAAAAAAAAAAAAAAAAAAAAAAAAAAAAACTTTGTATGAAATAATAGTATATTATTTCTTATATAGCACGCACATTGTGCATTATTTTTAGTGTGTAAGTCTGACTATCATTTCTCATTGTTCTAATTGTTGAACAAGAACCTGCAAATGTGCAATGTTTGTATATGATTGTAGGAGATAGAAATGAATAAACATATTTGAATTTTGAATTTATTTGAATTTTGAATTTTGAATTGCTATAAATATCGATATCTGAGGGGTTGCTGGGAAGTGAGTCAGCACCTACATACGCTACATAAAGTTCACTCACGCATAATCTGCGCGTCTTCCTGTACTCTCTGATGCAACCCTCCCCCTTTTCCCCCCGCCTAGGTTTATATGCAACCCACTCCCTCCTTTCAGCCCTTCCTACTTTTATGTGAGACTTCTTTTGTCATGTTAATTATTTTTTACACGAATTTCATATTTTATTTTCTTAGTATATAAAAAAAAAAACTATGCCGGCTCGCTGCTTGCAACCATTTTTTATACACGTTGAATAATTTATCTTATTAATTAATGTCATTTTAAAAATATAAAGCCATCTTTTTATATATAAACAACGAAATTTAAGCTTATTTTTATGTAAATTAAGAAATATTTTTTCGTATTTTGATTTCATTATTTTAGTCCTAAAATCTTTTTAGACAAATACAGAGAAACTATTTTCTCAATGAATTTGACGAGTTTTGATACGACGTGTAAAGATATAACTATATAGGAATGCAATATAAGTTTTCTATTCATTTTTTTTATTATTGTTATGTAGCTTTTGAGAGTGGCATAAAAAGTTTTTATTTTTTTATTAAAGATATGTTGAGGGTGAGAGTAAGCTATCATTAGACAACGAGTGCATTTCCTTAACTTTCTTGTCATTCATCTTCTCAAAAACTGGACGCTCATTTCCTAGACACTTTTCACGTCAACACAAACTAAACAAACATTAGTCACAATTTTACATCAACATCGCGCTATCTCAAATATCTATGCATCAAATGTATTCAGATACTGTGATATATAACAGTTTACTCTATACGGGCGCACGTATACACATACAATGCATTCAAAGCTTCTTATATCATGATTCAAAGATGAAGCATTAAATTAACGTAATACGTACTCGATAAATACATTATATTGCTGCAATTTAAAGAATAAAATTTTATAACACAGTGTAATTGTGCCATACATTTCACACATAAAATTGTAGCAAAATATGACGATATATGTATAAATAATATTCTACAAGTTTTCCATTCACCAGGATTAGAAGAAAAAAACATTAAAGCTGACTATATAATGAGCAGTGATTGATGTTGAAAAGGAAAGGAGTCTCGTAACTCGAACCCGGATCTTTAGTTTCTCATGTGTAATTCAACTATATGCTGCTTTGTTTTAAATAGTTACCACAGTGGCCGGGTGGGTGGGGGGGGGAGAGAATGAGAGAGAGAGAGACCAAAGATCCGGGTACGAGTTCCGGTCGAGCCGAATTCCTTTTCAATGTCAATTTACTGGCTTATCACACGGTGTAACACGAAAGCTAACCCCTTTCAATAATAATATATATTTATACAATAATTGATATGTAAAAACATAAAACTTATATGTAACTGCACTTGTCGGTGAGCTATACCTTCAAAATATTAGTGACCACTGACCAGTTACTATATAAGTTACCTCCCACTCAAAATACCTTGAGTAGTAAGGTCAGAAGGTAGCGACATATTTGGAAGCTTGGAGAACCAACAGATAGTAAGAAACACCTCCTTCTTCTCCCCTACAGCTGCGACCAACACTATACGGTAACTATGGTAACTAGAGACAACAAGGTGCGTCTTCAAAGTTTTTCCTTGTTTTTCTTCTCAGAAACAATAATAACGTGGGTGGTCTGTAGCCACGTGACTTATTTACGGCACTATAATAATATCTCACACCTGCACTGTGTATATCGTTTGTTATGTATACATGCATATTATAATTATATATAAATTCCTATGAATTTAATTAAAATTCAACGAGTGTTATTTTCATTTACATAAACACGTTAAATAAATTTAAAAAATAAAAGAGCTATATAAATATATAAATGTTGTCAATAAAATTTAATAAATTATTTTTATAATAAATTTAAAATTTAATTAAAACAAACTGGTAATAAAATAAACATATTTGTGTTTACATCAAGTATAGAGTTTATTTTATTATTTGTATTAGTATATATAATTATATGTGAGGCTAAAAATGTATGTAACAGTCCGTATAGATCGGTATTATTTTATTAATTCTGTATTAAAAAAAAAAAAAAAAAAAAACGGTTCATCTACCAAACAAATACCAGACTGAAACGAGGTTGCACAAGAAATATGGAGAAACATTTCTTTACAAACCCTAGTCTTTGATTGCATCAACCGGAACAACAAAAAATCTGATTGAAACGTCAAAATTATTCATCATATAATTAAAACACAAAGCCAGTCTTTGATTGTTAATTAGAGTGGCGTTAATTTTAACCTACTGAATATACTGTATATAAGAAAGGGGTGATTAAAATTATAAATGATAGAAGGTTCATTCAGAGATCACACAGCTCCCCAGCTGCACGGGAACAAAAAAATGCATCGCAGCTTCTCTAATCAGATTTCACGGTAAAAATGTGGAGCAGATAGAGAAAGAAAAAAAAACATAATAAGGATATGTATCACAAAGATAGGCCTTTGTTTCACCCTGATTTCAAAATCACTGGTATAATGCATAGAGCACTCAAGAGGCTTGACCTCTGATTTTTTTTTTATGCCTCTCTTTCTTTCTTGCTGTCTCTCACACACACACATGACTTTTTCACCCCAGACTCCCAATAATTTGCTGTCTATGTAAAAACTTCTACTGCATAAGTATTAATTGCAAGCCGTATAGATATCACGGATTATTTTCCTATATTATATAATGTATGAGATACATACAGAGGTACTAAACATAACATAAAAATTATTTAAAAGTAAATGTGGGTCAGCTGCCATACAATTTGACGTTGATTACATAATGATCTGGGTAAAAAAATTATATACAACTATATCTCACTCTTCCTTCCCTTGAACAGCGGGTTACCTGTGTGTTCTCCAAATAAATACTTTGGTTGCAAAGCAGTTTTTTTTCTTTTTCTCCAGAACATTTGCACATCTTTCCACTAATCAGCTAAATAATCGTGTACAACATTCAACTATAATTAAAAAAACACAATGCTATTGATTTCTCATTAGTCTCTCTCTCTCTCTCTCTCTCTCTCTCTCTCTCTCTCTCTCTCTCTCTCTCTCTCTCTCTCTCATTCAGGTGTTCTCCACTGACGTGAGCACCAGCCAACATCCAATAAGCTTAAACCACACCCTATATACACCTGAGCAAAGTATGAGCCAATGAGCATGTAGCACACCTGGACAGGTAGCCAATCAGAGAGCGGTGCACACCTGGTGCTCACCTGCTTGCGTCCTCATTGGAGCACCAATCACATGTTACTATATCTCTCAAAGAATTGCGGCACTGGATATACTTGCATTTCAAAGTTTGTGAGATTTTTTTAAACCAGAAGTATAAAAAAAAAAGTTAGCAATAATTTGTATTTTTATCTTTATATTAGAAATTTCTACACAAATTTTAACTCTTACATTATTGAGAAGCAAGGTGTAATAAATGTCAAAGTCAGTGAAACGTGACCAATATGTGTGTTAATCTATTACATAATTACACACCTAACAGGTAAAAATCTAAAATAAAAATGTAAATTTCAGCTGTATCTCGCAGCGCCTACAATATACGCACTCGCCGTGTAGTTCTCCCGCGATCAATACTCGCGCGCTCTCTCTCTCACTGAGCAAACTCCACCCTCTCACTCGCGCACCTGTACAGGTATCATTGGACGTAACCTCATTCTCCGCTTTCTGATTCGTTGACCAATTGAGTTACCTAAATATAAGTTCAGAATCGTTGACTGGAGCTTGAAACATTAAATGTAACAGAGGTGAAGTGGAGAACAAAAATGACGTTGGAGAGGTGAGTGTCGCAGTAAGATAAACAAACAAAAGACGATCGCAGCCTCCTCGTGTCCACACCAGATAAGCAAGGTGTCACCGCAAAAACTGACAATATTCTCTCACAATTAATGTGGTCTGGGGAAGTTTTAATTGCGACTCTATATATAGAAACCCCGTGAGCTAAATATAATATTATAAAGTGCTTTGTCTCCAAAGTTGCAATGTTCATTATGTTTTAGAATTAAATTTTCATCTAACATTTCGAGAATTGAAAATTTAACAATTAATATCACATTTAAATTTTATAGGTATATATAATTATTATTTTTACGCAAATTCTCTAACAGCTCTATAAAAAATATTTAAATATTTATAATTTATCATTTTATTCCTTCAACTTTGGCGTTGAGCACCGGAAAAAATAATAGCCTTATGCTAGCTCATTTTCAGCACAATTTGTTCAATGCAACATAATTAATCTATGCTATGTAATACTTCATAATAACTATGCTACAAAGCAGGACTATTATATTGTACAGCATAATTATTTATATTGATCTAATATAGTATAACATTTATGCTAATAATGACATAAATGCAGCATAAATTAAGTACTTTATACTTTCCGTGTGCGTAAATAAAAAAAAATATATTAGCAGTAGAAACGCTAATAGGATTTAACATATTATACAGCTTTGGGGGGGAATAAAATTTCAAAATTATACTTCCTTCTTCCTTTCCATATACACCGTGATGTTTCACAATTTTATTCCGTCTTTAGGTCGCGGTAAATATATACATTTCCTTTACTGGTTTGAATATCGATAAGTCACGTACATGCGAGCAATATTATCAAAACATCCGTAAATAAAAATACTTTTTCCTGACCACACCGCTGATTTGTGATTTCACAACAAACAATATACACGTATATGCATGGAAATAATAACAAATAATAAAACCAGCATTTTACTATTAAGATTTTAATGCTTTCATATATACAATTCTCCCAATACTAATTTGAGAGGATGCAGTGTATGTAAAATCAACTGTGATTGGCTGGTAGCTTTATAACACGCTCTTTGATTGGTTTATAGCACTCCGGATGCAGCTTTTGGCGGGAAAGACGTTGTTTTGGCATACGTGTATATCATTTACATAAGAAGAAAATTAAATCTGATTCAAAAAGTTGGCACCTGACCCTCTAGGATCGCTCTGAAAAAAATAATGTGTATTAAGGGAGCAATTCTAAGAATCATGACCAAGTTTGAGCATCCTAGGTTGATAACTCGAATTTTGGTGGCGCCAAAACCAAAAGTGGTAATTGCGAGCGCTGGAGCGGCGGAGCGCTTGTAGGGACATTTGAGTACTCATATCTCGTAAAATATTAAAGGTAGACGTTTAAAACTTTTTTTATTAAAAGAAAACTTACATGTAGTTATAATGAAATCTTTAATTAGTGATTTCAAAAATTATTGCTTCCATTAAAAATTTCTCAAAATGGTAAAAATCAATATATTTTTTCTTTTATAAAGTCGTGCTACACATCGTTAAAAATTATTTTTGACTCATTTACGGTCTAGGTGTATCAACCATGTTTATTTAAACATGAAAAAGTGATTATCAAAATTCTTGAAAATTTTGGTGACCTACAAATCAAGTCCCCAAAATGACGCTTTTTCTAAAATTCGACATGTTCGTGAGCAAATAAACCGGGTCCTTCCTAATTTTTAAAATATTTTATGCATATGAGACGAAAGCTAAGAATGTGTACTTTAAGAAACTGCAATAAAAGTTTTGCTTTTTTGCGTCTGTTATTTTTTACAGCGGTTTCTGTAGAGGCCTCTGCGCGGGGTCAGCGCGTCGCGTAGCACCGCTTACCGGCTCATCGCAGTAACTTTGCGAGCCTATAAAACTAATCTGCTACCCCAAACTTGATGTTACTTTACATCAATGTAACTGGCATATTATGAAGAGTTATAATCCAAAATAAAAATGGTGCTTTTTGATTTCCATGAATTATGTTCGAGTGCCGCGTGTGACAATGCAATACGAGAGCTTGGAGTATGGCTTGTGTATAACATGCATCTCTCTTATTCAAACATGAAGTGATTTCTGCAGTAAGTTATCACTATTTTATACTTCGCAACTTTAACTATGATAATTTGTCTACCCCCCCCCCCCCAAATCAAATTCTTATCCTCCTCCGCCTCCCCCCCCCCCTTAATGGGTTTTTACAAAAATGCGAATTGCAAAATAAGCCTAAACTCAAACATGATGTACACGTGACATTTGCGGGTCTAGTTACTAAACTCACAAATTTTACTTACTTAAGTTTTAGTTTGAATCGTTTTTAATTAGTATATTTCTAAAAAAAAAAAAAAAAAAACGAGGGGGAAAAATGTTTAACTTTTTTTTTTTTAGTTGCGAGGCAATAATATGTGGCGGAACGTCATATTCGAAAATGAGTGATGCAGCTTACAAACAAGTTATACTTTAGGTCTTATTATCGTATTGAATATTATTTACACGGGCAAAAAAATCATTAAAAAATAGGTAACACTGATTTTTTTTTTTTTTTTTTTTTTTTTTTGAAGGCAAATTATCCTAGTTAAAGTTGCGAAGTATAAAATAGTGATAACTTACTGCAGAAATCACTTCATGTTTGAATAAGAGAGATGCATGTTATACACAAGCCATACTCCAAGCTCTCGTATTGCATTGTCACACGCGGCACTCGAACATAATTCATGGAAATCAAAAAGCACCATTTTTATTTTGGATTATAACTCTTCATAATATGCCAGTTACATTGATGTAAAGTAACATCAAGTTTGGGGTAGCAGATATAGTTTTATAGGCTCGCAAAGTTACTGCGATGAGCCGGTAAGCGGTGCTACGCGACGCGCTGACCCCGCGCAGAGGCCTCTACAGAAACCGCTGTAAAAAATAACAGACGCAAAAAAGCAAAACTTTTATTGCAGTTTCTTAAAGTACACATTCTTAGCTTTCGTCTCATATGCATAAAATATTTTAAAAATTAGGAAGGACCCGGTTTATTTGCTCACGAACATGTCGAATTTTAGAAAAAGCGTCATTTTGGGGACTTGATTTGTAGGTCACCAAAATTTTCAAGAATTTTGATAATCACTTTTTCATGTTTAAATAAACATGGTTGATACACCTAGACCGTAAATGAGTCAAAAATAATTTTTAACGATGTGTAGCACGACTTTATAAAAGAAAAAATATATTGATTTTTACCATTTTGAGAAATTTTTAATGGAAGCAATAATTTTTGAAATCACTAATTAAAGATTTCATTATAACTACATGTAAGTTTTCTTTTAATAAAAAAAGTTTCAAACGTCTACCTTTAATATTTTACGAGATATGAGTACTCAAATGTCCCTACAAGCGCTCCGCCGCTCCAGCGCTCGCAATTACCACTTTTGGTTTTGGCGCCACCAAAATTCGAGTTATCAACCTAGGATGCTCAAACTTGGTCATGATTCTTAGAATTGCTCCCTTAATACACATTATTTTTTTCAGAGCGATCCTAGAGGGTCAGGTGCCAACTTTTTGAATCAGATTTAATTTTCTTCATAATGTATGCATGCATCTTAAGAATTTTTTATTTTTAGGCCTTTTTTATTATTTTTATGTATTTATTATTATTATCATCATTTTGTAAAGATTCTGACAAAACGATTCACTGAAAAATGCATTATTTTAATCCATTAATAAGTATAGTTCATATACACTAATTTATTGTTCTAATAAATTAGTGCATGAACTACTTATTAATGGATTAAAATAATGAATTTTTCAGTGAAATTTTTTTGTGAGAATCTTTACAAAATATATATATATATATATATATATATATATATATATATATATATATATATATATATATATATATATATATATATATATATATATATATATATATATATATATATATATATATATATAAATACATAAAACAACAACAACAACTTAAAATTGTTGCATATAATTCAAACACTATATAAAGCAGTTCAGGCACAGTATTATCACCCAGCAAAAAAAAATTTAAGCTTACATTTTCGTAATATATAATTACGCTTTATTCTTACCTTTCCCCCCACTGTTATTTTACATTATTTTACATTATCTTTTATTTTGTACATTTTTAATATTCATTTTGATAGCGAACTTTCTTGTAATATAATTTTGTTTTTATTTTTTTCTATAGAGTGTGTGTGTGCGAGAATGCGCTTCGGCGCCATACTGGAGCAATGAATAACATTGCTGAGCATAGGACAAACGTTGCTTATGGCTATTTCTTTGTGAAATCGAGTAATTTTTTGGTTGTTATTATTCTTCTTGCATATTTGAAAACCTTTATATTATACTATATCATATACCTCTCTTTAACAGCATCACAAATGGTCTCAAAAACATTGCTATAAGTATTTTTAAACTGCGGGGAAATGGCGTCGACTTATACATGAATGCAAACACTCTATTTTTTTTTTTTGACCGTCACAGTATATCAACTGAACTGACTAAAATGATTGACAGCCACAGGGTCTGGACGCGATAAGACATAAAAATGTAAAATTTTGTGCTGACTTTGCCACCCCCGAGACATCATAATTCTCACATCAGGTATTATTGCCTTCTTTCTGCTTGCTCTCTTTATGCCTCGTAAAATATCACGAGGTGAATCAAAATACGTAATAAAAATAACCATTTCTTTGGCCGTTCAAGATCCTTTCTTTCTTTCATTTCTATACAGCTCTCTCTCTCTCTCTCTCTCTATTGTCCACATATTTCTTCTCTTTCAGAAGCAATCGATTGCGTAACTTTTCACAAGCAATATTAAACTTTTGGTTTCTATACTTCTTTATTATTATTATTATTACTTTATACCGTTGCCGTGTTTTTATAAGGAAAAGAAATGTGAGTCCGTTCATTTTATATTAAACCATAGCAGGGCAACAAAAAATAGTCAAATTTCATAATTATGTATCATAAAATATAATTAACAATTCAAATAAAGAAAATATTTATGAATAGATAATTTCTATAAAATAATATTGTAATTTACGAGAAATAACCTTAATACGCAGCTTTGCTTTACTATAATAGAGAGAGCATATAATAATATTATAATATCTAAAATATGAATGTATAGAGGTATCTAAGTTTGTGCATGTATATATTAGTGTGTAAGAGTGAAATAGAACAATTTTGCATTTGAGCTCGTAAGGAAAACCATTGGTGATCGCTCGTGATCAAAACTATTTTAAATATTTGAATTAAAAAACTTAAATAAATGAAAAAAAAAAAATCAATTGTATGTTGTTGTTTTTTTGTTCGTTTGCTCGCTTATGCTTGTTTATATATTAATTATATTATGCGATACATTACCGGACACGCTGCGATGTCCGGTGTAAGGAAGCGTATAGAGACAAGGGGGAGTGAAGCAAAATCTCGGACACAATGGACACTAAAAGTTTGCTTACCCCAAGGCAAGGTACTATAACTTTCCTCTCATTACCAACTTCCTATAATATGCTCAACTGCACTTGGAAATTCTTATTACTCAATCCAAAATTACGTGTTAAAGCAAAAGAAAAATGTAGACTGGCTTCGAACCCTATATATATATAGTGATCCCCATGATATCTAGATTTCCGTGTCTCTATTACAACAATACAGGACTCAACAATACACGTCAAAACGTCCAGCAGCATCTTGCCATTGTTGTTTTGTAACAAAAGAAAGAGAGAGAGAGAGAAATGGACAACAATAGTCTCTCTTATTTAAAATCATTATTTCTACCCCCTGTTTCATTGTATCTTTTACTTTTGACTCCGGGCGAAATTTTTAATAAACAATTCTAATTTCTAACTCATTTCAAATAACAACAAGCATCTATGCAGACATAATGAGCGCAGATTTTCCAATGTTCAGAGCTTAAGTGACCGGAAACTGGTGCTTGGACCTCCTACGTGCAAAGAGGTAGGAAAAAAAAAAAAAAAAAGAAAGAAAGAAAGATTATATGCACTTATTTCCAGTGAAGAAATATATAAAATATATTATATAAATAAAAATTTAGGCATACTTTGCTATTATTCAAACCATCAATGATTTTATCACAAATGATAACCTGTCAATACTTTTTTTTCTCCCTCAAAAATTTTGATAACTGACGTGGAAGCATTTATATATATATGGAGAAAAAAAAATGAAACGTAACACAATTTTTCTCTCTTATTCTCTTTTATATTATTTTCAACAAACATATCGATGAGTGAGAGAGAGCTTTTCGAGCGGTATGTAAAATTTGCAGGTGTTTGCGCTCGTTCGCGAGAGAGAGAGAGAGAGAGAGAGAGAACGGATGAGTGAGTCTCAAAGCAATTTGTGTGTTTATACGACGTGTCAAAAATACCGACGTGATGTAAAACTCTCGTATTTTTGTGATATTTTGGCTGCGACTGAAATATTGATATTCAAGCACATTTTAATAAGACTCAAATATGCAGCAAGCGCGTACATCAAAGAATTCCAAACCCAACTACAATACATCATATTTTTTTATGTTATATATTTCCAAATATTTTATATATTTTCGCACGTCACAAACAATGTTTTTAAATACTGAGGGAAAAAAAATTGACACGAAATGTCCGCAAATTGACAACTACTCAAAAACCACAATACTCCATTTTTTTAATATTTAAATTTGCATTCAGAATTATATATTTTTATTTATTTAAATTTTTATGAGATTTTATATACATGGACCTTTTTTTATATCTACTGAATACACTATAGCATTGATTTTGGCGCAGAGAATTTCATGTTAAATTTTCTATTTTGGATCATAATATTATTAATTTAATTTGGCATTGAACAAATGATGAAATCTATTATTTTATAGGTCACTATTTTTATTAATATGTTAATAATATCAATATAATATATTTTTTATTCGATATTTCTAGAAGTAATGAACATCGCATTTATTGTCTTTAAATGAAAAAGTAAAGTAATAAAATGTTTTGATACCATTCCTCGTTCCTCGTGGAAAATACAAGGGAGTATGAATATAAGAAAGAAAAGTATAAGAAACAGCAGTTTCAAAATCTTACATGATATAAATGATATTCTTTTGCTTATTATTATTAAAATAGCAAGATATGATGACAAAAGGCTTGTAAGCAAAATTATAGTTTTTTTTTTTTTCTTCTTTCTTAAATCAAAAGTAATGAAGAAACAAAAAGGCTCGAGAATCTAAATATCATATAAAATTCAACAATCAAAGTAAAATTTTTATATACATACAGTTTTATATAATTATATTTAAAACTGAATTTTTAAATAAATTTCTTACGAAAATTTATCAGATATATGATAATGTATGATTATATAATTTATTATATTGGGTTGAAAGCCCTTAAAATATTAAATAGCAAGTTATGCATATTCACCCTCGATTCAATTAAATAATAATATTTTTATTATCTTGTAAAAAGGTTTCTCAAAATACATTTGCCCATAATCCAAAGTGGTACAAAGTACATTTACAAATAGTTAAATTATATATACGAAAGAACTTGTTAATTGCTTCTTATTTCAATTACTTTGTATTACAATTAACAATTACATACAAAGTAAGTAACGCAACGATAAGAAACACTTCCCTATAATATACTTGTAGAAAAATGGCTCATATAGAAATAATAAATTTGCCGCAATATTACGAACGATATTTATTTAAACTCTCTCGCAGTCGTTGCTTATTGCATGTTTTGTTTGTGATGCTCGTTCTATAGTCTTATTAATATTTGATGTAAAGTTGGAATTAAATCAACATATATACGAATGCCATATTTATTTTATATTTCATATAAAACAAAAGACTTTCACAAAGAAAATTTAATTATCTTTTTGCTTTATACTCATTCAACTATGCAATAAAATAATCTCTTACATACATTTCGAGCCAGTACCTCGTCGTGTGACGTCATGCTCGTGGTCACGTGACACCTGATGAGGACCAAGTAACTCACCTGTTGGAAAGAAATTATTTATTTATTAATTTTGTTGAAAATCAGTTTTGATTTTCGTGGTTATTATTATCTCTGTTACTATAATATATATATTATAACAGAAATGAGTTTCTAAAATGTTTTTACATAAATATTAAAATAAAAGGGGGAAAATTATACGTATAGAGCGTGTGTGTGTGTGTATTGTGTATGCATTCACGTTAAAGTCGACGCTAAGTTGAATCACTCAAATAACATCTCTTTTTGACAGTTTAAAAATACTAAGCAATATTTTGGAGAGCATTTTGATGCTGTTATAACTGGTTGAATTATATGTTTTCAAGTATCCAATAACAATAATAATAAGCCAAAAAATTAACTATATAATTTTCTTTAAGAAAATAGTCAAAAAGGACGTTTATCCTATATGCTGAGCAATGTTATTCATAGTTCAAGTATGGTGCTGAAGTGCATTCAGGATGACGTCATGCGCATACACCCTATAGGATAGTAAAGTGCATATATATATTCAACTCAAAAAACCTCAGTCGATTTAAATCGGGCATGCTTAAAGTATCGCCCATTGTCACATTTGAGGAGAAGGGGGGCGGCTGGGCGATACCGTAAAAGGTCAAAAGGCAGGTAACTCAGGTTTTTTGAGTTGAATATATATATTTCTTATTATATAAATATTTTATTCAAGCTCGTGAAAATATTTTAAAATACCTTTATATAGTAACGAGGTATATGAAAATTGCATGGTGATTTATGCCTAAAAATACTCGCGCTTTTCTTTTCACAATAAAGACATGCGGCACGTGTGGAATGTTTGAGTTTGGCGCACGAGCGGAACACGTGTGCAGGTGCACATGCATAAAGTGTATAAAATATAAGTAATCATTACAATCGTTATGTTTTACTCTTGCCGCTTATAAGACCGTGCTAATTTTGTCTTCGACTAAACACACACCGCCTTGATGAAAAGAAAATATGACGAGAAAAAGAGAGAAGAAAAAAATATCTAAAATAGCACGAGGGAATTTGCAATGAGCTAACGTATAATTTGAGCATATACAAAAAAAAACAAAAAAAAATCCCTCATTATCAATGCTCCATATCTGCCACGGGTTAAAAACTTCTCCACATAACAACACAATACCTGCTGTGAGTATAAACACGACAATAGATAAATAAAAAAAAAATGTTACAAGACATTAATTTAACGTCATTAATTTTTGCATAAAACTCGCATCAATCCGCGTCTTGCAAGCTGCAAAATTAGCATCACAAAAGTGGAGAAATCATTAACTGCCTTTCTCCCTAGAAATTCAAATTTAAATCACGTGACCTTATAGCTAATGCGAGCTATAATACAACAATGAAACGTCACCGTAATGTGCGAGAGAGCTCAGCACTACTTTTTATAATATAACAAACAAGGTTTATGCTAATTTTATTACATGAAAAACACATCGTCAGTTGTAAACAATAAAAAATATAAATATACTAGCAGGTTAAAAATATGCTTCAAGTATCACACATTTTTACTTTCCATATTTTTATAAGCAATTCATTCCCATATTTTATTATATACAAAGTTGTTGTTGTTTTACCTTTTTCATTGCTTCTAATTAATTAATATTAAAATTTATTATGTTTAATATATTTGTCAAAATTAAATTTGGCACGAATTTTTTATTATTATTATTATTATTTATATAATATGTATTATGTTTATGCCGCAAGAATCAATTTAGTCAATAAATTTTGATGCAGATGATAAAATCAGTCGGTGTAAAAATCAAATATTTAATATTGAAATATAAACTAAAAATATACTGGAAAAAAATTATATATAATATAGAACATTTCATTCTTATAAGAGTAATGAAAATTAATGATCAAAAATATTCTGTTTTTTTTTTTCTGTCGTTCATATGAAATACAAAATAAACGAATCTCTCTCTCTCCCTCCTTTCTGTTATATATTATATATATATATATATATATAAAAGAAAAATGACTAACGTTATGCGATACAAGACAAATGGACTTTACAATTCTCTCTGATTGAATTTCATATCTATAATATACGCTCGCCTCGCGAAAGCTTTGCTGATTAATTAATTAATTCCTTGGCTTGCCTGACGTCGCGATTAATTAAGGTGCTCCAGATTTTTGTGCTCGACAAACTGCTTTTGTCCAGACAGACTCATTAATCAAACACACAATCATTGATATAACTTCATGAACCTTTATATAGAAGCAGAATTATTAAATTTTAATTCACATTATATTGGTTTTCATTTGATATTCACATTGATATCATATACTGCAGTTTCTGCTCATATAATGTCATGATAGTAAAATTTTTATAATTTACCCCAAAAAAAATATATATAGCAACAAAAAGCAGCAGACTATGATAAATAAAAATATTCATCGATTCAACACATTATTAAAAAAAAAAATGCACTTGAAAGACGAGGTTTAGGCCTGACAATGTCTGGCCAAGTCTTACACCTATAACCCAAAGATACAAGATTGCAAAAAAAAAAAATAATAATAATAATAATAATAATTTTAATAATAATGCATGGAAGCTACAAGAAAGTAATAATCTAAATATTTAAAACCACGCACAAAACATCAAGAAATTAAATTGCAATCTCGCGTCAAATCATTACGAACTCATTTATATCCACCTTTCTTTCAGCTTTATATATATTAAAACTTAAGACACTGGGAGTTTTCACGTGCTGGCTGTCACAATATTACAAATAACAAAAAAGTTATAACAGTCACTATGATATAAAATTTAAAAACACCTAATTCAGTTTTTAAAAATTTACATAAATATATAATATATATTTTATAGATATGCTATTTATACAAAGTGTTAACGTTTTTCAAGACTGTATTATATTATATATAAGCAATTGCTTATATAAATATAACTATCTTCTTCCTCAAACCTATTGCCTCTTGAACGCCACTTTGTGGTATAATGTAGCAACAATAAATGTAAATTGGTTGTAAATTCGTTAACAAAATAAAGAATTTACAAGTTGTAAATTCTTTATTTTGTTAACGAATTAATCATGTTTGGTATTTATAGACCTTATTTCAGACAATATTATATCATGCAACGTATAATATCCTACGATGGTACAATACATGAAATGATAATGATATATTATGAAATTATATGATACTATAAAAGCTTTTAAAACTGCTATATATTATCATTACAAGTTTTAGTGCGGCGGAAACAAGGTGCAGCCGTGATACAAGAGCGCCTTATATATTATGCATCTGACTAACATATTTCATCGAGCCGTGCCTCCAGCCCTGCCCACCACTAATTAACCAAATAGAAGACTCCATTGTGATCAGACCAAAACCCAAAGCACAAGGCATCTTATACATGAAAATAAAAATAATAAAAAATAAAAACAATTAATGTAATGAGTATAACGCAGCGAGACCAGGAAAACACATTTTAATCTACTTGTGGTGACCCCAAGGGATTATATTATGTGGTGAGGTCAAAGGTCACTCAGAGGTCACCAGGGAGGTGAGCAGGTGACGCAAAGCAATTTTAGTCCCTGATTGCAAAAGCAAGAGATCGTAATTAAAATCCTGCTGCCTGAGTAACTCGGTCATCACATAGAGAGAGAGAGAGAGAGAGAGAGAGAGAGAGAGAGAGAGAGAGAGAGAGAGAGAGAGAGAGAGAGAGAGAGAGAGAGAGAGAGAGAGAGAGATGACACAAAGTATTATGAAAGCAACTTGAGCTGTGTATAAGGCTCGCGTCGTCACATAACTAATTACAAACGTAATCAAACACCTCACAGCGATCAGCTTTGACATGAGAGCAATTTTCTCATATCACTGAACTTGTATATCTTTGATGTCAACGAATTGACTTGTTGACCACAAATATATCTCAATAAGTATAGCATATTTATATTTATTTTAAAATAACATAAAAATAAATGATTTTATATGTATAATATCTTCTGTTTGAGAAGAGAGCATATTATCAGAAATGTAATATGTAAATAATAACATTTTATCATCATAATATTATTAGAAAAGAAATTGGGTGTATTTCAATACTTCTTGTGTTACTAATATAATTTTTTAATTGTAGTTAATTTTATGGCACTGAAAACAGTAGATATTGAAATGTTTCTCAAAATAATAATAATAATAATAATAATAATATAATTTAAAAAAATTACTATATCAGTGTTGTTTAATCTTTTAAAATGCTATTTGGTATATTTGAGGAAGACTAACAAAAAATTACGAAGTAATTTTATAGTATATTCTAAAAGAGAGAACGCATTGTCCTGAATCTATACAGACATACGAATTTATAATTTTTGATTTCATTTTAAGTATTTTTAATTATTTTTTTAAAGTCACGAAATGACGTCACGAGCAGTAATTTTTTTCCTATGCCCACATACATAAAAGTCATTGCCCGTGACATCATTTTTCAACTTTCAAAAATATTAATTAATAATAATGAATGAAAACTTAACTCAAAAATTAGAAATTCGCACATCAATCGATTCAAGACGATTTGTCTTCTTTTAGAATATAAAATCACCTCCTGGCTTTTTTTTTTTTTTTTTTTTTTTAGTTCTTCTCAATGTTTATAAAAACTATCCTGCAAAAATTAATATCCATCAAGCCAAAAGATCAAGTATAGTTTATATCTCATTGATATATAAATGTATCAGTTCTTTGAAAGTGTTCACTTTATTAGATTACCTCCATTGTTTAGTGAACTTGGTGAGCACCAGGTGAGCACCACGTGTGTTTACGTCTCAACCTGGCGCCCCAAAAACTATAATATAACAACCGTGTTCCGCATTGGTTTATAACATTAAAAAACTTCACAAAAAAAGTTATATAGTATATCAGAGAAACAGTACAGTATGTTTGTTATCTCTTTGTTTCTTCTAAGACCTACATATATCGAGCACCATATTTTACAGAACAACATTATAGACTTTTTATCTATACTAATTATATTGAAGTAGGGATAGTTAAATATACATAATTCTATTTACATTTTATATAGAAATCAATGAGATAAAGCTACTGGGCTGATTTACTATCCGTATATACAAAAAATTGAGAGCACTTATCTTAATTAGTGTTTAATTAGTCGTGAAATTACCTCAAGATCTTGATGGACAAAACTTTTTGTCTCTACATTTTTTTTTTTCGAGTTTTAAAAGTACGTCAAGTTTGAGAGTGCAAAGTTTCAAACTTGAGAGGAAACACGTTAATTAATAAAGAAATGCACAACAAACGCCGCGCTCTTATACTTGCTTGATACAATCTGTAATGTTAAGATAATAGCAAAGAGAGCAACTTTTAATAAACATTTCGAAATTAATTAATTTGCAAAAGAGATGAGAGAAAGAAGATAAATTTATTCTTGATCGTATTTTAATTTCTTTACTTTTTATTTAAAACAACATTTTTATCTTTCTTTTTTCTTTCTTTCTTTTTTTTTTACAAGAAACAACAAGAAAGAAAAAAAAAGGTAAAAAGTTTTATAATTGAATAAGTTTTTAACTTTTCTTGTTTTTTATTTCATCTTTGCTAAAAGTATAAGCTCGTGCTGAGTTCTGTTATTTTAACCCTTATATTAAGTAATTATCCACATTCTTTCATCAATTTTATACATTTTATATTTCGTAGAAATTTGAAAAAACTTTTATTATATACCTCAATAATTACAATGTCTTTTACAAATGCGGAAATTGATGTGGAATTTAAAAAATATATATATATTATTTCTTCAATGAAAAAAAAATTCTTGAAAATTAAAGTTGAAAATTTGTCAACGTGGAGAAGTTATATACATCGCAATGCAGGAAAATATTAAAATGTAAGACGCTTTAGAAGAATGTTTTTATTCTCTCCCCACAAAAATATCACTTCTCATTTCATTTGCAACTTGATGTAAAAATGTAATTTTAATTAAACGCTGGTCTCGTTATTCTTATATATAAAAGTTTTACTATAGAAAGAAGGAAACGGACAAAACTCAATTAAGAACCAATTAAAATTTCTCGCATTTCGATTCGTTTTTGTTTTAGAGGTAAATAAACTCTCCATTATTGACAGCCATAAGTTGAGAGAATTAAAAACGTTTTCAATTTAATTAAAATACAAAAGTTATCATTATTATATAATTTTATTGTTACACACACACAAAAGACAGAAAAAAGTGAAAAATTTTTATTTGAGCTGCTAAAAAAAAAAAAAAAAAAAAAAAAAAAAGTTGGTAAATTAAAAAAAAAAATCCTTAATACCTTGGCTGCTGCCCGATGGTGTGTTATAGTTTATGACGTAATTTCATTGTTTTAATGCAGAATGGTAGTAGGGAAGAGGGGCAGTTTTCTTCACCTGCTCTCGCTTAATTATACTAACAATTAAAAAGCATTGTTGAAATATGATTTCAATGGAAGCGCTCATTACAATAATTGCTTTTTCTCTTTCGCATTGTTTCGAATGAAAATCATTTTGTTTTAACTTTTGTATAAAAGAAGTAAACTTTTTATTTGTTGCATACGACACAATTGAGTTTACTGTCGCAGTTAAGCTATACCTTGTATTTAGTAGACACTTTAAGGAGAGTAAATATGGATAAGTGCTTGGATAAAGCTGTTCCTAAATGTTGCTTTCTATATCTCTATAGTCTATTTTGATTCAAATAAGACCTATTATCAAAGAATTGTATAGTTATTTTCTTATGAAGTTTTGGTTCATAAAATGAAAATGTATTGCAAAGCTACGAGGTCTGCATAGATGTCAGGGGTACATGGAGAAAAATTTACCTTTGTGAGCTTCCTATAGCACGTCTGTCTGTGAGAGTGTGACGAGGCGTGTTAATTGTCAATACGACTCGCCACCTGCTCTCTCTCTCTCTCTCTCTCTCTCTAGGTGTTAATTTTGATTAAATTGCAAGACAAGCGCCACCTGAGCGCCGTGTCAGCTGCTAATGAGCTTTGCCTGCGCAAGATTAATGCGATCTTGATTGGATTAACGTTAGAGAGAGAGAGAGAGAGAGAGAGAGAGAGAGAGAGAGAGAGAGAGAGAGAGAGAGAGAGAGAGAGAGAGAAGACAAATGGGTGCGCTATACGACAAATAAAATCTTATTGTCTCAACAAATTTGTGTCTACAGAAGCTCCAGATATTCTTATATATAAAATAAAAGGTGGAAAAAAAAATACGATAAAACGTTAAAAGAAAATATTTGAAATTACGCTATGCAAAATGTTTGCTACTTAACAAATTCTGCAATAATAAAAAAAAAGAAGAAGAAGAGAAATCTCATAAAACTGACTCAAATATTAACATAAAATTTGACTCCCCTTTCTTCCAGATTTGTTTGAATAAATAAAATATATAAAAAGAAAGGAAAATAAAACACTCCGAGATTTTCATCTGTAAAAACGTGGCAGAGCAATTTTGTATATGCGTGTAATAAAAATGCCTGAGAAATGAAATGTATTACGAGATGTTTAATAAGAGGGAGTCAAGGGGTGGGGATGGGGGGTGTTTACATCATCGGTGAGAGGGGGTGAGATATATTTTTTTAACGTTTTAATATTATATATATATATATATATATATATATATATATATATATATATATATATGTATATATATATATATATATATATATGTATATATATATATATATATATATATATATATATATATATATATATATATATATACGCTGTAAGAATATACTAAATCATAAAATAAAAGTATACTGTATAAATATGCAAATAACTTATGCGTATAAAAGCGTTTTTTTTTTTTTTTTTTTTTTTTTTTTTTTTTTTTTTGTTTTTTTTTTTGCCTAAAATAGAGTATAATATTGATGATGTAAGCTAACTCATATAAACTAGAAACATACATGAGAAGTAAGATATAGTAACTTGTATCGTTCATTAATTTAAAAATATTAATGTTATATGAAAAACAAAATACTATGTCAAAGTTGCATGGGCATATTCAAGAAAAGAAACTGGAAAAAAAAAAGTGGACAAATTGTTAAATTTTACCAAAAAAATTATATCATTGTTGAAAAAAAAAATCCATAATAAATACAATAAAAAACCCAACAACTTTAAACGAGGGTAAAAATAATACAAAAAATTATAATAATAATATTGATTTTTATTTATATATAGGATATATTTTTATTATTAACACAAATCTTATTTTATTGAGAAGCATTATGAATAAATAAACGGTTTTTATTGAATAATTTTTTCAAACATGATTATCGATTGTGACGAGATAAAAAGATATTTCTCCGTGTTGTGATGGACGGAAAATGAAAACACCTCTCGCGCGCGTTCTCTCAAAACGTGTTTTTATTTTTGAATAAATTGAGCACAGCTGACACCACGAGCTGTGCGAACTGAATTTTTACTTTGGCTCAAAAGTTTTGTATAAATTTATATAAGAGACAAAAGTCAACCTGCTTTGAGTAAAAAACTTCAATTAAAATAAACTTTTGCCAACAGATTCAAAGTCAAACAGGGAAATCTTTGCGTCTTCTTCTACTTCTTCTTCGATATAAAATAATATTTTAACTAAAATCTTGTATTTAACTTACAAATCAAAGTTTTAATTAAAACTCCCACAGTTTATGTATTTTCTCATTTCTTTACATTTGCAAGTTTATTTTATTAAAAATATAGACGCACGAGCAGGTTGTTGTTTTTTTACATTAATTTCAATTTAATTTTCAACATTTTATTTAACGTTTTTATATTATATATACTTACTTTTTCATTGAATCTAATTGCTTTTTGAATTGACTTAATTTTATATTGAAAAGTTTTTAGGTTAAATATTTAGATTTTCATTTTAATACATTTCTATATGGCTTTTAAAACAAGTCTGGTTGTTTTGTTTATACAAGTTATAAAGATAAATAATTATATAAAATAAATAAATTGGTTACATATAGCATTTTAATGAATTGAGGAATAGAAAATTAACATTCTATAAAATGCCCATAAAAAATAGGAAAAGTCAAAGATAGCATACTGTCGGGAATTTTATTTTAATATATATAAGATTTTTTTTAATGAAATCCTGGAACTGATTTTGTTATTTACGCAGACTCAATAGAAAAATATATTATAGTTATATCATTGAATTTAGAGTATACAAGAAGTGGAAATGCAATGTTAAATTTTCGTCTTACCCCCACCCTTAAGTTTTGAAAGTAATGGATTTGACTGCTAGATGTCTCTAAAATAGAAAAGCCCTGAGGCGGTTTTCTAAAAGAAGCAGAATAGGGGAAGGTGAGGATTATGAAGGAGGGTTGTTGACTTGTTGTGAATGTTGCAGTAGAGTAGAAAAATGTCATAAAAAGGAAAATACTATACTATAGTATTATTGTATAGTATGAAAATATTTTAGGCAAAAATTGAAAAGGTGTGCTTAGAAAATAAAAATAAAGTATAACATTGAAATTAGATCTTTAACCTTTTTATATTTATTCATTTTAAATTATGTGTAATAATAATTCATATTTAATTATTTATTATCAATATAATGTTTTATAATTTCTCGTGGTATATATAAGAAGATAGCGCCTATTAAAGTCTAGCTTCCTTTTTTTAAATGTAAATAATGTGTTAGAAAAGTACTATAGTATAGGGCATTCATATAAAAAGTCAACCCCATTGTTTGATCACTAAATAACGTGGGCTGGTATTGGAAAATAACATATTTTGCCAAATTAAAAATACTTTTAACAATATATTTTAGGGTATTGATGTTGTTAACAGGTTGAACTATGTTTTTAAGTATGCGAAAAAAACAAACAATAAAAACTTAATTAAATTTCCAAATGAAATAGCTAAAACAGAAAACACCGTTTGTCCTTGCTGAAAAATGTTATTTATCGCTCCAGTATGGCGTCAAACGCATTCAGTATGAACTTATGAAGTCATACCGTTATACACCCTATATATATGGAAGAGAGAGAGAAAGGTGAAAATATGGGTAGCGTAATTTTTATTGAAATTATATAATAAATAATAATATATAATAGGCTATATAAAATATTTTTATTACATATTACAAACCTAATATATACTTCATAAAAAAAAAATATTGTTACACTCATTTCCACGCAGAAAAGTAGGTTGATCGCTCCTAGTAGTCACAAACTCCAATGTCAAAATAGAAAAAAGAAAGTAAAAAATAATAATAATAAAAGGAAGAAAATAAAAGAAAAAATTAGAAAAGGGGGGCGGAAGGCTAAGAAAGGGAGGGACAATTTTTGCAATTGGTTTTATTAAAAGAAGTCACATTGTCTATAAACCAAATTAATATTACAGTAAATTATTTTATATAATTACATCGATTCAATGTAATTATATAATTACATCGATGTAGTATAAAGTGGGTACCTAATTATTATATGTATCAGGGTTTGTCAACCTTTTTGAACCGCGGAGCACTTTCAGGAGTAATAGATATGGTGACGGAGCACTGGCGAGTTTGGGGAGCGCAACCCCCCGGAAAAAGTTCCGCGATTTTTTTATAACCATGTGCGATTAAGTCAATTTAATGAATATACATAATTATAGAAGAACATCATTTGAAGAAGATTAGTATTCTCCCCATTTTATAACCATAACTAATCAGGTTATAACTTTTGATTTTATGAATAATATATAATATAGATGAATGACAAAAAAAATTAAGTAGTAAATTTGTAACTTCAGAGCAGAAATAGCTTGAAAATTATTAAAATAAATTGTTTTATTATGAGCCTAATTTTTAACGTTTCTAAATTATTTTACTATTTTAAATATAATTTAGAATTTTAATATTTTTTCTTAAAATATTTGGTAATATAATGGAACTATATTGAATTTAGTTTAGAGTATACTCTAAATTCAATGATGGAACTGTCACAAATACTGCCCCAAGTTATTTATATTGGAAACGATTCTCAGTTCAAAAAACTTTAAAAATCAAGTTGAATTGAATCTCGTTTAAAAAAAATGTAAATAATAAAGTTGAAACTAATTTACAAAACTAAAATAACTTAACTAAAATTAAATAAATTGTTCAAAATAATAAAAATATACTTATTAAAAAACACATATTTATGAAAGTTTAGACTTTTTTGTATTGTTTAAAAATTATGAACATTTTAATTTTTTTTTTAATCCTTACTATTTTTTCTGTTTTGTTCTACCATACTATTTATTTTTTCTATTTTTTATTCTGTGGAGCTATTTTATAAACATGGAAATATAGACAATGGGAATGGGTCTACTCTATAGTATATATTATATTATATATACTTTTTACAAATTAATTAGAAATTATACTCAAATAATATTATCTATAACTCCATGTATTTTGTTTATTAAATTCTTTCCCCTGATATATGCACTATGATTTTATATGATTTATAAAAATAGCATCACATTCAAAATTAATTTACTATACAATATGTATAGTAAAGACACGATATAGATTAACGTATATTGTTTCATTTAATCCATTATTATAGTAAATTCATGAATAATATATCTGAATAATATTCAAAGAGAAGAAACTTGAATAATTTTTAAATGTTTAATAACAGAGTCAAAAGGTTTCAAATTTAGTAACAAAGTTCTATTACATTTTTTTTTTTTTTTTTTTTTTTAGTTTCATTTGGCATTATATTATTCTGTTATATTGGAGTTAATGTATAAGGATACAAGGTCGTGAGCAGTGTCTACATTGCAAGTGCCTCACTGCATTTTCCCACATCTGGAGGTAGTTTTCTCCCACTTCTTTCGTTCATTCACAATTCGCCCTGTTTTTTCATCCCCTCTCTCAACCTCCCCTACTTTAGTCTACAGCGCCCTTTAAAGATCCTGGCAGGTAAATCCTTAACTACAAAAAAGTGGTAGGGGGTGTTACGAAGGTTTCCTATCTCATTTCCACTTCTTGTATACTCTAAATTCAATGGTTATATCTTATCGTATATCATGATATAACTTCCCAAGCGTTGATTCTATAATAATGAATAAATTACGTAATTTTATTATTGACTATTTTATCACAACTTTCATTTCCATTTCCTGTTTGTTTTTTTTTTTTGTTTTTTTTTTTTAATTATATTATTTTTTCATTATTATTTATTATTTATAATGAGGTACATCCAAAAAATTTAGGAGTTAATTTTATTGCATGTTCTAAAAGAGGATATTGTCCTGAATCGATAGATTTGCGAATTTGTATTTTTTTAGTTAAAATTTAATTTTGGAAACATGCGAAATGACTTCATGCACGGTCATCAACTTTTTCGCACATTTTTTTCAACAATGCCCACATGCATATAAGTTGACAACCGTGACGTCATTTTTTCCGATTTTTAAAAATTAATTAAAAATACTTATTGTTAGTGAACTAAAAAATTAGAAATTTGCATATCAATCGATTCAGAACAATGTCTTCACTTAGGATATTAAATTTTTTAAACAAAAATTATTCTGCCAAATTATACATAATTATTAATTGTGTGTGATTTTCTTCGTACTTAAAAAAAAAAAAAAAAAAAAAAAAAAGCTTTACTATATGGGAAGAAAGTTTGAAATAAGTTACTTAAGCACGTACGTTTAATTAATGTATACAATAAACAGGAAGGCATGCAGAGAGGGTAATAAAAATGTTGCTTACACGTTCATGCACTTTGATGACGGGTGCGAGAGTTTCATGTGGTGGGTGGGGGTTGGGGGAGGGGGTGGCGCCAAGTTACACCGGCCCTTGCTGAGAGTTGACCCATAATCAACTATAGAGCAGAGCAATCACCTTTTCTCTTACATTCATTGTTAAGTCACTTATATATTTTATAATATACTCTATGATATATGTATAAAAACTATTTTCAAATAAATTCTGTTACATATTATATAGTAATCGACAACCTGAGCACACAGATAAACGGAATTATATATATACGCATAATTTATGCTGAATTTATATTATAAAACCTAAATGTTGCTAAATTATATTTTAGCATTACAGAAATCATTAATATAATACCCTATACAAGATAATATGCAACAATATAACAATATAGATAATAATGTGATAATATTATGATATATAATATAGCATAATATAAGTTATAATGCAGTATAATATAAAGTATGTTGCATATCATAGTATAATTAACATTTGTCCTGGGGGTGGACAATGTTATAGGGATCAAGAGAATTATTTTGTATAGCCACATAATTTAGCAATGAGAGTTATTCGATCTATTATTGAATAATTAAGATAATTAAAGTTTTACATTATGATTATTTTATTACATTTTGATTGTATAATAAGATTACGATAATTGACGTTGTAACAATAAGAAGAGATTGAAGTCTCTCTCTCTCTCTCTCTCTCTCTCTCTCTCTCTCTCTCCCTCTCTCTCTCTCTCTCTCTCTCTCTCTCTCTCTCTCTCTTACTGTAACAATATATCGCATATCAAAGCAAACTCGCACAGTGGCAACAAAATGTAAAATAAATAAATAAAATTAGAAACACGACGTCAACTTTTAAAAATCTGTGAGTTTATCATAAAAATGCAACAAGGAAAAACTTCTCAGAGAAATAGAGTTTGTTTGGCTGAGAGCCCAAATACATTTTTACACTAAAAATATCAAGCAAGCCAAAAAACATTAACAACCGGAGTAATAAAGTATGATAACTGTCATGATAAAAATATTAGACAATGTCGACACCTGTATCCAGCACTAAATAACTAACACTTTAAATATAGATAAGATTTCTAATAGTTTTCTTGTGAAGTTACAGTACTTTGTATGCTCTGAAATTTGTAACTATTAAATTTACATATATATACAGGTCATCTTGTAATAAAACAATAAATTTTCTGTGTTTTCTGTTTCAGCCAATTATCTCTTACGACTGGAGATATCGTCTAATATTTGTATAACTTTCAGTATGTATATTGTATAACGTCGTTTTACTTTTTATTATTCATATTATATCTTAAATATAATACATCATTTACAGTTAAATGTCGCTGCATTTCAAACTATTAGCAACGTTGTTTCTTATATTCTTATTCCTTACATTAGAAGAATTAACAACACTTTTTTTTTTAATATAAAACAAAAAATGTATTCTCCATCTTCGCTGAAAGAGTGAAACATGGATGGAACTATGGAGTAGAGGATTGGAACGTATTGCTTCATAACAAGTTTTCTCTCTCTCTCTCTCTCTCTCTCTCTCTCTCTCTCTCTCTCTCTCTCTCTCTCTCTCTCTCTCTCTTTATTCTTTGACCGGTGCATGAACTTGCCCAAAATATATTATAGTAGGAGTCCTATATCCTATTTTTTTTTAGGTGATCTTTACTTCTATTTTTATGATAACATCACGAAAGAAATTCTATATAACAGCATGGGAATATGAAACTTACCTATATTTAAATAAGAATATAAATCATACAGCAGGCAAAGCACTCAAATCAAGAAATATTCACGCGTCTCTCGCTCACACTGACAATAAAAGAAAAGAACAGAAAGAAAAAAAACTGAATTTTGACGTGGCCGCCATAAAGGTGGTCTGTATTTTACATAAGAAAGCTGGGGGCGAGGGTGGACAATGGCTGGTAACAAGTGCTCTCTTTCTCTCGCAAGTTTTCTCATATCTCGGCTACGCTACCTGACTGCCTGCTTGACGCCATATGTGAGCTTTTGTTGTGTTTATATATATAGCAAGAGCAACTTTTTTCATCCCCACAGCCAAAATACGTGCAATCACAAAAACCAAGGTAGCACAACACACGAAGGTAATGCGACTTTGTATAGAAAGTTGTTTGCTATGTCAAATGTTAAAATCATCTTTATCAAAAAAATTAATAAATAAAGAATAAATACAATCATCAATTTGAAGCTATAAAAATGTTGAATTAGAAATAAAATAAATAAACTAAAAAATGCGTTTTAAACAAATCGCGTTGAGATTATGTATATTTTGATCAAATATTTTAATTTGTTAATCATATTTTTGTTGTATCCCTAATTTTGTTGTAACCATATATAGTACCGAGAATATCAGTGTACCTTTACATTATTTTATACCTTTCAAATGTTCCAGTGCACGTGTACGAGGTGAGGATGATTAGGGGACACGTGACAAAAACACAACAACAACTTGGAGCTGAGAAAACTGAGGAACGATCTCGTGACGATGAGGACGAGGAAGGAAAGTTTGATATTCTACTCTCTTCTCTTTCTCTTGCACCGCGAGCAAACCTGAGTAGAAGTTTTATATTGCTTGTTTGAAAACTTTCTTACATACAAACTGAACAAACACATCAATATGAAGTATATTTTTGAATTTTTCAAATGACTTACAATATAAATAGAATTTCATGAAACTTGTGGTGTACCACAAAAGAAAAGAAAATTGAATCGAAAATCTTTTCGTTATTTGTTTTGCTCTAATTTACATAATATGATATAAGCATTTATTTGCGAGTTAAATCGAGAAAATTTTAATTTAATTTAATTAGGATTAATTGAAATAAAAAATAGCTTTGCTTAATATCAAACACTTATGTTTTCATTTTACTTAAAAATGAATTTCTATTGGCATATGGGAACAACATGTATATTTAAATGGAGTTTTGAGTCAACTGAAATCTCCATCTGATTGCATTGTATGGACATATTCATTTTTAAGTAAAATGACTGTATACACATATTTTTTAATGCTATTTTTAGTTGTTAGTCTAATTATAAAATGGCTCCACTTCACCATATTGCACCTGCTAGAGCCTCGAAGTGACCAATGCAATAAGTGAGACAGTCAGATATACCACCACCTCCAACCTCTTAGCTCACAGTCAAGTCAAACTAACTTCAGGGTCTTCCTACCTGACCTACCCCACTCAACTAACACAGGTTAAAAAAAAAAAATTAATATAAAAAACGTTGAAGACAGGACACCTTCTAAATAAGGAGGTCCTATGGTAGAAGAAGCAATAAAACTTTACAACAAAACATAAAAGCGTGTTTTTCTAAGGTGAATTTCTACCTTGAGATTTGAATACCTGTCTCTGAATATTTATTATATACTTTATTTTCAGCCAAGCCGTGACGAAACTTTAGTTTTTTATTCCACTTTTCAAGGCAATTTACACATCAGCAAAGCGAATTTTATATGACTCATCTTATATAAAAGGGACAACTGCAGGCAAAAGTACGGAACTGCATTTTTGTCAAACTTCCTCCGTGTTTTTTTTTTTTTTTTTTTTTTTTTTTAACATATTGTTGACTTTTAAATTATTTATTTCACTAAATGCAAATAAAGTTTATTATTTTCAGTACGCAGGAATTTATGTATAAAAAAAATCATTGAAGTAAATCTATATGCTGGACAAGAAATGGAATACAATTTGTAAAGCTTATACAAACTGCGATAATAATATTGAAAATTTCTATATATAGCACACTCGGTCTGAAGTGATTTATCTCGTATATTCAAATCTCATTTGTTTAATATTAATTCCTGCATATTTTGCAAAGTTAATATTAAAACTGCCCGCTTGGAGTCCCGTGCGTTATTTATTATTTTTAATTAGAAATCTTTTAACATACATATTATACATCATATGTGGCCACCTTTTCTATTTCATATTATTTTTAATTAAAATGAAAAATATATAAAGGAAATAAATCTTCAGTATAGGAATATTTTTAATAAGATTAAAAACGAAAGAGAGAGAGAGAGAGAGAGAGAGAGAGAGAGAGAGAGAGAGAGAGAGAGAGAGAGAGAGAGAGAGAGAGAGAGAGAGAGAGAGAGAGAGAGAGAGAGAGAGAGAGATAGGCAACTTTCAGTTTTTCAACCCGGTATTTAGAATTAGCATTGTAAATTTTATAATATACCCATTGCATCAATTTTTAAATAGCATCAGTATAAAAATATAATATACAAATTTCAGTTTAATAAATTTTATTGCAATACCTATATAACATATAAAAGTTATTATTAATTTCATTATTACAATGTGCTCCAATGCTTTTTTATTTCTTTTCTAGAGAAAAATATACAATTCCCAAGTATATACATCTTTGATTTAAAATTTTAATTTGAGTTCTGTGAACGGCTTGCTATGGCAATAAATGACAATGTATAATACCAAATGTCTGAAGCAATATTCACTGTTATTATTTCTCTGGTTTTATTTCAATTTTCCCGCCCGATGCAGATATAAAATAAAAATTGATATTGGAAAATGTTATCCCTCCTGTAAAAATACATCGTTATCTTTTATTGCGATGTGATCTCACTTATTGTATTATAAGCTCTCTATTAATTTTACTGCAGTATTTTATTATATAAGATTTGTAACCTAATTGACTTTTCTTCTCATTGCATGCGTATATATTAAGCTCTCAAATTTATTATTCTTTGTTTCATGAACCACAAAATATGAGTGGGTGGATTCGTCCTTGCGTAATAACATAACTTTTAATTAAAGTATGAGGAGGCTGAGTATTATTATTTGCTTATATACGTATTACAATCATAATTAAAATTTTGACTTTATACACAATAAATGAAGCCCTATATAATAGTAATCAAAATAGATGCATTAAGTAGAGCAATAATATTGTTATACTGTACATCCCGTAACCAACAAAGGAGAAGAAATAAAAAATTCTTAACTTAAAAAAAAAAAAAAAAAAAAGTGTCATGTAAATATTTCCGGACTCGGTGCAGTATATAGTTTTTCATCAACGACAACAAAAAGCTTTGTCCCGCAATGCTAAATGATAGGATATTACATAGAGAACCCTCAACTTTTTCCACTATCCTCACTGGTAATAACCTGCATTATATAGTTAGTACAGTTTTTTTACTAAAAAAAATTATTTCCTTTGGCTTATGGCCATACAATGCAATCAGCTGGAGATTTCAGTTGACGCAAAACTCTATTTAAATACATGTTATTTTCATATTACAATAGAAACCAAATTTTAAGTAAAGAGACCATACACAACTTTGAAGCATGAGTATGAGTATCGTTATAATATTATCGTCCTTGATGCAATGTGCTGATATTTTTTAAGAAATCGTTGTGATCATTAAATAATCCAGAGGTGAAAATATTGAAAAATATTTATTACAGTGGCAATACTATATAGATAAATCCTTTTAAGTTCTTAAAAACGCCATTACGTAAATGCAAATAACCTTTTGCTTGGAAAATATACGGTCATTGACATTGCAATACTTGTACTTTTCAAAACTTTTTCAATGGTTAAAATAAAAGAATAATGATGATCTTTCTTTAAAACGTTGACTTACAGTCTAAAACAAGATGTTCTGTACTAATTATCACATTATATAAATTAGTGTATACAAATTGCTGTTGACAGTAAAGTCAGAGACAGCTAATTAGTTTGTCAGCGACACGCGCTCATTTTGCGATGAGTAGAAAGAAAGAAACATTCACGAGACTTCACTTGAACAACTTGTCATTTTTTTTTTATTTTTTTTTTTTTTACTAAAATTTCAATCAACTTTTGTTACACATAATATAAAGCATACTACACAGTTACCCATCCGAGTAATTTCTTTATTCTCTCTCTCTCTCTTCCACGCGCGTGCAGTTGTGATTCTCAATTCAATTACATTTAAAATGAGAAAATATAACGTTTATTTAATATAAAAATTCAAATTAAATTTCTGCGACTGTCATTTCATTTCTACTGATGACGTCACGCGTGCGTGATTACAAACTCTAATTAACTCTTTATATTGAAATTATACTGCTATTATATATAAATATATATGCCACTTATGTCAACAAATACAAAATATATGATTACTTGTATTATTAAAACAAAATATAGATACAAGATTAGTTTTAACTGGACCAAATATATGTTTATTTATTGTAACAATATATAATTTAAATTTTATATTTTACTGTTATACCCATAGTTCATTGTGAAATCTGTCTTCAAAAATAATTTCACAAAATTTTCAAATATTTTTTTATTGAGATGAGAGAGAGAGAGAGAGAGAGAGAGAGAGAGAGAGAGAGAGAGAGAGAGAAGCACTTCATTCAAAAAAACTTATATAAAAGAAACAACATTTTACTTTCAAAAGTGTTTCTCGGTGCATTCAAATTAGGTGTTATTTGGGAAACAGTGCAAAGTAAAAGAGCGAGTAATTGACAAAATAAGATCCCTCTTTCTTTTTGTGTAATAAAAACATTCAATAAAGTTGAGTGCATGCTGTATGAGGGGGTAAGTACAAGTGAAGTTGTAGGGGGGGGGGGGACTTATATTGTTATATATATATCATTGTCATGTCATATTATGTTAAAATATTACATAGTGATGATTTTCCATGTGTAACAGTGAAAAAAGATTTACGCATACGTGCTATAACGATATGCATGTATAAGAAGCTGCAAGGTATTGAAAAAAGGAGGAAAAGGTAATATTAATTGATGCGGAGTAATCAATCATCAGAGTCCACTGACAGGACTTCACTACCTTGCCTTCACTACAAGACTCATAATGAAAATCTTCAATGTCAAAATGTCTCAGACTTACAATAATAAAATATCGAAGTAAAGTATAGCAATATATATAGTTTCATTAAATTTGATTTTAATTAATTCTAGTATTATTGCAATAAGGTAACTATATAATAACAGTGCTGTAGTATCACGGTTTATAATTAATTCTATGTATATAGAGGTAACATGTTGCAAGGTGCTTCTCTTCTCTCTCTCTCTCTCTCTCTCTCTCTCTCTCTCTCTCTCTCTCTCTCTCTCTCTCTCTCTCTCTCTCTCTCTCTCTCTCTCAAAACTTAGCCCAAAACTTAACACAAACTTCCCCACTCGCGTATTATAATATTTGCATGCGACACCTCGGTAATGTTCTCGTGTAATTTAGCAACACGTGACGTCACCTCTAGCTCAACAGTAAACTTAAACATGAAGATATACAATGAAGTTTCACCTAACACCTGTCTCACAACATGTAAATTTAATGTAAAACTTCAACAATAAGACCAAATGTTTACGTTACGTTATGTTGTGACGTCAGATAGTTTGTCGTGCGAGGGTGGAGCTTACCTGAAACACAAAACATCAGCGTTAATTAACTTGACAATTAATTGTGTAATGAACACGGAAACTTATTCATGTTAGTCATAAAAGATAACAATATGAAGGAGAACATACATTTTATAAACTGTAATATTTTGCTAAATTATATGAAAGCTTACAAAACAATAATCATTAACATTATTATATTTTCATCAATAAAAACAAATAGTGTGAAGTTCAGATCCTCGTCGTGAGAGTTAAGATAGCAGCACTGTGCAGATCACCGAGTAAATTGGAGAGATAATAATAAAATAAAATACGAGCAGATAAGAACGTGATGTAGAATATTTAAAGGAGAAGTTTTAAATTATTAAACAGAACTTTAAAAAAATATGAATGACATTTTTATCTCCTCTTTTGAAGAAAAGTATGTTGAATTAAATATCTAAGCATCATAAAAATAAGAGCAATAATAATTGTGCTCAGGTTAGAGAGCTTGCAATATTGAAAGTAATCTGGCCTTCATACACCGTAAAACTCATAGTCACATCACATATTTTCTCAGATCCGAGAGAGAAATTTGATCTTATCAAAAATAGTCTTTAAACTTCTTTGCATTCTCACTATTCTTTGAATTGTCAGTGTATATCACCTGATAGCTGAGAGTTTGTTACAGCAATAAAAATACATAATTTTTTCTTTCTGAAGTTCAATTATTTAACAACATTTAATAAATAGTTAAGTAAATAAATTAGTAAATTAAAATATCGTTCCTTTATAATACGAGTGTAGTAAAATTCCACTTCGCTATTTAACGATATTTGGCAAAGGATGCCCCGCGTATGGTCGCTTGATTTTCAAATTAATGATAAACAAATTTGTGAGGCTCGCACTTGAAAGCAACTTATGATTGAGTGCGTGACGTCATCGCTTTTTACTGAGAGAGAGAGAGAGAGAGAGAGGCGCCACGCACACAGTTGAGGTGAAAAGGTTCACAAAGTAGTTTATTACTCGACGGCCACATGAAACGCTTTTTTTTTTTTTTTTTTTTTTTTTTTTTTTTTTTTCCTTTCTGCTTCTTCTTCTTTTAAAAAAACTCATTTTTTTATATTTATATTTGTTAGAGGTATATTAGTTAGGTACATCAAAGTCGGGGTTAATTTTAGAGCTGCCATGCAGGCAAAAAAAAAAAAAAAAAAAAAAATGGATTACATTTAAATCATGCTTTGCTTCAAACTTCACAAACCTTCAGGGAGAAAAAAAAATAGTGTAGAATTTCATTTAAAAGTTTTTGCAAAGCAAAAATCTCCATGAATTCATATATATGTGCCTGTCTTTTTAGAATACTTTTTGCTAACTATATTTTACAACAGAAAATATTAAAAATTGTGATCTCATTTAAAATAATAATATATTATATGCAAGCAATGCACTTTTTTTTTAAAGAAAAAAAATCGTATGCCCCGTATGCCTTATCTTATACATAAAAAAAAGAGCAATAAAGACTGTGCGTATTCAGAAACGTTCCATAAAAAAATGACCAAGAGGGGGAAGGGGGTCAATAAAATGACCACGCACGAAAGAAGACAAGAGTTAGATTGATTCAACATCTGGTGAGCTTCATGGCCAGGAACTTTTATTGCATTACTTTTATATTATTGTACCTTGCAAGCATACATAACCTCTGCATATGCATGCTGTTCGATTTTTTTTTCTTTTTCTTCGAGTAAATAGCATTTATATTATATTTGAGATGTAAAACAAAACAAAAAATTCTAAACAATTTATTATATTATGTACAGATGATTGCGATGAATTGTGAGTATATGCTGTACACTATAATATGCACTTTTTTATTTTTTTCTTTCATTTTTGAATAAGGTGGTATTTAACTTGGACCAAGAGGAAAATACAGATTTAAATAAAAATAAAAATGCCTGATTGAGATAAAATAAAGTTATAGAAATTATCTGGTTTCTGCAGTCTATATAAAATCTTACAAAGTTTGCACGTATGAAGTGAACTGAAAAGAACAACGGTCATATTTTTGGATATCCACTCAGATATTGAGATCTGAGGTGAATATAGTTTTCCAATTCAATATTTGATGTGAAGAGAGAGAGAGAGAGAGAGAGAGAGAGAGAGAGAGAGAGAGAGAGAGAGAGAGAGAGAGAGAGAGAGAGAGAGAGAGAGAGAGAGGCTGACTGCGATATAAACCTCGCTCCCCAATGACTGCCCAGCCCAGTGAGCCGCGTGCTAGCTGGACCTCACTATAAAAATACCTTTTCTTATCTCATTTCCCAGCAACAACATCAAATAATATGCCAGCGAACACAATACAAGCAAACTTTTTGCTCCGATTTTTTTTTTTTTTTTTTTTTTTTTTTCGTGAGAGATTATTCGGGAGAAAGGTAGTTTCAAAATATATTATGGATAAAGTCAATCTGGTTTTCAGAACGTATATTTATTTACTGGTGGTGTTAAAAAAAAAAAATAAATAACTTAAGAAATCTTAATAAAATCTTTAAAAAAAGAATTTAAAAATAAAAATATCACGCATGAAAACGCAAAGAGACAGCAAATTTGTGATTCGGTTGCCCGATTTGAGTGAAATAATGTATAGTTCAACGGTGAAAATTTATATAGTAATTTTCAACCGTTTGATATGCAATTTTTTAAATTTTCAAAAATTGCAGTCTCAAATTATATGCAATAAAATTTGCGTGTAAATAAAATCAAGTGATTATCCGTACATCTTATAAAAAATAAAAATAAATAAATAAATAAAAAGTACTTTCAATTTATGACATCACAGAATTGTAGCTGAAATTAACTTTATAAAAACTGGAGTTGCCGCCTCATATAATTCTACGGATAGTAAATCTCAAGACTTGGACCTGAAGTTAAAGCTTAAAATATAATGCTTTAATCTGTAATATTGACCCTTACGTTTAAGTCCATAGTTACCTACATGAACAGTCTTTGATCATTGACATAACAAGATCGGTAAATAAAAAATGTATTCAAGCGAGACTTTAAGTAAATAAATCAGAACCAATCTGTTTACATTTTTCAGTAAATATATTCATAAATCTACCTATATATGACTGTATTTATGTTTAGTTTATAGTATAGAAAATTCATGTGTAGAATTGGCAAAGAGTATATATGAAATCTTAAAAGGGATCAAAAACAAAGAAGGAAAAAAAAAAAAAAAAAAAGTACAAAAAATAAATAAATTATTTTGTTATATTATATAGTAATAAACCTATAAACGCTAAAATCAAATAATGATCATAGTATACACTTGTTTTATAGAAAAATTAGTAATAGAGATTTATTCGAGAAATGTTTACGGCTAAAGATAAAATAAAAAATATATAAATAAAGCCAAATTAGATACTTTTTTTATGGTATTAAAACTTATTTCGGAAAATTCATTCAATTTCATTCCAAAATTATAGTATTTGTTTTGCTTGGTATAAATAGCGCTGAAAGAATTATTGTGAAAATAGAGATTCTCTTTTGCATATTTCCGCACCAAGTTGGTTAGCTTCGTTAGCTTGCACGGATTTTACAATATTATTTAGTAGTTGTAAGTTGATATGTTAATCACTGGGTGGTGTTATCACCTCTACTAAAGGGTCACCTCGTCCTCGTGTCATATTTGACGTACGCCCCCTGAGCATCGCCTTACATATATACGATCACATATCACTGCAGCAGAGAGACATAACATACCGGCTGATATAATATCATATTTATAATTATACACTCATGTTGTAATAAAGTATACTTGATTAGCTTACAGGAAATTATACGTTTTGTACATGATATTTAGAGAGGTAACAAAATATTGATATACCAAGTTTTCGAGAGATAAAAACTAAAAAGTTAAAAAGTTAGTGAGTCGAGTACATGCATAGTCAAGTACATAAATATATATATATATATATATATATATATATATATATATATATATATATATATATGGCTGGTTGAGTCGCTATATGGTGTATAAGATAAGTACATAGATGGCTTTAGTATAATATACCATATAGTTATTCAATTTTTTGTTGCTTTTATGATCTATTTTATCCTGGGTACATTGTTGCCTATTTGATGAATATAATTTTGACCCGCGCGCAATACATATCTCCAGCTGACCACTACTTTTCAGCAGGAAAACATAGAAACATTGGGTTTCATTGGTTATCTACTATATATACATTACACTGGTGCAACGATTTTAAAAGTATATTGTACGATCTGTGTACGACACGGTACGGTAATATCAACTGTCAATTTTTTTGAACAAAAGATAATCGAAATTTTAAAAGTGGATTCATGTCCTATCGTACTTTTAGGATAGGTGTGCTGGTGCACCTGTACTGCAGCAGATATAGCGACGATGATGTCACATACCTTGGAAACTAACAAAATATTAGACATTTAGAATATAAGAAGTAACAAAAAAAAAGCTCTCAAGACAATGAAAAATTTAATAATGAGTGAATTTGGTGTGGTATTTGCAGAGAACAAGTGTGGGCGATGATTAGAGAGCGGAAACTTGTAAGGCTTCCTGTATAAGGTGCTGGACTTGCACGTTAGATTAACATTGAAGCAACACGCAGCAGGAAACTCGACTTCATGATAAGTTGTACGACTTTGTGCCTCACTCATATCAGTGAGAGAGCAGTGGGCGACACCGAGCAAGCAACTCATATACCTCCGTCAATTGAACACACAAGTCAGCTTCCGTACTTCATATCAAACTAAAAACAAATCACGACTCCTTAGCAACCGCGCAACAAAACGTTTTGTCTGTCAGTCATATTTCATAAATATATAGCATTTCAATCACGGGACACTATGAGTCATTTCAAAATAATATCACAACAATAAAAATGTATAGGGTGGTTGCATTCATATATAAAAGTCGACGCTTTATGTGAGCACTAAATATTATGGGCCGGTATGGGAAAATGACAAATTTAAAAATACTTCGAAATATTTTTGAGAGCATTGATGCAATTAACATACAGGTTGAATTAGATTTTCAAGTATGCATAGAAAAATAATAAATTAAAACAACAACAACATAGTTTTCCAAAGAAAATAGCCAAAAACTATAATAGACGTTTGTCCTATATGCTATACATGTGAAATGTAATTCATTGCTCCAGTATGGCGTCGAAGCGCATTCAGTACGATTTAATACGTATTTACTTTGTAAGTCATATAAACAAGTTAGGTAAAATGTATAAAGCAATAAATTAATGAAATTCAATGTATATTTTAACCACAATATTTATATAAGGTATATAAACGAATGAGAGTGAAAAAAGCATAAACCATGCAGTTCTTGATTTTCTACTTTCTGGAGAATATCACATTCATGAGGATGCCTGCATGCTGACACTTCTATAACAACAAAGTCATAATCACAATTTGAATTTACATATCAAAAACTCAAAAGTCTTATTTCTTTGAGTAAAAGTTAAAAGAAGTGAAACTCGCGCGAGTACAAATTTAATTACAATTAAATTAGACGTTTTGAAATTGCGAGCAAACAAACAAAGCGGAAGAAAAGTTCTTTATATAACATGAAACACAACTTTATTTTATGATGATTTACATTCAGAATGTAATATTTTGTCGTGTTACTCGCTCGCATCTTAATTCAGCAATAAAAACCTGGCGAGATGTCGAGTTGATGTTGTTTTTATTACCTCTCTCATGTTTACATAATGAGCTTAGTTAATCAGCAGTTAATTAGCGTGTCACGTGGTATATATCACAAGGTAGGGGAGACAAAAGTTTGTTATATACTCTTAAACACAATTATCAAGCGCAAGTCGTTATATATTTCAAGACAGTTTAAATTTGGAACACGTGGCTTCTACGTGAAATAACACGTAATAACCATGTTCAATTTCGTGTAATGTATGGTAATAAAATTACATTTTATATCATATATATATATATATATATATATATATATATATATATATATATATATATATATATATATATATATATATATATATAGATATATACACGATCTTATTTTACATTAAGGTGGGAAATTAATTAGCTACTGCGGGATTTGACTAAAGTAAAAAAGCAAGAAAAATCTGAAATTTTGCAGAGCGATACATTATGGATATGGTATATCTTCAAAAATGTAAAAAGCTTGGGGGGTCGCCGCATTCTAGATTTTAATGATTTTTTGACGTTTTAGTCCCAATTGAGCTCATGTTAATTTCAATAATTATTTTCTCTCATATCTGATTGTCACGAGTTCTGAAATTTATCATAGGTAAATTATTACCAAATATATTACCTTTTTTTCATAGGTTACTATTAACTTTCAAATGGCATCATAAAGTTTGCAAGCTATAGTATTATAAAATGTAAAAAACTTAAAAAAAAAGGAGGAAAAAAAAACTCCTGTCTGATATGCAATCTAAAACGCGTGCAACTTACACAAGTTGCATAACCTTTAAATTCTGCAGGCGCACTTGCCTTGTCCGATTTTTATATAGTTGGGTGGTCAGCGACATAGTTTCTATTCTTTGCTCTAACGGAGACGATTAAAATTTTACTACATATTTGAAATTATGTCCTATACATTCGCAGAGCACTCTGGAATTTTAACAGCTCTAAAAGGATCACAAAGCAAAGACGTTTTAATCAACCGTATTTTTTAATATTATTTACTTGAGTAAATTCACGCGACATAAATTGAATCTCGACTTTTATGTCTTGTTTCAATTTCTGTAATTTATTTATGTATTAAGTTTTGGCGCAATATCGCGAGCGAGTGAGAGAGAACAACAAAAGATGTTAGCCGAATATTTGTGCTCGCCTCGCTAACTTTGTGACGTCATAACAATGAGATACAACAAACAACAATGCTTAGATATATTTGTCGTTTGATCTGACACTCCCAAGTAAAGCTCATGAAATTTTCATGTGATATATAATTTATATGCAGCTGATATGCAGTGAATTAATTGCATAGTAATAATAAAAAATATATAAAAAAAATACGATGGCAAAATATTGATTTGCAAAGTTTTTGCGATTTATTATAATATATATATATATATTTTTAATATATATCATGCACAGTAAAAAAACATTGTAAAAGCATACAATAATGTATGTCTCTCCATTGTACAATGGATGATATTGTTCAGGGCCGGCTTGAGAATTAAAAGCCCGGGCCGGGCACCTTAAGAAAAGGCCCGCATAGCAATGGGGGGTCTGGGGGGCGCGAGCCCCCCAGTTTGCGCCGCAGGCGAAAATTTTTATAAAAGGGGGGCGTGGCACCTGGTTTTTACGCTAATTCTGAACTAAATTTTTATTTTTTCATACTTTTTACAACAATGTGTAAGCCTATATTATTATATTGAAAATAATTATGCAATTGAACCATGCCATTTGATATATATTTCATGACCTTCGGCTGCCTTTTAAAATTTATTAGAAAAAAATGGATGTATGAAATGTATGATAGAACAAAAATCCGCATTGAAGGAATGCATTGAAGTGATTTAAAATTATATGTGCAAATAAAATATTAAAAAAAAAAGAGGCTGAACAGGGATATATAAATTCATAATTAGACGTGTAAAGAACTTGAAATTTTTTAGAACGGTTTGACTTGCAACCCTAGGTTGAGCTTGAAATCGAGCTTAAATATGAAAAGCGAGCTTAAATATGAAAAACGAGCTTATACACTTGGTAAATTTGATATTTGAGCCGAAAAAAAAAATCGAGACTGATGAAAAAATTGTGTTTAAGCCATTAATTAAATATTTTTTTTAATATTAAATTCAAGAGATTTAGCATGGTTAGAGAATTATATAAACATATACTAAAAAAATCATGCATTCTTTAAAAAAAAAAAATTAACTTGTATTCTTTTCTCAAAAACTTCTCCACGAAAAATATATAATAAATTTATTTTATATAAAAAAATATAATTACATAAATTTAATAACTTTCAAAAATATAATAATTTGTTTAAATATACACGCAAGAAATAATGTGGAAAAACACAAATACGACAGTTTTCTTAAGAAATTAAAATAAAACTAACAATTAAAAAATATGATAATACTTCTATTAAAATAATAAAAAAAAAAATAGCTCTTTTTTCCAAAGGGTCTTTCAACTTCTTTTTCTTCTTCTTCTTTTTTTCCTCATCAAAACCAAAGGCCCGCAAAAGCAAAGTCCCGGTCCTGGAGCCCGATTATGCAAAGCCAGTCCAAATATACATATAAAATTTGGTAGGCTCGCAATGATATCAAAGTATTTTTTTTTCTTTTTTCTTCATATTACAATAGAAAAATGCGCGTTCACGAGTAATTTGTGTGCATGCATCATATTCAGCTGCAGGGGTGTCAAACTCATTTCGCATGCCGGTTCAAATCCGGTCCTAAGAATCATTTGCGGGCCGCAGTCTTTCACTGAATGGGGGTAAAGGCCCGCCAGAGGCAAAAATTTGTTCAAAAAGGGGACTTAGCTATTGATTTTAAACGCAAATAATGTACGTTTTACTGAAAATATTAACACCGTGAATATGAAACTAAAAAAAGGGGAGACAAAAACTGTAATTATGCAGCAACATTATTTATTTATTTATTTATTTTTAATCGGAGGTTCCGCGGGCCACACTAAATGATCTCGCGGGCTGCATGCGGCCTGCGGGCCGCGTGTTTGCCCCCCACCCCCCGATATACTGTAGAGTAAATTCATATTATACGAAATAATTTTTAAAAAAATGCGGGCAAAATTTTAAACTTTTTTTTTTTTTCCTTTTCCTTTCTTTTTCCTTTTTCCTTTTTCCTTTTTCCTTTTTCCTTTTTTTTTTTTTATTGAAGAGCAAGCCAAAAGGCCCGCAAAGGCAAAAGCCCGGGCCGGGATCCCGGCCTAAGGCCTTATGCCAAGCCGGGCCTGATATTGTTCATCATTGCAGCATAGGACAAACTTTGTTTTTGGTCTTTTTTTATTAGATTTATTGTTAATTTTGTTGTTACTATTTTGCTCGCATACTCGAAAATCAAATTCAGCCCATGTTAACTGCAGCATCAATGCACTCAAATGTATTGAGAAATTTTTTAAGTAGCAAAATGTGTCATTTTTTCATACCAGCCCATGTTATTTAGTACTCACATATGGTAGAATGCAACCACTCTATATGTAAAAGTAAAAGTTAAAATTATATAAAAATGACTTTAAAATATTTATGATTTTAAAGCTGCATGGTGTGTGTGGCCTTGTCCTTATATACATACTTGACAGCCCATAAGATAACACACAGCTATTGACTATATTATACAGATACGAAATTAAAATGTTAGAACAGAAATTAAGATTGTGAAATAAATGTTTTTTTGTGAAGGACATTAGCTATATTTATGAAGCATTTTAAAGTTACAATATCACTGTAATATATGTATATATGGAGCTGAGAGATGGATTGGGTGATGCACAATAAAGTGTGAATTAGAAAAGCAGATGCCTTATGGTTATGTATGCGTGATGTCATCATCGTGATTACTCTACCAGGTCGCAAGCAAATTAGCTGCTGAAACTTCTTTTCTACAGCTCGTAGTTATATAGTGAGGGATGAGACTAAACTGATACGTTTCAAACAGTTTTTTTTTAACACAAAAATAAACAGTATAATAGTAATACCATAGTATAATACTATTACTAGTACTACAGTAGTACTATTACTAGTAGTATATACTACTACTAGTACCATAAGGTACTATGGTAATACTATTCAATCCAACAATATTCAATAGTGAAAAAAAAAATGCAAATAGTATACTAAGCTTATACGCTTATACCATAGTACATACATGTACATTAGTATATTGTATATAACTTACTTACTATGTTTATTTGTTTATACTATATAGCATAAATACTTTATAATAATTTTATGCATATACTGTATTATATTATTAAAATTGTTAATATTTACCACACGTAATAACTTGAAATTCAAAATATGCATACGAAAAGACACAAATATATTATAATTTAAATTTAAGGCTGAAAATTTTTGCAAGTATCATAGCTTGATTCTTTTTCCTTTCTTTTTCTTTTTTTTTTTTTTTTTTTAATCTGAGGTATAGGGTGTGTGCGCATGACGTCATAATAAATGCACTTCGATTCCATGATTGAGCAATGAATATCATTGCTTAGCGTAGCACAAACTTGGACTTTCGTTATTATTATTATTATTTTTTTTTTTTAATTTTTGTCATTTTGTCACTTATGGCGTTGACTTTAACATGAATGCAACCACCCTATACATAACCGATACAATGAGCTGTAAAATGATATTAAACTTGACTTGATACCATGGTTTAAGAATAAGGTATTTTATGTACAGAATCTGGAAATGCAAGAAAGAATAGAGGAAGAAAGAAATTGCAAAGCCACATTAATAGCAAGCAGCAGGTGCTATTGTTCATGTGACAACCTTGAAAATTTATTTATAGACTCTCTCATTCTCTCTCTCTCACTAGATACTCTTCCACTTCCTGTCCTGTCTCTCACCGTGCAAAAGAGAGACAATTCAAATCTCAAATCAAACGCAGCTATATTATATAAAGCACGTGTATGTATTTTATACTTTTAACATTCGCCACCTGGGAACAGCTGCTCTTATAATGTCAATAAACTTACGCATGATCTATTGTTTTACCATGCACGGTATATAACGTGTTTATGTACGTATGCCACTGATCTTGGACGTGATATCTTTCACTTATATTTTTTAAATGTTACACATTTTATTGAGAAAAAAAAGTATATAAAGAACTTTACTTTATAGATTGCGCTCTCCATTTAAATTAAATATAATAATTTTTTACACTTTAATAAAGTTTATCGGTCAGCCGCGCAGAAAAAGCTTTAGAAAAAAAGAAGAAAAGAGGCATTTCCAAAGCAATAAGATAAGAGGTTATTGCAACCGTAAACACCCCCTTTTCTCGGATTTTAATCAAGTTATAAGAATAAAAATTAACACGCACATTTTAACTTTAATGTTAACATTGATCACCTGTAGAATTTCAATGTTTATACCCGTCGAAGTGAACTAACTACACTCAACAAATTTGACTCAAAATGAACGATCTACATTTGGTACTTCTACGCATTTTAACAGAAGAACTATATGGGTGAACTTGGAAGTTGTAAAAAGTGTAGGTCGGTAGTTTTGAAAAAAAAAAAAAAAAAAAAAAAAATGTAAAGTGTAGTACGTTCAAAGGGTAAGCGTCGATTTGGTGTTTATCTGCGGGGAAAATTGTTTGAGAAAAAGGGATGTATCCAGTTATAAAAAAAAAAAAAATCCTGTTGTTTTGAACATAGGATCCGATGTATGTATATCCTGAACAATATTGCAGCAATGCAAATAGAAAATTTTTTTAAAAAAATTGTTATTTTTTATTTATTTTTATTTATTTTTTTTTTTTTTTTTGTCGACAAACTTAATTGAGCTAACTATTCCACTGCTATACATATAAATAGCTATATAAATAATATTCTATACAATATTATAATTTACAGAAATAAACTATTTATGAACATTCCTCAATCAAGAGCAAAATTCAAACAATTTTTTACTATTATTATAAAAAATTATTTTTTTTATCCACCAAAATAAACTATTCCTTATTTATAGAGAAAATTTCCTCCATATAATAAATCCTCTAATAAAAATATATCACATAAAAATTCCTACTGGAAAATTTATGTTATTTCAAAATATCTCTCGTTATACACGAACATAATTTTATATTTAAAACATAACAAACACACTTGATGTTAAATCACGCCTCGTGAGCTATACTTCACCACGTTATAGTTAATTAATTAAATTGATAATAATAACAAAACAAAAATAAGTACTTTAAAATGAAAAATATATATATATATTTAGAGTGGTTGTTGAATAATAAATAAAAAATTTAGTGACAAATTAATTTGTAAATTTGTTGTATTTTGTATCGAGTACTAATTTATAATATTTGTAATTTTTTTCAAATAAAAATATTACAGTGATTGTGAAATATAAGTGACTTGAAATAATTTGTTATATAGTATAGTTTTTAACTTTGAAATATAAAAATAGAGTATGACATTAGAATTGGGCGAATTTGTGCAAGAAGAAATGAGAGAGAGAGAGAGAGAGAGAGAGAGAGAGAGAGAGAGAGAGAGAGAGAGAGAGAGAGAGAGTAAAAAACAACAAACAAAACGCTGGAAAAAGTATTCCTCGCCCTCGACACAAAAATTTATCTCTCTCACGCCGCTATATTTATGACTCTCTCTCTCTCTCTCTCATGTTTTGTTATTTTTACTTGATTGCTCTGAACATGAATAATATTTCCCCACACCACACAACGAAACAAAGTCATGTACTTTTATTTTTACATCACCACGAGCCTGCAATTAATAAGTCAAATCATAATTAACTGCCACGTTTATATACAATATTTAATTAATTACAAATAAAGTTTGAGGCTTCTTTACTTAATTAATTCTCAATAACTCGAGCGTATTTTTGTTATTATTTTAAATTATTTTACGTCGCTGATGTTTGAATTTTCTTATATAATCGGATTACTCTAGACATGTTTTATATACATATACGTTGCTCATTATTTTCTTCACAAAGTCGAGCATACTTTCCAGTTTCTAATTTAAACAATGCGTGTGTGTTTTACATCGTAATAATAATCCTTTATTTTCATTTTATTTGCGCTGCAGAATTGTCATCAGTTTTAAGTATTGTCTTCAAATACATCGAGACAAGATTTACATACGAGCAAAGAGAGGGAGAGAAATGTCAATATTTTTGTTGGAAATAAAATTGTTTCAAGTCTTCTTGAAAAAAAAAAAGTGGACAAAAGAAAAAAGCAGGAGAGTGTTTTTTGAGAGCAATTTGTGGGGGACGAGAGGAAATAAAAGACTTTGAGAGCCCGAGAAAGAGAATGAGAGCACTCAGGGTTACCTAGACAAACAGCGACAGGTGCTCGGATTCCCACCAATCATTTCAATCAATAATATACACAAATATTCAATATCAAAATACGGCAAATTTGAAATAAACAAATTTTCATATTCAAAATCTGACTTTTCACCTGGCTTTATGGTTAATAAAAAGTAAAAAAGGAATAAAGTCAGAAAAATTTGCATATTATCTTAATGCAGCATGCTTTTTATTTATTTCTTTTTTACACTTGTAAGAGGGGGGAAAATAACGATCACTTTATTTGTTATTTTCGTTTAATACAGGCTTATGCTAAAAGCTAATATGAATAATTGATAACTAACCTCCCTGCGTAGGTAAATTGAAATGCTGATAGTTAAGTTGATTGTTTCCACCTTCACTCTGTCAATCACTCGACATCACGACTCATTGACACACAAAATGAAAAGGTAAATGAGATTTCCCCTCCCCTCAATTTTGCGCCGAGTAATCAAACGCCAGCAGGTTGCAAAAATAAAAGAGAAAAAAATAAATTATTCTGCTTTGTATGCAAGTCAAACATGAGAGATTTTTATTATCCTCGTCCAACTGTGATTTTTTTCATTGTTTGACCGTTGTACGAATTCATTCTCATTTCAAATTAAAACATCGGCCAGCAACTTTTTTATATTTAACTCATGTGTTGGCTGACCGCAATAATAACTTTTTTTATTATGTATATAGAGAGGGAGGGGGAGGGATATCACATGAAAGCATATGCAGGATAAAAAAAAAGTAAATGTTGAAATATAATAATAATAATAATAATAATAATAATAATAAAAACATTGTTTTTGATGTTTGAGTTTAGCAATGTGTTGTTCAATGAATTTGAAACATTTTTCTGTTCTCTAATTGATATAAATAACAATTCAATATTGTTAGCCAATATCTGTATACATCAAATTAACTTTTTAATAATAAAATTGATTTTCTTTTTTAACGACATGTTAAACACGCAAGTTATATTGCGTATACGGATTTCATTGCAAACACATTTGCAATTAAACTGATTTTTTTTTCATCCCAACCCCTACCCTTCAGGGACCTAAACTCCGCCCGTTCTCTCTCTCTCTCTCTCTCTCTCTCTCTCTCTCTCTCTCTCTCTCTCTCTCTCTCTCTCTCTCTCTCTCTCTCTCTCTCTCTCTCTCTCTCTCTCTCTCTCTCTCTCTCTCTCTCTCTCTCTCTCTCTCTCTCTCTCTCTATATATATATATATATATATATATATATAATGTCAGCGTTACATTTCTTTTGTTTCAATTTTACTAAAAACTTGGAAAAAAAAATTTCAAGTAATTTTTTTTATGGTATAATAAGAAATACGGGCAGTTTTTCAAACGGTAAATATAGCTTCTTTGATCTATATATATCTCAGGTGCGGGTGTCCACTCGGTATACATCATAGTCACCGTGGTAGAATACACTAATATGAAACTATATAGAGGTATAATGTTCAGGGGATTTGTGAATAACTGAAGTGTATAGCATGAGATGCGGGTTACATCGATAAGAAATCCCGAGATAAATTTAGAAAGAAGTATAAAGACAATGCAATAAATAAGCTTACCTTACAGGTAATTAATCCAAGATAACTCTAGTTACTCGTATCGTATATGTCAAGTACTCACCTAAAACAAAACAAGAATTGCAATATTAATTAATTGTTGTATAAAGAACATAATATTATATATATAACATTTAAGGCGTGAAATCAGGTACGGGGTTTGACTAAAAAAAATTAAAGAAGGAAAAATCTGAAATTTTGCACAGTGATACATTAGGATATGAAAAAATATGAAATTTTTGGAGGGTCACCATGCTTGATTTTAAATTCAGATTTTTTAAAGTTTTAGTTCCATAAGAGCCCATGTTATTTCAATAATTATTTTCTCTCTGATCTGATGGTCATGAGTTCTAAAAAAATTATCATAAGTATGTGTTACAATTAACTTTTAAATGGCATCATAGAGTTTCGAAGTTTTAGATTTTGAGATGCAAGCCATCTGAATACAACCCTTAACGCATCTACTCTGATAAAATAAAGAAGGAAATTTTTTGTATGCATAAAACTAAAAATTTTATAAATAAAATTATTGCATAAAGTACGGAATTAAATTACGTAATTTGTACTGCATTTATGACATTTTAACATAAATGTTACTAAATTAGAACGGCATAATTAATTATGCTATATATACAAAATAATATTTACAATATTGTAACATTATATATATGTAGAAATTGTGAAGAATAGCATAGATTAGGCTATTACGTATAAACATATTGTGCTATAAAAATGTTTTAGCATAATTATTACGTATATCGTTATTTTTGTCCGTACATATTGGAGGTTATCGGTTTAAAAAATTGTTAAAAATTTTCTATGGCTTAAAACACGTAAAAGTATGTCTAGTATTTCTCATTTAAATTTCTCCAAAATCGGTGGAGTAGTTTTCTCAAAAATCGCAAAAAACGTGTTTTTCTCCATAACCGTAATGTTAAATTAGGGGACCCTTAGCTTTCCCCGCAGCACCCCGCGCTAAACCGATAACGTCCAAAATTAATTGTTTGGTTTAATTTTAAGTTATTAAAATAGGAAAGTGATTACATTATGAAATATTATTTCTTATTCAGCTTAAAATATTATAATATAATCCCCCGGTATAAATAATGAAAGAAAAAAAATATATATCACAAATTTGTATCGTGGAAAACAATGACATAAAACTCGTCCTGTATAGAAGCCAATAGCAAGCGTTCTCAGCCTCACAACAATTTTATTTTATGGATCTTTTTTTTTCTTATCTCAAAATTATGCATGGAGAAGGTGCTCTAAGAAAAATAAAAATTTCAATACAAAAATATCCACAATTTTTTCTTCTTCTTCTTGCGGATCTATTTTGTATTCAATTTTATATTGAAATGATCCTTTTTCATACACCAAGATGTGAATAATACTTCTTGAGAAAAAAATTTATAGCAAAATAAAACTGAATGTAAAGAAGGTGCAAGTATATACTCGCGATAAATTATTTTCACACTTTATTTTGTGATGATATTTTCTTTACATTTGCATATCTTGCGTATATAGTTTAGTATGGTTAGTGGTCATCTCTCTCTCTCTCTCTCTCTCTCTCTCTCTCTCTCTCTCTCTCTCTCTCTCTCTCTATTATCCCATGGGATGCATTATTTGAAATCACTTGCAAACAAAGACTATATATTATATATATATAAAAAAAAGAAGAAAAAGTCTTGAAATTTCACATTTATATATATAAATTTCAATCTCACAATAAAAGCATATCAGGAGCAGGAGTAAATCAAAAAAATGAAGTCAATAAAAATGCAAACCATCTCAAACAAGGAACTCAATTCCTGATGCATTCACACTGATAACAGAAGCGAGGTGCAATTTTGGAAACACAAAAGTGACGAGAGAGAGAGAGAGAGAGAGAGAGAGAAGACCTTCTTATCTCCTCCTTGCTTATCATACACAAGAGCTTGGAGTTTCTTTATTGCCCCCCAGACACGTGGACACCTTGAAGTCAAGCAAAATTATGACGTCAATATCAAGATTTGCGTAAAATAAAAATACATACTTCGATATGTGCGTTGCTTTTTTATTATACAGTTTTCCCCTCTATTGTATTTTTATATCAAATAAAATTTGATTTGTTTTCCCTTTTTATTTTCCTGTATGTCTTCAACTCGCAGTATAAACTATAATATAAAGTAGTCCGTTATGATAATATAAAGTTTATTTATATGTGACATATAGAAATGGTCAGCATTTAAAAAAAAATGCCTTTATAAATTTCAATTTATATACATTTGATTAAATTACCTTTCATTTCCAAACTATACTCACTACACATTTCCACGTATTTCTCCTGCATACTATAGCTAAAATGCACATTATACATAATTAACAAGCAGTGCAAAACCGCGAGTGCATGTTTTGTGGTGAGCTAATTGCCATATAGACTGGGGAATTAAACTGTAGTCTACGAGGACGAGGTATCAGGTGCAAGGGTGATTGCAGTTTCAGTAAGGCCACAACTCTTGGCTACCCCGAGACATGAAATACGCAATGCAGGGCGCCGCTCACAATAACAAAAAAAAAAAAAAAATGTTATCTCGCTGATGTAGTTAAGACGACATTTGCATATTATTGCTCAAGTTACAAGACATCATAACATTGCCTTATTACACTGCGCAACGATGAGCGCAACCATACAACATTTTAATACTTTTCTAACAATCCGCATTTTTTTTTATATTTATATTATATAACTTTAAGAAATCTAAAATTATATATAATGAAAATACTATAAGACGTGCTTCGAAATAATTTAACAGTGAAAGTTCGTTTTAAGAAATGCGAGATATGTAATTCAAAAAAACAAAACAAAAAAAAACTATGAAATACATTTGCATCAATCGATTACCTCCAAGGTAATTAAGAACAGGTGTCCTACAATATCACGTCAATGAAGGTGGCAGTGACGTCACTGATAAGACTTGAGAAGTTGCTTAATTTTACACCAGATGGCAGCACCGCGTGGTTTACCAATTTTATTTCTCTCTCTCTCTCGACCCTCGGGGTTCATCATTACATTGTTTTATGATACAATTTGAATAAAATGCCTAGAAATAAAATCAAAATATAATAAGACTAATTATTTTACACTAACAAGACTTGAAATTATCAAAATAATTAATTGAATGAATGTTTTATGTATGAATTGATTAAAAGAATGGAGAAATATAATTTCGATGTTATTTACAAAATTTTATACCCGATGTTTCTAATTTAGGTTTGTGTATGCCTTTTAATTATAATGTCCATGTTTTGTAAACAAAATTATTAAAAATAACTATAGGCTCATTTCGGTCATACATATACGTCAAGTTACTTTTATTAAAATGTTTTATTAGAGAGAGAGAGAGAGAGAGAGAGAGAGAGAGAGAGAGAGAGAGAGAGAGAGAGAGAGAGAGAGAGAGAGAGAGAGAGAGAGAGAGAGAGAGACTCAAATTAATATTTGCTAAAAGTTTCATTATCAAAGCCTTAAGAAATTAATTTACCTTCATTACAACAACTAATCAATGTATGTACCGAACAAAATTTGTTGACGGTAAAATTCAACTTTATTCAAAGTAAAGTAAAAATAATATTTTTCCCACAGCCACACCTTACAGTTCAAACTTTGACCCATATTTCATGCTTTTGTATTTTAATAAAGATAAATTGTGCCGTTTTTTTTTTTTTTATTATTCTTTCAAAGAAAATATGAAATGAACAGTTTAAAGAAAGTAACAATAGCTTTAGAGGAAAGAATAAATAAAGAAAAATATGTATAAAAATTAGGAAATCACACAATATAAATTATCTTGCTTTCAAAGCGGTGTCCACGTTTTATCTTTAATAATAGTACTGTACTAATTTCAAATAAAGATAATAATCAATTAAAAAGAAAAATCTTATGCTACAAACTATAATGTAAAATTAAATAAGTGATTTTAGTTTCCACTAAAAATTATCTTTGTAGCATCGACTTTGGTTTCATTTTGCAAGCGCAGAGAGAAGCACCTGTTCTCACCTGCCTAACTCAGCGATTGGCCCGCGAGTTCTCCAATATCAAAGCCAAAGCCGGCTCGCGTGATTGGCCGCTATACACCTGCACAGGTGAGCACGCGCCGCTCTCTCACACACGGCTCGATTTCAACAGGTGCCTCACTGTGAGTGAGGTGGCAACTCTTTACATTTGAAATGTCAAAAATAACGGCAAAGTGCAATCGAACAGAGCATTGTCAGGTAACAATGTCTTGCTTCAGAAGAGAAATTGACCTGTTTGCTATTGTTGACTAAGGGTTGTATTGTTACAAAGGCAAGGTGGCCGCTTGCCTGCATGTCAGAATTATTAACCTGCTTTCCCTCAGGGGACTAACTTATGCTCTCAAATATATCATCAAGAAACATGTTTCTGCCCAGAACTTCCTGTACCTGATCCTGCCTACAATAAAATTAATGAAGTTTCCCGAACACTGTAGGGGGTATTTTAGCTTTGCGATGGTGGCAAACATAGACTCAATTTTTCAACCTTTGAAGAAAACAAAATTACTTTGCTATTTTTTACAATGTTGCACAAGAAGTGCGTTGCATTCAATATAAAAATATTGTATTGTGCGTCGAAAAAAAAAAAAAAAAAAACAGAACAGTGAGAAATTGTATGACCATGTGTTTTTGTTTTTACCTTTATTACTGTAAAAGATTTGACATTATTAATTATTGCCAAACTAACAAGAAACAAGGCGCAAAATTGCCAGCATCCGGAAATAATAAATTACGTAATTGATGTTGCATACATGTAATTCATATGATGCTCAGTTAAAACAAAATTAAGCAGTACAAAATAATATTTATTCTATTGCGAAGTAGTATAAATTATGCCGCTGAACAAGGTGTGCTGAAAATGAGCTTGCATAATTATTACGTACAGCATAGCTACTTTTATCTGTGATCAAGTCATTTTTTTTTTAAAGTTGACAAAAATGCACTAATTTTAGTAAAAATCTGAATTACAAAAAGGAAAAGAAACAAACATTGCATATAATGCAGAAAACATATAATAATTTTTTTTTTTTTTTTTTTTTTATATTTATAATATAATAATAACGAAAAGAAAAATATTAATGAATTAAGAAACAGAGATGGAATAAAAATTTCTCTCGGCGCACAAAACTTCTCAAAAGTTTGGGCACAGGCTAGTGAAATAAATTGGCTATAGAAAAACAAATCTTTCTCTCTCACTCTCTCCGCGGTGCCAGGAGGTGGGAGTGCAGGTGAAGACAGAAATGTGGCGCCGCTCTTATGCGTAACAATAATATTTATTTGACTATACCATGCAGAGGAGCTTTAGTACCGTGATGACACGTCCAGCCCTTCCAGCCAAGATACTATATACGCAAAGCAAGCACACCCTAAATATACTTTGTAATTCCATATTTGAATTTCAATATATAATTTTTGTCAATATCAAATTATTTTTTATTATATTATATAACATTTCGTTTATTAAAATATGCATTCGTAAAAAGTGAAATATTTCAATGTCTTGATACAAATCATTAATAATAGTTATTCCAGGTGTTGGAAAGCAGAACATAGGGTTAAAAAAAATCTGACAGTTTCTTCTCAGACTTATTTATCACACGCGTGCCTTTACTGCATTCTAAAATAGACAAATTATTTTGTGAAGCTCGGTACGTCGCTGGTAGCCAGATCAATCAATTTACTTTATTTCTAAAGTATCAGTTATATTTAAAATTAACGTGAATATCTCGATAAAAATTTTTAAACTCGCTGGAGGTGCTATAAGAAAACGGCAGTCAATGTCGACAAACACAGTAACGTGAGCTACCTGCGCGCTCAAGCTACCTTGCTGTGCGTTGATTTATCAATTTATTGCCACCCCCGCTGCTTTAGTTTAAAACAACATCATAAAAAGGTGTAAAACGAAATGTAGCTACTTAATGTGTTTTTCTTTACTTCAATAAAACTCAAGAAATTTTAACGGCGTTTGCTTGTACAGTATAGTACTGTACCTCAAAGTTGCGGGGGCTATTGAATAGCAAAGTACTGCAATGAAGGAAGAAAAGAAGAAGGAAAAAAAAAAGAAAAAAAAAAAACATTGAAAAGTAAACTATGGTCGAAGATCAAATTTGATGAATTTTATAATAGTTTTCGACAAATAAATTGAAATGAATTACTATTTCATTTGAAATAGTAATTCATTTCGATAGTTGCGATTCCTGTACTATATGCATATAAAAAGCTAATTACTTACAAGGAAAATATACAAGAAGATAAAAGTGGTAGATATGGGATAAAATTATGTATAAATTTTAAAAATACTCCTACATGACTACATTACTTTTTAGTTTTATACTTTATACCATCAGATTGAAATTATTATTCAACCCTATAGCGAAGATTAAAAATGGAATATTTAAAGTTTAATGGTCGCTATATATGGTGAGATAATAGCGAAGTATCTCACTTAGGGGGAGGGAAAAAAATGTGCGGTGTCGCGAAGTAATGAAGCCCCGTGTTCAATTTTTAATTCTCAATCTAATCTTGTGGCTTACCTACTGGGACCTTACGCGAGCAAGTGTATATAGTTACTGTGTGTGCTGCTCGGGACTTGACGTGAGTTTACTTCTTCAGCTAACCATATAATAAATTACCAAGCAAAACTTCGGGATTAACTTACTGCATTATTAATTTAAAACAACCTTTTTTTTTTTTTTTTTAATGCTGAATATTTAATGTAAATAATGTAATTTGTGAATATAAGAGCCACCATATTAAGGTTACGTAATTTTTTTTTTTGTTGATAACGTGCGGTAATTTGATAAGTGGGGAGTTGTTATCAAAATTTGGTAACTACATATACATTACTTTTATATCATTGGCAGGAAATGCGTATGTATTCGGTGGTAGAATCTGGGTAGAATTCAATCACAGTTAAACCTTAGTATAAAAATACATATTATGTATTGATACTTACATAGAATATCTTTAACGCATGCCAATAAGAAAATATGGTATAATATACAGATCATATCATATATTATAATATACTACATAATATATAAATACATTCGAATTTAAGAGCTAGAAAACTCAAAAAATTAAATTGATACAAATTTTAAATTTTGCTAAGTAAAAATAAAAACCTGTATCGCAATTCGGAAGTACCTAATTATGTAAAAATAAGTGTCTTGGAGAAAGAAAGCAACAACTTGCGGTGAAGCTTGCTTGTGGGATATCGAAGGAGATGAAAGGAGTAAAGTAATTCAGGTGCATGACAAAGTGACAGCGCCCATTGTGAGTTGATTATACTTATACCTTGGAGGCTCACCTGGTCAACACGTGGTTTTGTATTATTATCCCCGTGTGCAAAAAACAAACAAAGAAAGTGAAAGGCGGAAAAAAAAAATGCTCCTTTTCAGTATTACATGCGACACTTTACAGTTCTCGCTCTCACTTTTAATAAGATCAGAGATTTGAATAGTTTTCTGCGAAAGAAGTTTAAAATTTTATATCATAATAAAATATAAAAAAAGGTATTAAAATATTAATTCAGTGCGCATTCATGGCAATAAAAATGGATAGTATGCTATGAGAAAAGACACAAAAGTGACACATTTCCATTGAGGTATGTGGTTTTAAAATAATCATAGAACACAAAGGTCAAGGCAACTCTTTCACTACTGCAGAAAACAAGGTAGCTTAGCTGAGCAAGACATCTCTAGTAATACAATTATGTCATTATGTACCGCCCTCTCATCGTACGAAAAAGTTTCCAAATATGTGCAGAAAAATAAAAATATCTTATCACCTCTTATATGCATGAATTTCGTTTATTTTAATGTCATGAGTCAACTTGCCGGTAATATATTTTTTTTTTCATGCAATATGTATGTTATTTTATTTATTAGGCTGAACTGAAGTATTCACTCTGAATGTGTTGATATAATGAAAATCAAGCATTTTTTTTTATGGTAGACAAAACGTAATTTTCAATGAGGTAAAGTTTGCGAGATGCTGGTCCAGATGCCGCCAGCGCTCAGATACAAAACAAATCCAACTTCCCCTCCACTCCATGTGCTTTTAAACCAGATCAGGGAGGGTAATCTTTGTTTTGCACAAGTTAAATTTTAACATAGATATTAATAATTCTTACCTAATCTGAAGCGTTTGACAATGCCTTTTTTCCTTCTGCCCGCCATTTTAATAACACCTGCAATTTTCACTTTGTTTCCCAAACAACAAAATGCAAAGTTTCAGTTTTGTTTATAATAACTTCAGAATGAAGTTTACATTAAATTCTAATTTCGATCCTACTCACACAAAATTCGAGCTAAAACTACAGAGAGAATAAAACACACCTCCACTCACAAGCTCACGGCAAACGCAACTGAAGGTGTAGAGGAGGGGAGGGAGTTTAGATGGGAGGGGGCACCCACATGTCTCGCACGAGGCGAGGGGGAGGAAGCTGAATCGTTTGGCCACGGCAAGGCACACGGAGGCTATACTGGCCGTGCTTCAATTGATACAATAGGGGGTTGGGGAGGGGACAGGGTCTGGGGTGTTACTGGGGGGACAAGCGTTCGTCTCATCTCACCGGAACAAAAATCAAAGCAGTTTTTTTATGCCAAAGTTTATTTTTCTATTCAATTCTTCTTTTGTGTAAGAGACTATCGGCAAAATAATCGTAAATTAAGTTTTTATTGCACGTGGGAAAAATGAGATGAGATTAAATTAATGCAACGTACCAAACTAAATAAGAGAGAGAGAGAGAGATGAGAAGAGAAGAGATATATACATTAAAAAACTATATTATTTGAATGGACAATAATATTCATATATTTGATTCAAAATGCTATAAAATAAATATTTTATTTGCACTCATTTTTTTAATTAGTTTTAAAAAATAGGTTTGAACTGAATATTATACATACAATATTTTAAATTACGCATTTGCGTCGAAATAAGAGAAACAATATTTTAATTTTTGTTTTATAAATTCATGAGCACTATATAATTATATTAAACACATTTAAATTTTATATATAATTTTTCATTTCTTTTCGTTTTCAGTAAACATAATCTATAAATCTATACTATACTAATACTTTTGATTTATATACTAATATAATATTTCAAGATTTGATATTCAAGTGATATTATAAATATATCGCTATACTGCAATATAAATATTCAAGTGATATAAATAAAAAAATTATTGTAAAATTCCTCAATTTCCTAGGTTATAAGTGCAGTGCAATGATATAAGACGATTAAAAAAAGAAACTTGCACTATATCAAGTAATAATAAACAAACTTTAAATTTTCAAATGAGCTTGATATTAAAGAATGGACGTTATCGGTTTAACGCGCGGGGTGCTGCGGGGAAAGCTAAGGGTCCCCTAATTTAACATTACGCTTATGGAGAAAAACACGTTTTTTGCGATTTTTGAGAAAACTACTCCACCGATTTTGGAGAAATTTAAATGAGAAATACTAGACATACTTTTACGTGTTTTAAGCCATAGAAAATTTTTAACAATTTTTTAAACCGATAACCTCCATTAGGTGCGTATCCGCATGACCTCATACTGAATGCGCTTCGACGCCATCAATCAACCAACATTTGCTCAACATTGGACAAACTTTGTTTTAGGCTATTTTCTTTATGGAAATATACTGATTAAATGATTATACTAAGGGATATATATTATCTTATATGTATTAAAACGCAGTAATATGTAAAGTCATGTCCAAGTCATGTCATTTCAAATTTGGCTATATGAAATAAATTATCATATTTTTAATGACAAATTATTGGTCACAGAGAAAATAAAAGATATATTTATCATGGAGACACTCACGTTCTATATCTAAAGATTAGATAAGAGAGAAGCTGCATATTATGTGCACCTTTGACCTACCTCACTTGTCATATTGTAAGTCACGAGAGAGACAAAACAAATATAACGGTAGCCTCGCAGACTGACCGCATCATTCAATAGATAAATATTGACTGGGAGCTTTGCCTGTTTCTAAGAATTTAGTCATCCATATAACCTCTCAACCTTTGCCTGCATGTATATTTACATTAACAAGAAAACAAAATTAGTATGTGCATACAACATGAGTAGGATAATTAAACTTTCTATACGTATGTAAATATTACCAGATAATAAAAACTATAATATTATATAATATAATTGTATTTTACATATGTCAAATTTGAGTATATAACAAATTATTTGATTAATTGTGTATAGATTTTTAAGAAGTATTCATATTGCTATAGTATTATAGTATGCAATATTTGTTTACGGAAAAAAAATTATACGAATTCATGCTGCATTTATAAGCATAATTGTTGCTAAATTGGTACATACGCAGCATAAATAATTATATGCTATGCTATATAAAATATTAGTTAACTAATTATGCATAAGTGCTGCAAAAATTATATTGTATATAATACTGAATAAATGCTGTTTAATAGAATGATTATTAATTTATTATATATGTTTATTTATGTCAGTGCACAAGTTATAAGAGTCGTATATAGGATGTGTGCGCATGACGTCACAATAAATGCCCTTCGATGCCATAATTGAGCAATGAATAACATAGCTTAGCATATGACAAACGTGGATTTTCGCTTTATTTTCGTTGGAAAATAAGTAATTTTTTTGTCGCATTATTATTTTTCTCGCATATACTTGATAGCCTATATATAATAGGCTATTCAACTCGTTAATAGCATCAATTATCTCAAAAATATTTATAAGTATTTTTAAACTGTCAAAAAAATGTGCCATTTTCCCATACCAGCCCATGCTATTTAGTACTCACGTATGACGTTGACTTTAATATGAATGCAACCACCCTATATATACCAAGTAGATAGATGATTATTATATGGGTTATTGTTCTATATAGCAAGCAGATGTGAAGTTTATGATTTTCATTTTTCAAATGTTAAGCGCAATTTACGTTTCTTATATTTTATTACGTGACAATTGAAGTGAGCATTGAGATGAGGTGGTGTGATGTCAATTATATATAGAGCTCCTCAAGAAGACACAAAGAAATCACGTGGTCATCACGTCTCAAGCTCAATTGCAAGATAAGTGGATAATTTGGAGGCTCTTACTTAAATCAAGGTTGGAGAAACGTTGGCGTATATACTAAATTTTATGATGTCTTGTGTCCTTTTAGAGATTATAATTTACCAATAATTGTTTGCTATGAATTATTTATTGTAAAATAAATTCACATTCACGAAAAAATAAGAAAGAAATAACTAATAAACGAGTAATAAATAATATTACTCGTTTTAATAATAAAGTAATAAAAAGTCTATTTTCTTTGAGATTCAATAAAATTTATTATTTTATTTAAAAAATAATAGTGTCGGCTTTTGTCATATTGTTTGAATTTTATTATTTCGCAGTAAAGAAGAGCAAAGGTGAGGAAGTTAATGTTATTTTAGTGTTTATGAGGAAGCAGGTATCAAGATGTTTGTTTAAAATCAACACATGGCGCACACGTGAGAATTTACCTATAGATATATTACTCATGGCTCTCTTTTGATATAGAAAGAAAAAAGCCATAGGCCTGAAAAATACCTGAAAAATTGGCACTCGAAATATTTTGATATACATTAAAAAATCATTGGTATACTTTAATGAAAAGGTATACCAATGAAAATTCGAAATACAATTTTTCTTTGATATTATATTTATTTTCTTACTTTATTTTTTATTTTCAAAGTTATGGTTACATTTTAAATAATTAACATGCAAAATTGAAGAAAAAAAAAAAAAAACGCGGGTAGTTTGATAGTAAAAGAAAGAGATAGAGGAAATCAGCAGCAATGAGCCTTATATTATCGTAGTGAAGACTGAAGAACTAAAGAGAGTCCCATGTAGTTAAAAAAAAAAAAAAAATCTTGATAGCAAGATTAAAAAAAATAATAATAATAACACACAATGGACATCTTTCGGCACTAAATTCCATATAGTTATTATTTATTATTTTACATAATTTTTCAGTGACAGTGAAATAGAAAGCAAGTAATTATGGTTGAAAAAAAAATGTATGGGTATGAAAGATTATTGCAACATCCTGTAGTATTTCTGGACATATTCATATCTACATTGTATTCAAAGAAAAAGATTAGAAAAGTTGATGAGGATAATAATGTTTCCTGTCAATTAATATTAAAAACATGAACGTCAAAAATAAGTAAAAGATAATAATTGAGAAATAAATCATATTAGTGACCAACATGTTTACCTTTTTATTTCCGAACTCACAAGTTAAAAAAAAATAATGTGTTTTTTCACGCATTTTCCGTGGAAATGTTAATTTTTACTTCATATTCTTCCCTTTTTCCAACTGAACTGAAAAATGAAAAGTTGTAACATTTTTCACATTATACATAGTTTCTCAAAAAGGTTGACAGGGCAGGTAGCAAGGTATGGAGACAGTGCACATGTGGCTGCCAACTGAGATGCATCTTTAAAACACACGTGATGGCTTTGAAAGAAAACAAAGATGTTACCCGCGTATGTCTATATACTAAATGGAAATCAGTGCATTAGAAATAAATTACACATCATAGTTGCCATCACATTCAATTTTTTTATTATTATTATTAAATATATATGTTTTGTTTTATTTTATGTTGATTGCAACACTGAATTAAGCTTAAGCTGCTATATAGTATATAATTTTAAAAATTATGAAAATTAATGCATAAAAAAAGGAATATTTTGTGAATGCATTTATATATATAAATATATTATAATATAACGCATTGTTTAAAAGCAATAATGTGCTATGTAAATAAAAGTAATGCTATAACGTATGCTAATTAATATTTAACAATAAATCACGAAGTTATAGTGATTGCTTTATAGTCGATAATAATACAGATTTCAGTCACAATAACGACCTAATGGGTTTTTGTTTGTATGAATAGATAATATATTATTATGGGTAAACATTATTGCATAGAAAATGCATTCATTGTTTGTTTATCTGAGTTATTTGATGTTTGTGATTCGCTACTCAAAACTATAGTACTTTATACAGTTTATAGAGTTGTCCGGCTACACTATATAGGAATAAGTGCAACTCATTTCATTTCAAAATATATGCACGGAAAGAATATAATATTAGAGCATAATTTATACTATATCATTCTACCATAATTAATGATAAATTGGAACAACATAATTGATTATGCTATACAAAATAATATTTATGCTATGTAACATTATACTATGCAGTATAGCATAAATTATGCTGTATTCAACAAATTGTGCTAAAAATGAGCTATAGCAAAATTATTGCGTAGCTATTTTTGTCCGTGTGCGTATTATAGTATTTTTAAATTCATCCCAAAATATATACATTAAAAAAAAGCAGCAGGCTCATTTTGTATACATATTAAAATATGCAACTTTTTATTAATGAAATTAAAATATACATTATTATTTTAACTTTTTATTGTTTCAAAAGAATTGAAAAACAAAAGCAAATATAGGTAAAAAAAAAAAATCAAAATAATTTTTTAATATAATCTCTTCATTCAAATATTTTAATATTTGAAAATTCAAATATTTTGACAACAGTTTAGTTTGCAATACTATATATAATTAAATACATATAGCAAAATTCTCTACACGTATTGGTGCACTTCGTACCTCTGCAATATTTATTCAGTTCAATGTATAAATGATAATTTACTACTACCATTTACAAAACGTATATGAAACAAAAACATAGTAATAAAAAATAAATATTTTAGATTTAGAGTTATGAGGAAATACGAGCAATTACCCGCGAGTAAATCAATTCATAAATAAATTTTAGTCAGGTGCGAGGGTATTGGGAGGAGTAGTAAATTTCAATTAATATTGAAAGCGTGGATAATGCGGGGAAATCAAAACACGCGGCAGTGATACACCGATCAGGTTGTCACTTTTGTTGTTATTGATTTGTGTGGATATAGTAAAAATTTAATTATTTTGATTTTTGAGAATTTATATATCAAAATTGTTATTTCGATTTTTATTATGGAGTTCTATTCAAAATTTATATTATGTCATTATAATATTTATTGTGATCAAATGCATTTATGTCTGTATATCTAAAGCCGTATTCACATATTTCGAGTTTTGCATAATTTCTGCATAGCACCTTTGCAAAACAAAATTCAAACAATGAAATTGTATTTTGTTGAATTTTGTTATGCAAAGTTCATGCAAAAAGTTATGAGAAATAAATAAATAAAATATATGTGAACACTAAAGTGTACTATTTGTATTTTATATGTAATTAATTTAGTTTTAGTTCCATTATTTATTTTTTTTTATGATATTTATAACTGCTTTTTTTTCTCTTGCTATATACTACGTAGAATTATTATTTCCCTCTTATTATAATTTTGTATGTATATAATCAAATAATTTTATAAATGTTTTCTGTTGGGGTTATAGGTGTAAGAGTGGGCCAGACATATATTGTCAGGCTTAAACCTCGCCCTTTCAAAACTTTGTATTTTTTTTCTCTTTGCATTTTTTTGAATAAAGACGATTATTTATTTATATTTATTTATTCCAGCTAAAAAAAAAAATAATAATAAAATAAAAAAATTTAAAATCGATTGTTGAAAGTCGAGGAAATTATTTTGTAAGGTGTTGATGAAAACTTTGAATTTTGACATGAAAGAGAAGGAAGTGAATTAAAAACATCGCGAGGAGGAGGAGAGAGAGAGAGAGAGAGAGAGAGAGAGAGAGAGAGAGAGAGAGAGAGAGAGAGAGAGAGAGAGAGAGAGAGAGAGAGAGAGAGAGAGAGAGAGAGACGTGACGCGAAATTAAAACTGCCAAGGACTGTAGACAAGGTAGCACGATATATCAAGGTGGAAAAATACAAAGTCTACCAAATCAATATATAGCAGTGGCGGATCCTCCGGGTAGGCAGACTAGGCTCTGCCTGGCCAAAGATTTTAAAGCAAAAAGAAAAAAGAAATGAAAAAAAAAAAAAAAAAAAAAAAAAAAAAAAGAGAGAGAGAGAGAGAGAGAGAGAAAGAGAGAAAGAGAGAGAGAGAAGTATACAACTTCCTTTCAAGTACATTATTTTACAATGTTTTTATAAGATAGCAGGTAGCGGGGGTGAAAAACTTTAGCAGAGAGTGAGTCACAGTAGGCAGCTAATGAATAGCTTTTTTTCTCTATGCTAGGCAATGTAAAGCAAAGCCTCTTTTTCTCTCGCATTTCAGGCTTGCCACATTTGTCCGGGTGACAACACCACCCACATACCCCACGTATTTTAGATAGGAGGAAAGGCAGAGATTTTTCTGCTTTTCATTGCATTTATGAAACAAAGATATATTGATGAATATGGCAACACAGTCTGATTTTTCATGTCTCAACTTGTCGCAAAAGAGAAAAATCCTCACTTGACTTTGTTTTTGTTGATGTTTACATTAAATTGAATAGAAATATAGACCTTATAGAAAATAAAAACTAAAATTCTTCCCTTAAATTGCATGTATTTAAGCGGGAAAAGCATATGCAGGTCAGTCTATTCTTAGTTGTGAATGAAAGTAGACGTGTTTGTGTTTTTTTATATTAATATTATTTAATTAAAGTGGTTAAAAATGACTGATAATTGTGATATTATTAGCAAACTTTTTAGCAAACCATTTAGTCAATTAAAATTTGATCAAAAGAAAGGTGTTATTGAGTTAGGGCGACTGCAGCCTCAACTTAAAAATTTAACTCAGAAAAAAGGAAAGGACACACGTCATTTTACTACAGCAAAGTATATTAAATTTGAGTGGCTGACGGGGAGTGATTTAACAAATAAACTGTATTGTTGGCCGTGTTTATTAATGAAACCTGGCTCATCAACGTGGTCAACTCTCAGTGGATACAAAGATTTAAATAATCTTGACAAAGCATGTGAAACTCATGAAAAATCAAAGAGTCATATTAAAAACTTTTTAAATTACTCGTTATTTGGTAACATAAGAATTGAGGAAGAACTTGATTCTCATATTAAAATATCAAATCAAAAACATAATGAAGAAGTGTCTAAAAATAGAAAACTGCTTAAAAGACTTATTGACGTGGTTTGCTTGCTTGCAAAACAGGAGCTGCCTTTCCGTGGGCACGATGAAAGTGAGAGTTCATTTAACCGCGGTAATTATATTGAACTTTTAAAATTACTTGCGGAATATGATGAAATTTTAGAGCAACATTTTGAAAATTGTACAGTATTTTCAGGGACGTCACCCAGTATTCAAAATGATCTTATAGTTGCAATAGAAACAATTATTGATAAAGAAATTCAATCAGAAATAGACAGTGCAATGTGTGCGTGTATATCTGGTGACGAGTGTAATGACGTGTCGGACTTCTCACAAGTAGCGATTTGCATGCGGTATGTACTCTCTGACGGCGTAAAAGAACGATTTCTTGGCTTTGTGCGTGCACGTAATAGGAAAGCGGACGGCATAGCACAAATAATACTTGATAAAATTGAACAATATCAATGTAGTGATAAAATCGTTGCCCAAACATATGACGGTGCAGCTGTTATGTCATCAGAATTAAATGGCGTGCAAAATAAAGTTAGAGAGGTGCATGAAAATGCAATTTTTATACACTGCTATGCCCATGTATTAAATTTAGTACTCTCTGACGCATGTGGTACAATAACGCAATGCAAAATATTCTTTATACGTGTAAATAAAATAGTTTCTTTTTTTACTGGTTCATCAAAAAGAAATGACATTCTTTCTAATATTGTTGGTAAAAGATTACCCAATGTGTGTGCTACGAGATGGACATATAATTCTCGAGTAGTAAACAGTTTAGAAAAAGATAAAAGTGGACTTATAGATGTTTTTAGTGATATTTGTGCTAATGGTGTAAATTGGGACTCAAAAACATTAGAAAAAGCAGATTCATATTTAAATTATTTATACAGTTTTGAATTTAATTTCTTATTAAAACTATTTAATGATATTTTTGCTGAAACTGATATTTTGTATTCTATTATGCAATCAAAACAATTTGATATATCGTACTGTCGTAGCAAAATAGAGCAAGCAATATCTAAATTTAAATTAATGAGAAATAATTTTGAAACGTATTTTAATCATGCCTTTGATCAATGTCAAGAACCGCTACTTGAGAGACAATTACAAGGACATAGAAACAGTGGTGAAAAATATCAGCGTATATTTGTAGAAATTATTGATATTGTAACCGTGCAAATGGAAACTAGATTTAAGAGTATAGAGGAACTTAAATTTATCGAGTTATTAGATCCCGATAGATTTCAAGAGTACAATTTAAAGTTTCCTGAAGCTGCATTTTCTTTGTTAGAGCGAAAATATAAAAATTATTTCAGCGATTCTGTTAAATTAAAAAATGAACTTCTTACTGTGTATGAATCACCTGAATTTCAAGGCTTACCACCCTTTAAAATTTATCAACTTTTAAATGACAGAAAATTACACAGGTGCTATAGTGAGTTACATAAATTATGTAAGTTGGTTATGACAATTCCACTGGGTACAGCAAATGTAGAAAGGTCATTTTCTACCATGAAAAGAATTAAGTCTCCACTGCGAAGCACAATGTCACAGGGTCGTCTACAAGCTCTAGCAAAAATATCAATTGAAAAAGAGCTGCTTTTTAAATTAAAAAGACAATCAAACTTTTATGATCAAATTATAAACGAGTTTGCCGCAAAGTGTGATAGGCGTATTTCCCTCATCTACAAGTAGGTAAGTACAATTTTTAAAATAAATATTATATACTCTTAAGAAATTGGTTATTTTGCGTGTATATATACAAAAAAACGAAGCCCCCCCCCCCTCCCCCGGCAGCCAGAAAAAAATCTGCCTACCCACTCATTAAGACCACGGTACGCCACTGATATATAGCTATATCGATTTGTCACGTCCATAAGAAGTATTGCTATAATGCTCTACTAATTTTGTTTATCATTGATCCTGCAGACGATAGTATTTTTAATTTTTATTATTAAAACAGAATTTTGTTCTATATTTTAAATATTATAACTTATTATTGCTATTACACTATAACATTTTACTGTCATTTAACCAAGTTTAGTTTCGTGGAAATCTCCTATAATGCAAGAGAAAAGTTTTCCTCTGTTATATGCATCTAAAGAGTATTTCTATATTATATTTCAACTATGAAAGTAAATCAAACTTGTATGAGTGTATGTATTATGTAAAACAAAGATTTTGAAAACATTGTGGTGTTGTATACCTTGTAGAGAGCGGTGATCTTGGTTATTACTTTGTGCTTGAGGGCAGTGAGAGAGAGAAAGAGAGAGAGAGAGAGAGAGAGAGAGAGAGAGAGAGAGAGAGAGAGAGAGAGAGAGAGCAGGTGTCGGAAAGAGTAAAAGCTAAGGTGTCAGCAACAGAACGCTCCAAATAAATGAGCTAATTTTCTCTCTCACTTCGCACCCTCAATAACACTCCCAGTTTCCATGTAATTACCTCTACTCATAGTAGTGGTATATGAAAAAGAGAGAAGAAATTTTTAGAAGTTCATCAACCGGAGTGTGTGGTTTTTCAATAATTGTTTTTCATGTCCGGCTAAAATGTAAATATACGAATTTATCTTTATTTGTTTGAGGTAGTAGGTTAAATATACGAAATTTATACTTTAATTGTCTCATACAAATATTATAAATCAACAAGGAAATATTAAAACTCTCCCCCCCCCTCCCCCTAATTTTTAGTAAACTTTTACGATACGAATTTAAAAAACTTCTTTTTATTGTACGGTTTGATTTTAAGTTAAAATAACAATTATTTAAAATTCTCTGGTCAGAGACGAGGATGCTTTTGTCGTGCTTTTGTCGCGATATATTATATTACTTTTAAAAGTTTTTCTTTCTTTTAAAAAGATACAAAAGTGCAGTGTAGCGCCGCTCTGTGACGAAGTAGGGAATCATCAGAGATACGAAAGCATCCGTCAATCATTCTGAAATTTGACAAAGTCACGCAGAGAAAAAGGACATAAGAAATCTAAATGTCAACTTATATCATTTAAAAAAGAAAAAAAAATGGTATTATATAAAAACAATGTCCCCCCCCCCCCCCGCTTTCTTGTCTTGTCTTGTCTTTTTTTTTTTTTTTTTTTTTTTTTTTTTTAAACATTTTATGTAATTAATACATACGTAATACTGTAGTACGCAAAAATATGCTCATAATAAAACAAAAGTTTTATTATTATTTTATAGCACTAACCTAAAATAACGTGAAATAACCTAAAATTTAAGGATTTTTTCTCAAAGCTTTTCTCAATACTTTGAAAAATATAAATAAATAAAATACAATGGTTATAAAATTAACATATTATAATAAACATTAATAAAATATAATTAACATTAAATTTCTACATTTAAAAAAAATGCAATCTAAATAAAAGCAATGTAGTTTATATATATATAATATATATATATATATATATATATATATATATATATATATATATATATATATATATATATATATATATATATATATATATATATATAATGCATTGTATACATTATAAATCCAAAAGACAAACAGTAAAAATAAAAGGTTTGATATTAAATCTAATCTCATACCTATCGTTGCACACATATATTAAATTGTTATTATTGATATTTTACCGTTGTGATTATTCCCGACAATTGCACACAATGCATGCCTGATAAACCCACCCTATATATTGTTATAGGGATGCTGCTATAAGTCTATGTATATAACCGTGCACGTTATATACCTTATTGTTGTGAGGGTGAAGCTGAGGTAATCCTAGTTACGTGAGGGTGATCATAACAGCTGGCCAGGTGGGGGAGGGGGAGGGGCATTTGCATCTCGTCCTACCTGCATAGCAACGCTACATCTCTCTCTCTCTCTCTCTCTTTCTCTCTCTCTACCAGATATTCAATACGCACGCCGCATGATACATATAATGGACAATGTTGGTGTTTTTACCTGCTCCCCCCCCCCCCCCTTTCCCCCATCAAAACAAAAAACATATTTGTTCAAGTTAAAACAAGCGGAATCATTTCACAAATAATAGTGCGCAATGTTGCTTTTGTCAGTTAGCGAAATTTACATAACTCAATGTTTATCTTTTATTATCACATTTATAGGTAGCTCAGTTTATTAAATTTACTTCCACTATATAAATTTTAAACACAAGTTGAACAACTCTGGTTCTAAATTCTCTCTCAAAGTTGGAAGACTCTAATATAATCTCTGAGATATAAAAGAAATGATAGATGATTGAAGAGAAGAGAGATAAAAAAGCCACTTGATTAATTGATGCTCTACCTTTTGATACCTTAGCTTTGGCTTATGACGTCATTAAACAAAAACATTTTAGTTGTTTTTTTGCTTACGATGACAAGGTATATGAAATATTGACGCATCAGCTTTCAGTAAACAATGAGAAACTCCATAGTCATTGTCGTAGCCAGTCATGGAGTCGATACCGAAATTTTCGATACCGATACGATACCGATATTTTTAAATTTTCCCGATACCGATACCGATACGATACTGCTCAAAAAAATTTGCTCCGATACGATACCGATACGATACCGATATTTTCCGATACTTTTTCGATATTTTTGCTATATCTCATACAATAAATATTGCACTATAAATTTCATTTTTTTTTTTTTTCCACCTTTGAGACATAAATTGGTATCATAAAATCCATGCATATTTTTGCCACATTTATTATTTATTTATTTATTTATTTATTTATTTATTTATTTATTTATTTATTTATGTATTTATTTATTTATTCATTTATTCACTTATTTACTCACTTATTTATTTATTTTATTCTAATGTTCGTTTGTTAAACTAAAATGACTAAAAAAAAATTATAGTAGATTTAAAAAATATATATATATTTCATTCGTTTAATGAAATTATACGATTAGAATATCCTCTACTGTTTCCAAGCACTTTTGTTAATTATTTACAAATTAGCAATTTCCTGATTTCGTATAGTAGTAATTTTCAAATATTTAAAAAATTTTTTTTTCATGGTAATTTTTTTAATTTGCTAAAGTAAACAGGTATCATTAGCTTTCGTATTTATTTTATTGGCTCAAATCATCCCCGCTAAACCAAAGGGGTTAAAGTCCAAAATTCCCCTCTGGTCGTAAAAATCCTTTGATTTTGTAAACTTTTTAAAAATTTAACCTTGTAAAAAATTTGTACAAAGACATTAACGGAAGTATGCTACATCGCTACATCTTTTGTAATTTGTAATGCATTGAATTTATATACAATTGCAGTGATTTAAAATGTCAATCATTGACTATATTTTATTGTGATATCTACCGGCGCTTTAGTCATTAGGAGAGATCATAGATAGTACTGTACGACCACACGACGGATTTCTCAGAAACTTGGCGACAGTCGATCGCTCTTTTTTTTTTTTTTTTTTTTTTTTTTTTGCATAAAAAGAAGAAAAAAGTTTTAACACCGTTTTCTTTTATTTTTATTGTATGTAAAAAAAAAAAAAAAAATACTTTTTACCTGGTGGCTTTATAAAAAGTATAAAATAAAAATACTGTGCACGGCGCCCTACCCTGTTGTTATAGCACAATGAAAAATAAAGGAGTGAATTTTATTGTCCAAGTACGAAAGATAGATATAATCAGTAATCACTAATGGAATGTTCTCGTTGCTTTATAATTTTTTTTTTTTTTTGTATTTTTACTTTTATTTTATGAGAGAGCAAAAGTCTCAAGTATCGAAAAAAAGTATCGAAATTCGACGATATTTTGCTGATATCGGTGACCGATACCGATATTCGATACTGAGTTTAAAAAAGGCCCCGATACGATACCGATACGATAAAAGTATCGGTATAGTATCGAATATCGTATCGCAGTCGATACCGATACTCCATGACTGGTCGTAGCTATAATAGTGTTCACTTACATATACTGTATCATAAATTCCATAAAAAGAATCCTACATTATGAAAAATCTAAGTCTTTGTTTTAAATACAACAATAAAAATGTTTGGTTATTATTTACTATTTTCATTCACTTACGTATGAAGCAGTCAAATAAGTCAAAGGTTGTATTTCGATGGCTTGTAGGTATCTCAAAACATATAAAAAGAAAACTTCGAAACTTTATGATGCCATTTGAAAGTAAATAGTAACAATTATATACTTATGATAAAATTTTCAGAACCCGTGACCATCAGATAAGAGAGAAAATAATTATTGAAATTAACATGGGCTCTTATGGGACTAAAACTCAAAGACTAAAAATCATGATTTAAAATCTAGCATAGTAACCCCCCCCCCCTTTGTTTTATTATAATTATTATTATTATTTTTATTTTTACATTTTTAAAGATACTTCATCCTAATGTATCACTGTGCAAAATTTCAGGCTTGTCTTTCTTTGCAACTTTTTATTCAAAGTCCGCAGTATAGTTGATTTCTCACCTTAAATTTCTTATTTGGTTAACAGTGAAAAAAATCTCATTATACGTATAGTATACAGTACGGTAAAAGCAAAAGTAAATATTTAGATGCAACCTAATTTGACTTAAACCTGCGTAGTGTTGTGATGGGGTTCAATTTAGAGTGTGCGTTTATTCTATTCGATCTATACACACTAAAAAATTTCGTTAGTAATCAACGAAATAAGTGTTTTTTCAACGGTTATAAGTGTTGATAATTAACGTTTCAAAACTCAACTCTTATTGTATTGAAAACTCAACGCTTAAGAACAATTTCACTTTAAACGTTGATTTATTAGCATAAATAGAGTTGATAAAAAACGTCAATTTTCAACGGAATAAACGTCCTTCTCCACCTAATTAGAAATAATATAAAAACTTACTTTACACAATTTTCTGTGTTCTATACGAAAAATCAAAATATGCATAAGAATAAATAGTGTTTATTTTTTATTCTTTAACTAGAATCAACGAAAAAAAAATTTTGAGTTTTTTTTATTTCTGCCCAAAAAGTGCGTTTTTTTCGAAAAGTTACCAACCCGTTAGAAATTTTATTGCATTTTTGGATGTAACTCGATTTTTCATACCCAAATCGGTCATCCAAATATTTATGATAGAGTTTATACTAATTATCAGTTGAGTTTGGTTCTTTTTCATCTAATTGTAATTAAGCGTTGATTATAAACGTTTGTGACGTCACACGTAAGCGTTAAATATCTACGTTTAAAGCATGACGAAACTGTGTACAAGCTTTTCAACGTTTAGAACGTCGATTATACACGTCTATTTTTTAGTGTGTACGAAAGAAACAGAGCAGAGAGAGAGAGAGAGAAAGGATAATCTGGTTAAGCTGACATAACTTCGCCATTTCACACGTCACCATGATCACGTGACCACACAGGTAACTTAGCTGACACTATAAATAAAATTTTGTTGAATTTATTTGTAATCTAATCTATCATTGGAATTAAAATCCTCTAATATTCATGGAAATAATTTGTTGTATTGTTTGCTATAATGTATATAAATTAAAAAATTCATTTGCAATTTTATTATCTTGCCTGATGATTTAAAGTTGCTTTGCAATAAAGAGGTGAGAGAAGTTAGACCTTATTTCCGGAGTAGTTGCCTGCACGTGAAGATAATTCACTAATGTCTTTGCTGATATACTAATGCGGAAACCTGCCTCGATTCACACACAGAATTCATTGCCAAAACTCTCTCTCTCTCTCTCTCTCTCTCTCTCTCTCTCTCTCTCTCTCTCTCTCTCTCTCTCTCTCTCTCTCTCTCTCTCTCACTCTACTTCACCTATATATGCGAAAATTTACTATACTGATACTCAAATTATGAAATTCATTTTCTATACGTTAATGAATAAACACAAAATAGGATCTTTAAAACTGTGGACAATTTTTACCTGAATGTTAATGTAGCCCTACGAGAGAGCGTGAAAAAACTGTAAAGTATGCAATTTGCGTGAAAATTCATGTTTATGATGTCAGAAACATGCAAAAATTAGTATGAAAATGTTGTGCGGGTTGCATAAATCAAATTTTCTGATCACTGCTACGGGGCTACTGCTGGGTTTTGAGACAAACTAATGTTATTTATGTAAATCCCATCAAGTGTTTTGTGATGTTTTTCTCCGGTCTATTCCTTTAATTTGTATTGTGGTTAAGTTAGTATCTATATTGAAAGTAAGGTTTATTATTGCAATTAAATTAAAATGTATTTTTATAAAGTTTTTATTATGTTATTTGAATTTTTGTGTGTCATATTTATTTAGGCAAATATTTGCTTTTAAAAAACATGTTAGTATAACACAAATGTATACTTGGTTTATTTTGAGGTAAAATTTGCATGTCAGGTAGAGGTTGAAATTGGTGTGTTTAATTATCTTAATATTTGCATATTTTGATAAACCCATACTCTACACCCTCACTTATATATTACAGTGAAAAACAAACATGAGTTACATCAAGCAAGGTAGAGTAAAGTGTGTTTACCTTGGAACATGTGTCAATCATCCCGTATACGTATAAACAAACATACCAAGGTAAACGTAGGTAATACAAAGTTATTTTACTATTTATGTCATTGGACTACCTGTTTTTGTTTTTTTCTACCTTGCATCATAAAATTTACTATAATTTTCTCAAAATTTATGAAACTCCTTTTCAGGTTGAGCTCAAATATTATGAAAGGGCTTTATTTTAATTATTCGTTATTATTTTGAATTTTCATGTGTATACTATATACTGAAGTATTTATTATTATTATTTAACATTGCGACAAGAGGCGGTAAAAATTTCCTGTCCTATACTTATCTACCAGGCAGTTAGAGGAAAAAAAATAAAAAATTGCATAACAAACTATTTTTTCTAATAAAATTTTGTACTATTAAATTAAATTATTGTTAAAATTTTAATTAATTTAATTATAAATTATATCTAACATTATATGTCAAACATTATTAATATTTATTGTAACTGACTGAACTGTAAAACAGTCGGGTTAATTTGAGAGGTTGTTATGCCTGATTTCGCCCAATAAAAGCCTTTAATTATTATTATTATTATTATAAACTAAAATTTTAAAATATGAGGAAGAAAATAAAAGCACTAAATTAATATCAAATCAAGTTTTTTTGTAATGTACAATCTAAGTTTTCACACTAAATAGTTAATATAATGAAATATCCAATTAATAATGTTATTTTTATGTGCAAGAAAAAAATCAAAACTTACATAATACATTTTTTTTTCTATGTTTTACATTTCATAATGTAGAAATAAAAACTCATTCATATTTTTGGAATGATTTCGATGACGATTTGCTGCAGTAAGTTGACTTTGACTTTATACTTAAATTGGACAAACAAAAGCTGGAAATTGGTTTACTTTAGAGTGGAGGTGCAGTAGCCTAGGTAAGCAACTGATTTTATCTGTTAAGTAGCCTGAGAGAGTAAATGGGAGGAGTGGAATATTTACATTAAATTCTCCATCGAGATGCGCCTGCAGAATATACAAATATGCAACCAGAGGAGCACTTATGTCAGGCGGGCTGCCTACCTATCAGGATATTTTTTCCTTGCTGCAGTTTTTGTTTGTTTATTATTTTTTTTTTATGATATGTAATATAAAATTTAGATTTTCTTTTCCATTGAATTCTTTGAAGTTCAGTTAAAAATTTATATTTGTTTCCCAATATAAAGGCTTGTTCACAATGACGCATAAATTCACATACATAGACTTATACTATGTTCACATATATTTCTCGTAAGAATCCAAATAACATTAATTGTTGCATCCTACAAGAGTTATGTGAATTTAATGAATTTATGCATCATTATGAACAGGCCTTTACGGTTTTTAGATTGCTATATACCACCAAATTACATTTTGTGTATTTTCTTACAAATAGAATGACGTCATGGCTTAGCAGAATGACTTTGCATGTATTTTATACAAAGTAAACATTGTCCAGGTCTAATTACCTTCACTCTGGGATTATCAAGGGACTTTATAGAGATTACTAACTCAAGGTGTGGCCCCACGTGAGGGAAGATTGTGACTTCTAATTTCTACAATTTGTTAACTTTAATGCAGAGAAAGTACCCAATTGAGTGAAATATATTGTTAATTATTAAAATTATTAATTTAGTAACACCTTTATAGTTTTATATAGAAATATATAGGTATACAAACAATCTAGAAGGGTAAAATATAATTACTTTTAATTATATGAATAAAAAAAATCTGTATAATTAAAAAAATATTATCCTTGTAATATAAAGAGATATAGAAAAAATATTGATTAATAAAACAGAGTGTTTTTTTGCTTTCCAAAAACAGTAAAAACACAAACAATAAGCAGATTCATGTTTTAGACATATAACAAGTATAAGGAGGGTGATATCATGCATACGCAATTTGATAAATTGACTTGACATATAAAAAAAATGTTTACCTGGCGCCTCTGCTTGGTGTTTAAAAAAAAACTGCACACAAAAACACGAAGCCATAATTCATAACAAACATGCCAGGCCAGGTATAATAGCATCGGCAAAAACATGTTATACATCAGAGCAAGTGAGCTGTGGTTAATTAGTATTTAGGAACCACAGGAAAAAAATAATCTTTATTTGAACAATTTAATGTTAAAAAATTAAATTATATTATTTTACTATAATAAAATTTTATCTGGAAACCTTTTTGCATTGTCATCCATGTACAAAAATGAATAAGTACATACACTCTGGCTAAAACAATATCAGAGATTTTCACAATCTTTCTCTCAGACTAATTCACCCATAGATCAATATCAAAATTTTACAGGTGATCAATGAATATATTGAAGTTATTTCGTGTTTAATTTTATTCACTCTAACTTGATTAGAATCTGAGAAAAATGGGGTGCATCCGGTTGAAATAACTTCTAATCTCTAGTCCAATTTCGCAGCTAAATTATCATTAAAAAAACTGCTACATATACATAATAGCATAATACAATATAATAAATAATGTAGTTTAGCATAACTATTTATGATATTCCAAAATAACAATCTGATGTATAAATGTATAGCATTAATTACGTAATTTATTTCATCTGTGCTTTATGGAGAACATGCAAGATCTCACTATATACAAGAAAAATCGCAAGTTTTGCATTAAGAGTATTATCCAAAAACAATTATGAAAGTGTATATTATTATAACATTACAATATTAAAAAAAAACTTCAAGACCAAATGCTTATTAATATTTTCCTCTACGTTAAATGATAAATATGCAAATGAACGTCACACTAACTGGACGGTAACTATAACAAAACAAGTGAGGTGAGCAAGCGGTTAAACAAAATAAATTGAATAATTACTGACGTGAACAAAAACACCAAGAAGAAGAAGCCACGCCCTCCAACACACCTACTTCTATCACGTGACATGCAAATTTCCTCACAGTACAAAAACACCTCATGACTCTCTCACTATATACCTGCCTGCCTCTCTCTCTCTCACTCACGACATAAAACAATTGATATGCAAATTTAACACACGAGGGTTGAAACTTGTACGTCAAAATATTTCAAATAAAACAAAGATACGTTACACGAAGCAAGTAGTGAGAGAGATTTGAATTTTCATGTTTTCACATCATGTCAGATTTGACGTAACTTTATTTCTCTTTCAATTCTGTATCATCACATCACAAACCACGTGTTCAATATTATTGAGCATGAAGTTGAAAAACACTAAACTTATATTGCATACAGTAGTTGAAATCAAATCAAATAGTTGCAATAGTATTTAAAGCTTAATAATACAATTTTATTTTTAATTTCGAGTTTGGTTATTTAGCATAGTTTGTAAATAAAATAATTATAAATGAACGAACGAACGTGCCGGGCTTTTCAACTATACTATAATGCATTTTGTTCTCCCCGCTGTTAAAAAATTATATACAAAATAAACAATATAATTTTATATAATTTATATAAACTACAATTATTTATGCATATCATATAAATTAAACTTAAGATTTGCAGTTTTAAACAAAATTGTCAACACGACAATTAAGCTGGCTGGCTGCACGCAATTATCACGATCATTAAATTAATTCACAGTAAATCTCAATCTCCTCGCGCTGCGCTACATTTGGCTGTAACTGAGCGTACGAGTGCGACTTGCCAGTGAGAAATGTGTACATATGTTGCGTGTGTGTGAAGCTGTGTTTTACTTTTGTATACTGACGTTTTGATCTGCTTGTTTAATAAGACTAATGAAAGTGATATTAAACATATTAAATTAATTTGATTTTTTTTTTTAGATATTGCGAGTGATATTTTTTTTTTTTTTTTTTTGTGACATAATTATGAGAGGTCACAGGTGATTGACTTCTTTATACATTCAATAGATTTTTACGTCTCTCGCGCGTACAAAGCTGCCGGCTCCAGTCTGACTGCCCGCCAAACTATTTTTGTCTTCTCTCGCTCGTGAGTTTGTCAGCGCACACCTGGAGTAACCTATCACGTGACTCGCAATCAAAGGCAAAATTACTTACACTTAAGCGTTAGACGTCATCAGTACTTTTCCTCAAATTATATGTATAAATTTGAAGGAAAAGAATCGTCTTTTCTTTACCTCCATAGTATGTTAACATTTTTGAAACATTATACTAATTTTTCTTTAGTACAAGTGCTTACTCTCTTTCTCTCTCTGTTTCTTTTTTTCTTTTGATGTAGATTTCAGTCACGCCATGTACTCTTCACCATCAGTATATTTATTTGTGTTTGTTTTACAAACTTAAGTTACAAATTGTCAATGTTGCGAACAGTTGAAAGTTCAAAGGCTATATAGCACTTTATTTGAGCGTTAAGTAATTTTTATGTATTCAAAAATTCAAATATATACAAATAAATATGAAATTTACTATCAAATAAATATATGACTTAATACACGAACAAAAATAAATAACTAATAAGTGTACTAGCTCATATTTTCAGCATAATTTGTTCAATATATATATATATATATGCTATGCTGTTATATATGTAATACTATGTTACAAAGTATAAATATTATATTGTACAGCATAATAATTTAGTCCAGAATCATTTATGCTATATTGACATAAGTGCAGCATAAATTACGTAATTTATTATTTCAGTGTATGTATCTCACGTTAAATAACAACAAATAAATGCCGTGTAAAAACAAAAAATTATAATAATAAATTTAAAAAATAAAATAGTTTATTACATGTATGAAATTTTTTCTCTCTATATTTGCATGTTAATGCCGTTTAAGTTTTCACTTTAAATAAAGTGTTTGTTACTTTTATAAAAAGTTTTGTGATTGACGTAAGAAAGTGGATACAGTGCCAGCTGTATTGTATCTGCATAGTCTGACACCTTACTTATTGCTGCGATAATTAATGTTGTATACAGATATAATATTAAGATCTCTCTCTCTCTCTCTGCTCAATGTCAGAGCTAGAAACACCTCCACAGAGATCGCTCTCGCTAATGTTGCTGATAAGACGAAGATATTTCTGAACACTCGACGTTGTGTATTACTGAGCACGTATACTTCACGCTATAAAACTCCTCAAATCCCAGCAGTAAAGCAACAAGCCAGAGAGTATTTGAATACAACACAGCGGGTATTTCTCTGTGATCTCGCACGTCAAAAACACACGCGTGCCTCGAGCTGCCTCATTGAGTAGTAGCACGAGCCAAGGTAACTGTGCGTACACACCGAGTGGCCAGAGGCGTTTTAACACGACTGCCTCAGCACGTTGTAGGAACAAAGGAAAATGCAAGAAAATTTCTCTTGAAAATAGAAATTACAAAAAATAATAATACAAAAATTTAACAAAAAAATCTTCCTAACATTTTTCACAGTAGAAATTATGAAAATTTTACTTTATTTTCAAAGACAAGTATGATTATTTTCTAATCAATGCATTCATTTTAAAATTGAAATAAAATAGCACTTGATTCACAATCGATTCAATAGTTTTAATATTACACAATCTCTATACTTACTGTATAGTAAATTCTCAACGTTATTGCAAGGATTAGCTGTTTATGCTGCCTTATATTTAACAGTAGCATATATATTGCCCCCCCCCCCCCTTATCATAAGACAAAGCTATAGAGAGGGAGGGGGCAGTTGTGTAAACTCAGTTCTCATTAGCGGACATTGCAATCAAACGTTGTATAATCTGACAACACCCTCCCAGTCTCTTTACTTTACCCTCTCTCTTTGTCTTTCTCTCCCCTCCCACCCCCCACCTCACCTCCCCCAGGTTTACCTTGCTCGCAGAGAGCGCAAATCTTGCCCCAGGCTTACCTGAAACACACACATAAATGAAAATTAGTTTGCAGAACAAAAAAATCGTTCAATATTTTTTAATAAAGTAGCTTTCTCATTTTATGACTTTTTGATGTAAAAGAAAAAAGACTTTGAAAATTTTAATAAAACGCAAATTGTAAATTTCAAAGCAGCTTATATATATGTTACCTATACACACCCACACCCTTCTGTTTTATATTAATATTACTGAGTATGATTTTTCATTGCTTTGAGAGTCAAAGCAAACAAAAAGAAATTTTGTTTTACATTATATGTATATACAAAAATATAAGTTAAAAAAGTACTTTTGAAGTTTATAGAAAATAATATTCATGGTCAAAGTTTGTATAGAAACTACGAGTTAAAAATAAGATCCCGATAAAATCGCGCAATAAAAAGTAGTTAATACAGAACAATGATATTTCCCTGGCGACCTAAGTATATGATATTAGGTTCATATTAGTAAGATACTTAATACAAAATTGAGCTTTGTGTATACCTAGGGTTGTGTACTGCAAAAGGGTGGGTGCTTGCCAGATGTCGAGCAAGTTATATAGAAAAAAAATCAATAAATATAAAAATTTCATGTTCGGCATTTGTTTGACTTGTTGCAGATTTTTATTGCATTAAAATCTCATATTATATTGCAGTTGTTGCATCTTGATTTTTTATACTGTTATTATTATTATTTTCTTTTTACTTTCATGACTTAGATTATAATTTTGCCTTTTATAAAATCTATATAGCCTGTTCAGTCCCAAATATTTTTAAAAATTATTTCACGGGAGTAAATTGTAACCACGTTTTTGTGCGGCTCTCAGAATGCAAAAAAAAAAAAAAGAAAAAAAAAAGTTTTCTTTTTACTTTTGCGGACCGCCTATCCACTATAGAATTCCCAAAATAACTTTAAAAAACGCGTAAATTTAAGGGCGTTTTCTTGTCCAGTTGTCATATTTTTATCTCAATTTATTCTATTTTTCCCGATTTCTTTTTTCCACTTATCATTGAATTATCTGATATCCACTGGATAGTAATCTAGGTTTATCCTCAATAGAAACACGTATTTGACAATTAAACTTAAAATTTTAAAAGTATCATTAATTTTTTATATGAAATTATCAAATTATTAATTATAAATAAGAATTAGTATTTCATTTTTCGTTACACAATTAAGTGCGGATTAAATATGGCAAATACTCGTCAGTAATCACCGTCCCATGCGTATAGAAACGAATGAAACGAGCACAACATTGTTGTGCTCGTTTCATTCGTTTCTATCACAACATAATATAAAAAAAGACAAAAACAACAACAAATGCAGTTGCAAATTGTGACAGACCATTAAAATTTACTGTTGTTAAGTTTTTTTTTTTTTTTTTTTTTTTTTTTTTTTTTTGACAGAGGATATGGAATAAAATGTTATAATTATATTGTTTATACGTTTACTTTAGATGTTTATTATACTTATTAGTGATAAACTGATAAATGATAAATTTAACATGTTTATCCTGGCAGTTAGGCCACCAGTTGGTCAGATATGCAAAACAAAATGCCTACCTTGCAGGCACTATACTGATTCTATATAACTGTAAAAATATTGTGTGTAATAATAGAATGTATTATATTAAATCATAAAATTACGTTATGCAAAAGTATTACAGGAAATGCCTAACAGCGGTATAGGAGAGATCAGTGTACCTCCCGAGGCTCAAAGCCCGCTCTCACACTTTGTTTGTCACGAAGCTTTGTATTGTCGTAAGCAGTGAACTGGACGCTGTGTCCAGCCCTCTGCAGACTGTAATCACAAGTGAAGTGCGAGGCTAATCAAGGTAATGGCCACACAACGAGTGCTAATTCTCTCAACTAAACAGCTTTGTAATACAATTAACGTCGGCGCCAAATATAAAAATAATAAACTTGATTTTATTGCTCGTAAAGAGAAGAGAAATAATGAAGTACGTCGTCTCGTGGAAATCTCTAAAAATAAAAAAATAAAAAGCTCTCAACTCAACAAACTGGCGCTAAATCAAATCTAACTTTACAGCTTATATGCTCCAGCCAGCTATAGAGTGAAATAAATAAAAATAAATACATAAATGAATGAATGAATGAATGAATGAATGAATGAATGAATGAAGGAATGAAGGAATGAATGAAGGAATGAATGAATGAATGAATGAATGAATGAATGAATGAATGAATGAATGAATGAATGAATGAATGAATGAATGAATGAATGAATGAATGAATGAATGAATGAATGAATGAATGAATGAATGAATGAATGAATGAATGAATGAATGAATGAATGAATGAATGAATGAATGAATGAATGAATGAATGAATGAATGAATGAATGAATGAATGAATGAATGAATGAATGAATGAATGAATGAATGAATGAATGAATGAATGAATGAATGAATGAATGAATGAATGAATGAATGAATGAATAAAGACAAACAAACAAAAACGGTAGAACGGATCAGCACAAAAAGTTCCACTAAAGCGAGAACCATGCAGGCCGCGCAGTCCAAGGTGTAATTAAAAAAGAGTTTCAAGCAAACAGAGACAAGTTTATTATTTTTCCACTCGCTCGCTGCAGCAATTAGCCACGCGATAAAAACTGACTTTTATAATTTGCAGCAAGTCGCCAGGTGCCGCGAATATCTCGAGTTTTAATTAAAATAATGAGAGTGAGTTTTGCTGATGTTTTTTAACTTTGCATAAATTATAAAGTTATCAACTTTTCTGTCAGGTACTTTTTTATTTCATATTGTGTAGCTTTTTCTCAGTTTTTCATGTTATTTTATTTTTAGTGCAAGTCGTCTGTATACTGAAAATCATTTCTGTTTTAATTATGTATATGTATATATACAAAAGGGAACCATTAAAAGATATAGAAAAATAAGCACACTAAATTTTATAAGTTTTAAGTTTATTGTAGTTTTTTATTAATTTTTTTTCACCATTGTCTTTAGCAAAGGTTAATTTACGTTATTATATTTTAGTTTAAATCCACCTTTATATAATTATAATTCAATGCAATATTTTACAAATTCTGTATTAATTTATTTTAGAACCACTAGAACATTTATTTTAATTTGTTACAAAGGATTTCTTAAAAACAAAACAAAAAAACAAACATATATTTCACATAGAATGAATGTTTCACAAAAAATTAGATATATTTTTGTTATATATCCTAAGGTTATTACCTATTAGGTTACCTCGTGTGTAAGATATACTTTGGCAGCACAGCACGTGTGTCTAGGAGATAATACACCTCAAGCCAAGCCAAGTGACCTAAGCTCACCGAGTGAACACGCGAAATATGATTATATGCCTCACGTCAGTTTGGCGCCCAGTGATAAAATTTTTTACACTTTTTTTTCTCTCGTGTGTGTTCTTGGAGATAAGAAATAAATCAGCCACCTGCCTTGCTCACTTTATGCCGCCTCAATGCCCTCTCATACGTCGTCGTGGTTTACTTGTATAGAGCCCAGTCCTTATATAGTTCGTATACTTTACTACAAACAGTAAATTATAGTTGAGTGCTTCTATAGCTTGCACAAAAATCACAGCAATAAATTTGATGCCTATTTGACTGCAACATCAAAAATGATCATTTTTTTAAACATGCGCAGCAAGCAATATTTCCACCTGCTTTAGTTTATGCTTTTTTTTTTGTACCACGACCACGGCACAAATTTAACAGGAGACGTTATTGAAGGATTGTAAAACCTATAAGGAAAGTTTGCGTGGTAGTGTACTGAAGTATACGAATGGCCACGTAGAGAGAGAGAGAGAGAGAGACAGAGAGAGAGAGAGAGAGAGAGAGAAAGCAGACAACACCTGGTCCACACAGCATCCCCACAACAGAGATATTTGTAGAGGGAGAAACCAAAAGTCAGTCTGCTACATCGTGAAACATCAAAATATCGTATCTTACTTCATTTCCTGCACCAGATAAGATTTTTTCATCCCTTAAATCACATAATCTTCATTTAACCTATGACCTCACGTGTCGACAAAACGTTGAAAGTAAATAAAATGCAAAAAAAAAAAAAAAAAAAAAAAAAAATGTTTCTCGCTTGAAAAAAACAAAACAAAGAGAAATTAAATTTTGTATCTCCATTAAAAAAAATACAAAATATGATTTATATATATATATATATATATATATATATATATATATATATATATATATATATATATATATATATATATATATATATATATATATATATATATATAGCACAAGTTTCAATATTGTCACATTTAGTATAGAAGCAGTTCCTATACAGGAAAATGAACATAATTTGAATAAAAAGTATAAACATGTACATTATCGTGAAAAAGTTGTCGCCACTTGATGCATAAATTTACTTATGACGTCATCAATCTGCCAAGCTGTACAAAGCAGATACGAATCATTTGCTTAGCACAGGAAAGCATCAGCCTAGATCCACGAGTATTGCTATATATTGTCATATTACCGTATATTATCATGTATTTCACATTACAGTATTTTGTATCGCTATACGAAGAAAAAAATATAATATAGAAAAGATAAATGGTTTTATAGGAGGGGATGTATGTAAAATGTGTTCTGATTATGCTAAATTTTGTAAAAAAAAAAAAAAAAAAAAAAAAAAAAAAAAATCATGGCGTTATTGAGTTTGTGCCAATTTCACTGTAGTTCAATGTGGTTTTAAATTCAATTATTTATTCAGTACATTCATAGTTATGCTGCAAAACACAAAACTATGCAATAAACTGATATTATTGAAACCGTCACTTCAGTTCCCGACCTAAAAAAAAAAACAAAACAATGTCGTAAATTTTTACCATACGTTTTTGTGCGGCTCTCAGAAAAGCAAAAATATGTCCCTTTGTCATAACCGTTTTCTTGTTTTTGTGGACCCACTACCCACTCTATATAATACTTAAAATAGCTTTTAAAAAAATGCGTAAATTCAAGGGTGTTTTCTGATCTAATTTTCATGTTTTTATTTCAATTTGTTCTTTTTCTTCCCCCGATTTAATTTCTATTTTTATATTGAATTATCTGATGTCTACTACTTGGACTAGTATAGGACTGAATAGGTTATGTTAATATTGGCGGCTTTCTTGCATCTAGTAAATTCAATAGCTCTATTCGATATAGTTAAATTACAAACTCCATATAAATGTAAAAATCTAAAAATATTCTAAAATTTAATCGACTAATGAATATACAGAAAAACATTTATATAAAAGTACTTCGCATAAACCATTTTATTTTATTATTTATAATAATAATGTTAATAAAATTCCATGAATTTAATTTTATACGAGTTATAATCACATGTATATTAAAATTCAATGTAATTTTATATCATATAGAATAATAATAAGAGCTGGCAGTAAAATTATTAAAATTAAAATTACTCAGCACTGGCTATTCTTTTGTCACGCCAAAACAATTAAAACATGTAAAATTTATGCATTTTCATTTTAAATACGAAGCGACATCAAATTTTATGATTAAATTAGCACGTCGTTTTAGTGAGCTCGTATAAAACATCGTTTGCAGGTGAAGCCATGTTAATATCAGGTATATAACACTTTGTGCCGCAATTTCAACACCCTCATATTGCAAGGCAAAGTAAAAATATACAGGCTATACGAATAATTAAAATTTTATTATTTTATCTGTAACAGAAGAAACTAAAATGCACATGAAGCAAAAATATTTTCATCAAAAAATTACTGATTAAAAGAGCTGTTGAAACTCGGGACAGTTTACATAATTTATGTTCTGTCACACTTTACATAACCTCAGGTACTTTTATATATTTGATACTACCTGGGTATCTAACCTTCTTTGCAATGTAAAACATTAAAACATTAGACTGGACTGGACACTGCAGAATTAATTAAGAAAACTTTGCTGTATGAATCTCCGGGGCGTCATTGCTACCTGCTTTCTCTCTCTCTCTCTCTCTCTCTCTCTCTCTCTCTCTCTCTCTCTCTCTCTCTCTCTCTCTCTCTCTCTCTCTCTTTCTCTCTCTCTCAATTTCTCATCTCGTATACGTAATTTTCAAGGTACTCCCTGAAGAAAAATTACTGCTGCCCTTACAGTATTCAGCTAGAGAACAAACTTGAGCAACGAAGCTCAGAGAGCAAAAGTATTTCCCTCAAATTTTTACCTCCAGCAGAGCAAAATGCAGTTAATAATTTTTATGAGATGTCCATAGTAGCAAATAATTACGGCTAAGGCACGTGGGGTGAAAGTGACAATCGCGATCTTTCTCTGCGGGAGTTCTCAGCTAAATCACGCACTTAATTGACCAACTCTTGTGCAACAGTAAGTATAAATGACACTTGATTTGTTGTATCATAAAAGTAACGATGTCAATAATATACCTACAGTATATGAGCCGTGATTGTTGTGAAGTGTTCTTATCTAATTTTGCCGCAATAGGGACACAAGTATTTTTTTTCAGCCACTAAAAAAAATACAACTATAACATTAAAAAGCTTACAAGGTAACAAAGTAGCGTTGTTATTTTTTTTATACTAAGAAACTAATAGCACCTCGTGTTTAGTTGTGATAACACCAGTAAAAATAACAATAAACAACACGAGAACAGTTTCCATATAGGTGTCACTAAAAATAAAATAATTATATTATTATTATTTCAAGATACATAAATATAGTTAGTAAATTTTAAGGTATATAGCTTGACGAAACTAATGGCTAGAAAAAGAGCATTATAGAGCATGCATTTTTTATTTCAAAGGTGTTGTTTTCCTAACTTTAGTTGACCGCAATTAAAACTTTTGGCATCATTTTTTTAATGCATTTCGTATTAAATTATTGTTGAGGTTAGGTGCGTATAAGAAATGAAGTTAGGCCTAAACTGCGCCTTTTTATTATTTTTTTTTTATAATATTATTTCTATTATATAATATAAATATTGCATGAAACATTCAAAAGCAGTTCCATATTTCAGACTTGAAGAAGAATACCAGAAGAAAATTTTTAGGATTTACTTCACAAAACGTACTTAATGAGACTTACATTGTCTCAAAACCCAACTGCAGTACAGAAAATTTCAATTTATGCAACCCACACAACATTTTTACACTAATTTTTGTATTTTTCTGACGTCAGAAACCGGACATTTCTCACGCAAATAGCATACTTTACGGTATTTTTACACTCTTGTGGGGCCATTTACATTCTGGTAAAAATTGTCAGCAGTTTTGAAGATCCTATTTTGTACTTAAAAAGCGCACATGATGTTTCATGTTCTGGTCTAAGACTTTAATTCCACAGGAATGATTTGATTGACAGCTCAGGTGAGAAGCCACGTCATTAACATCAAGTGAAAACAAAACGTTATACATGTGTCAGTTTGTCAACATAATGTTTCAGTCAACTCAATCACACACTATATTGACATATTCAAATATCTTAAAGTCATTTTTCAGCTTCATTCATTCATAATTTTAACTGCTAGACCACGAGATGATGATAATTCAACCGTATATATGTCAGCATCGTTTTTTAATGTTCTCTAATGATGCATTTTGTTTTGGTGTTTGTTAATGATCTGTGATACCCACAAAATAATATTATTATTAAAGTACACATTTATTTATATGTATACATATAGTTTTTGTCGTTTTTTGTTTTAATATAAAATTGTAAATAATTTGGATTCATTTATTTATTGTTCTTTTCTATAATTTTTCCTTTTTATTATTATTTTTATAGAGAGAGAAAAGATGAGGTTGCTTATATACTGTATAGGGTGTATCTTAATAAGCTTCGACGCCATACTGGAGCAAAGATAACATAAATCATCATAGGATTAGGATATAGTTTTTATCTATTTTAGTATTTAATATAGTATTTTATTTGCAAAAAAAAAAAAAAAAAAAAAAAAAAAAAAACATGTAATTTAACCGCAAGTTAACAGCATCAATGCTCTCACAAATATTTCTAAGTATTTTTAAACTGCCAAAATGGTCAACTTTCCTTATATACCGGCCAATTTTATAAGTGGTCATGCAGTTATGACGTTATCTTTCATATATGAATGCAAACACTCTACAGAATGATGTGGTTTTTAAGATTGTAAAATCAAATTAATAACCACACTCCACTCTATATTTCTTTATAACAAAACAAAACAAAAATGAAAAAATAAAGTTGATGATTATATTTGCCAGGTTGATTTAGCTGATGATTTTAATGTTGTATGTAAATAAATTAAATGAGAGATAAATTGTTTTATATTAAATTTAATTGACAGAATAGAATTCTCTCTCTCTCTCTCTCTCTCTCTTCCTCTTCACAGTATGACACAACAATATTAACATTACGTCACAAAGATTTGCATTAAAAAGTCGCCAAGTAATGCAGACGCCAAGAGCCAACTGCTTTTTTAAACTAATTATCAAAACACGGAAAATATAACTTTTATATAAGCTGCTGTTGCATAAAATGCTAATTCTTACTTTTCCTCGTAGCATTTCTCTTTTTTAATTACGACACTTCTGTATAAACTAAAAAGATTACTTTCTCTTTACATGCGTCGTTGTAAAAAATTAAGCGCAGTAACATTTTTCATGCAGTTTTTTTTTTTCTTTCTTTTTACGAATAATATATATATGGGTGTTAGTAATAATGATTATTAATTTTAATTTAAAAAATATATTAAATTGACAAAGATAAATAATTTTACTGTACATATCCTATGAAGAAATACTTATAGTCATGATTGTCATTTAAAAAGAAATATTTGTATAAAATTGAGTTAGTTATGCCAAGGGGAGTTTATTTTGCGTAAATACAAAACGTCAGGTGTTTGTCGTAAGAAAGAAGTTTATTTTATCTGAATTGAGGTAAAACTTTTGTTATTGCGAGATTTGAAACTTTTTTTTTTGTAACATCTGCGACTCTCTCTCTCTCTCTGCATTTGCATATACCACAATGCATCTCTCGTTTATACCATATACTTTTATATACCCGTATAGTATTTTTATATGATATTGATTGTTGATTCATTGATTGTCATGTTATTTGCATATAAATGTGAGGTAAAGTTTTCTACATGATATAGTTGTCATAAAAACTTTTACAGATTTAAAGGCAACTTTTGAAACTTTTATAAAGAAAGTGAGCTAGAAATTATTTTTTTGACACGTATAGATGGCTCAATGAAATACTATTAAATTTTGTAAGAATGAATTGTTAATTTTATTTCAATTCCATAAATAACATACTAATATCTGTTTATTTACAATTATATAGTGCTTTAACTTGGTCTGTTATAGAGGTAAAAAAAAGTGTCTATTTTTGTACTATCGTTTATTATTATAAATATCAAATGTTAAATATTTTACCAGTTTACAGTTCACGGAATTTCTAAATCTGAAAATAAAAAGTAAGGTGCGAGAGTAGGGGTGTGACACGCATTTATTTAATGAGTGGAGGTGTCGCAAGTAAAACACACGCGACGACGCGTGAGCTTGGCAGAGATACAACAGGTAAATCCCGCGGCTTTACTACACGTATAGAAAACGTTTTCAAATTACGTCTCAGATATTATATATCTTGGCCAAAACAAAATCACAGATTTTTACAACCGGATGCACCCCTTTTTTCAAACAATATTCCCTATAGACAAACACCAAAATTTTATAGGTGATCAATGTAATATTGAAGTTAATACGTGTTAAATTTTATATTAAAACTTTATACGAGAAAAAGGGGTGCTTCCATTTGAGATAACCTTTCATCTTGTTTTGGCAATATAGTATATTATATGTTTTACTATATAATATTCCAGATTTCCTTATAATTTTATTTAGAAACATTTATGCCTCTCTACGCTTTTATCTCTACATTTAATTAATAGTGTCTCTATCTCATCAAAACGTACCAAGTGAAGTTGTCATGAGTTCGATATATAATTGATCCGTGTGCATATTGTAGAGTTTACAGTATATAGCAGAAGGAATATTTACTGTGCTCGTGATAACTTTACTTGGAACATTTTGACGTGATAGCGACCATTATGTACAGTATTATTTCTTATTTCTTCGAGGCTTCTCTTAATTTTTTTTCAGTGTCTGTGAGACGCTAAATTAGCTATACTGAAGTTAATTAATGATGCACGGCTGGATTTAAACAAAACACAAAAGACATTGTTTCTCAAGTTACTTCAAACTAATTACTCTTTGCTTTATATACTCTGTGGGTGTTTTTCTGACTAAAATTATCAAAAACAATAATTTTAAATGTGTAGGTTAAATATTTTCTATAATACACTTATTGCATAAAGCTGTATTTAATTTAGATTTTATTGATTAGACGAGTATTTTTTTTCTCTCCACTTAAAGGAATAGACCAGCGAAAAACATAAGCATTTATATATCACAAAACATTTGATGGGATTTACATAAATAACATTAGTTTATCTCAAAACCCAAAAGTAGCTCCATAGCAGTGATCAGAAAATTCGATTTATGCAACCCGCACAACATTTTCATACTAATTTTTGCATGTTTCTGACGTCATAAACATGAATTTTCACGCAAATTGCATACTTTACAGTATTTTCACGCTCTCTCGTGGGGCTACATTAACATTCTGGTAAAAATTGTCATCAGTTTTGAAGATCCTATTTCGTGTTTATTCGTTAAAAAGCACATATTGTTTAATGTGGTCTATGGCTTTAAAGGTATTTTGAATTAAACTATATTTTCACATTATTTAATGAAGAAATTTTCCCCTTTATTTCAATTTTTCTTCAAGATATAGTATAGATTTAAAATAGAAATGTATATATGGTGAGGTCAAAAATAAAATGACAGATGATGTATAGTTATGAATAATTCAATAATTAACATTTATCATATATTTCATAATTTAATCCATATCATGCATGTTATATTTCTTGACTTGGCTGGTTTCTTGGCGCTGAAATATTTCTCGTTAATTGACAATAAATCTGTTCTATGCTGGATATTTATATTCCAAGTTTACACCTTACTTCACTAACACCTACTGTAGCTATATCTCACCTTACCTAACTGTCGTATATGTGAGTGTGTGTGTGTAAGTGTCCCCTGTTGGCAAGTGTCATCGTATTTATACGGTGTTGTAAGCAGGTGAACACCAAAAAGATTGGAATTTAAATTTACTGAAAGTAAACCTTATAAATAATAATAAAAAGTTTTATAAAAGTATTTCTTTTACATTTTTTTAATAAACATTTTATTCATAATTGAAATAAATTGTCCTTAACTCGTTTATTAATTTTGTCGTTCATTGTTTTAATACGATTTATAAAATATTAATTTGTATTAATTTTAAATACAGTAAAACATGTCTTTGTAAATTATCTTTATTGCTAAAATAATTGTAATTATTTGATTTTACTGCTTTAATAATTTATGTAAGTATACCAATATAATGTGAATGTATATAGTTTAAAATATTTAAGTCATTTCGTGTGAAACGTCAAGTAAAACAGGACGACATTTTCTCACATTTCCCGCATTTCTCACCCTCGCACCTGACTGCTTTCCTTCTCTCTCTCTCTCTCTCTTTCTCGCACGAGGCAGTGGAATGAATTTAATTTGAAAGGAAATAAAAAAAAAGTGAAGGTGAGAAAAATAAAAAGAGCGAAATGTGAAAGAAACGACGCCAGAGGAAAAAAATAAAGACAAAATTAAAAACGTCAAACGCAAAAAAAAAAAAAAAAAAAAAAAAAAACTTTGAACGAATTTCTCTCCACTATTTCAAAAGAAAATAAAATTATTCAACAAGGTTTTCTCCCCTGCTAACATAATAAAAAATAAATTCTATGTTTAAAATATTACATGAATTTTGAGTAACTAACGTTGACAGCTATACACTTTTTGATCAAAAACATCAGAATTAAACTTCCTGTGTTCTCAAAACGTTTTCTTTTTTTCTTATATATATGTATTTTTTTTTCCTGTTACTTTTATTTTTAATTATGATTTTTATCACTGTTTGAAAAATGAAATAAATATTAGTAAGAAAACTAATATATATACTGCAATCAATTTTAAGCATGCAACTACAGTATTATAGTGTAATATTATTATAGTCTTTTTTTTCTCTCTCTCTATACGAATTATCAGTTAGACTTTGTATTATACGCTTGTCTAAGATTTTTTTATCGCAATAAACTACGTTACGTTAATATTTTTTTTATTGTTATTATTATTTTTTTTTATTATGAGACTAATATTAAAAATTTAGCACAAATATTGTATGTAAAAAATTTCTACTTTAGACAAAAGTCACAAGTGTATAATATATAGATGTTGCAGCGGAATATATGTGTATCTCGTTTTTTTATCACGAGAAGCAAAAGGTGTGACTCGTTTTTTTGTCGCAAACAAAATGTGTAACTCGAGGCGCCATCTCAATGCATTAATTTATGAAACGAACTACACATTTTGCTTCCCATGACAAAAAACAAGATACATATTTTGCTGTACGTGATGAAAAACCAGATACATATATTTCCTAATACAACATTGATATATGCACTAAGCACTAACTAAACTATATATTTATTGTTCACATTCATAGCCATATATTTAAGATCTCACTGAAATTTGAAATAAATAATTCCTCTAACCAAACAAGTAAATTATATTTTTTTCTATTACATTGCAATTATTTTATTTGGACAGGAATGTCTTTGACTTACGTGCCACCCATCTCCCCCATCATAGTAGATGACGTCATAATCTTACCTAGAAACAAACACAACATTTGAGATGAGAAATTTGCTCTTTAAGATGAAAATGTAGACAATTTTGTGAGCAATAATCATCATGTAGTCTCGTATAATAATATAAAATTTAATAAAACAAAACCTCAGGCTGCGTTTCAAAAATTTAAGTGTAAAAATGTTGGATATGAGAAGAAAGAGTTTAATAAAAGTTGTGTTTCGTCAGCAATTTTTTGTTCTCGACATTCAGCTATGAGAGAGAGAGAGAGAGAGAGAGAGAGAGAGAGAGAGAGAGAGAGAGAGAGAGAGAGAGAGAGAGAGAGAGAGAGAGAGACAGTTTGAGGGGCCAGGTGTGGACTATTGCTGCAACATCAGCAATATACTGAGCAAGGAACACAGATACACAGGTAACACAATAATAGTAGATATACATTTTATATCATGTATCATGGTTATACTAACCATCATATATATAACAGACCTACGATATATGAAATCAATTTTAAAACAATACGTTACATGCTGAGTTACCTGTGTCACACCCTCGTCATTTCACGTCACGTCAACTTCAGTTAGTCACATGGTCACGTCCTATAGTCAGTATAACAAGAGAGGGACGCTATATATACAAAGAGACCAAATTTAATAATGCTCTGTCAAATAAAATGCATTAATGTTGTTCGTAAACCCTGTTTTCTGCTCCTAAAATGACGATCAACTTTGGTTATTCAAATGGAATGTGCATTTTTTGGTGCAATAGAACTGGGTTTACGAACAAGACCAAGAGTATTGTTCTTCCGTTGTATGGACTAATACAGTATACAGTACAAACGGGCACTTAGAAATTACGTTGAACCTAAACCTAAACGACGTCACAAGCGTTAGAATCACCAATAAAATAAACGTTAAACTTGGCCGTTGCAAATCAACATTTTTTCACCATTTCGTTCCATAATGTTTCTGTATGACGTCAGTAACGTTTTTATCGCTTAAATTCAACGCTTCCTAACGTCATAGTTATAACCGTTAATTCTAGAATACTTATATTTATTCTATTTTATTGTGTTAACTTTTAAGTTTAAACTACAGCTTTTTTTTTTTTTTTTTTTTTTTTTTTTTTGCCTTAATTTTTCTTTACGTAATATCATAAGTATAATACTGTTGACTGACTGCAATAAAATTAATTGTAAAATCCTAATATGCTCGTGTGAAATTTCAACATCTTAACTCAAATATATGTGTTGACCTCAAGTATCTACGTATAGCGACATTTTCAGTATAAAATTGCACTCTCAGTTTTTATACTATCTATACAAGAAATTTTATTAACACATGCTTTAGTACAACCGAGAAGATGTTTAATTAAATTAATATTTTATATTTTGACCTGCGGTTCCCACAACCTCATATATACAGTCGACTTTTTTATATTAAGAGAAACGAGCTCTGTTTTCATTTGCTATAATGCTATTTTCTAGCAGACAAGGTAATAAAATGTTTTGTTCTTACAATTATTACTATTTTTTTTATCTACACGTTGTTTTCTTATTTTTTGTTTTATTGTTCTTAAAAGTCATTTTTAGAAAATAAAATATAATTTGTGTTTTACGTTATATACGGTGTATATACGATAAGACAAACATTACTTCACTTCTCTCTCTCTCTCTCTCTCTGACGACAGAAGGTGCATAACAAGGGATGCTGAGGGGGATGACTCACCCTTACATAAGGGTAAATATGGATCTGCACCTCATTTATACAACTAAGACCGTAATTTTCTTAAATCGAAATGATACTTGATTATATAAACACCTCAAAATGTATAATATTTTTATAAAGTAAGAGCAAGGATTTTGAAATTGAAATTTCATTATGGGCAGACAAGTTTACTGCTTGTGTACTATTATATTTGCATAACTATAAAGCGTGCATTACACCTGACACTGTTAGGGGAGAGGGAGTGAGGGGGATAACATCTGGCGCACAGTCAGTGCAGGACAATGGTGTTACGTGAGTCAACCCCCGTGTCCAGAGATTAACCCCCTCTAAATGCAATCTGTATATATAAGTAACCATAACCACTGATATATATATATAACAATGAGAAATATGAAACGCCTTCAAAATATTTTGTGAATTATTGTAAAGTTATATCAAATTTAAGGCCAGTAATTGCCTTAACAAATGAATGCAAATTGAAATGGAAAATAGCATTATTCCTAATCTTGTTTTTAAAAAATTATATTCATTGATAATCATGATATGTGAATTCTTCTTTTTGTTTCAATTGATATTATTTAATTAGCTGGATCTTTTAATGTCTGAAATTTTACTATCCTATATATTACAGAAGGACAAAAATTATGCTATATAGCTCATTTTCAGCTGCGTTTGTTCAATGCCAGCTTAACCCTATGTTATACATCATAACAACTAATTTTACAGAGCATAAATATTCATGTTGTATGCAGCATAGTTATTTAACCTTTCGTTACTGCCGTGGGATATTTTAAAAAGCTAAAAAAAAAAAAAAAAAAAAAAGTGGATATAAAATTCTCAGGCTCCTGAACCTTGGTTTACTTGCCATAATTGAGGAGGAGAACATATTAGTACTATAATATAAGAAAGAAAAAATCAAATTAGTTTAGTGAGGCCAAATTTTTTTTGTCCTATACTTATAACAACTAACTGTGCGAGGATAAGCATTATATTAATTAATATAAGAAGTAAAATTAACTTCCACACAGAATGAGATCTATTATTTTCTTAATTTAACTTGAAAGTATTATATAGAAAAACTTTGATTAAATAGAAATGTAGGTACACACGTGTATACGGTAAGGAGAATTTCTAATTTTACTTACAAATAATAAGAAAAAAATATTTAGCACTAGACAGACAAAAAAAATCAGAGAAAAAAAAATGAAGTGAAAAATTCCAACCTGGCTCAAGATTTATTAGCTTTTATCTGAAATTTTGTAAGCAAAAACTTATTAAAGTTATTTTAGCTTCAAGAGGTGTGAAATATTTTGTCTATACTCTTGTCTATTCTATGAGTAACTTACAAGTGCTGATATAGCTGGTATACTGTGGAATTTTCTATGCGAAATCTCTAGTCTATAAGAATTACTATGTGGTCTAAAAAAGAGACATTTGTACAAAATATTTCTACTGTATGAACGAGTACAATCATAAAATTTACTAATTTGGCTGCTAGTAGTTAAAACTTCACGCACCTAGAAATCATAATTAGTAAACTTAACTCTGCGAAGAGATGAGAAATGTGCGGTGTGTATCAGAAAATTTCTGTTTGGCTCACTCTCTCATATATGACAAAACTTCTATATAAGCATGAGATACGGACAAGGTAATTACAGAAAATTCTCATATAGAAATATGATCTTAATATTACCTGCATATTTGATATTACCTTGGGTGACATACAGGTAACCTAATTGGGGCGCCTCTTACTATGTGATGCGGGGCTAAATATAGCGAGGGCGGTGCCCGCGTGTTTTTCAACTTAAGATAAAAAACGTGAAGATGAATGAGAAACGAGGTGAAGAATAAGCCACATTTTTTGTTATTTATAATAGAGAGAGATAGAGAGTGGGAGAGAGAGAGAGAGAGAGAGAGAGAGAGAGAGAGAGAGAGAGAGAGAGAGAGAGAGAGGCGCCAGGTTTATATCTACTAATTGCTAACAGCCGCATTTGTGAACGAAATTTGTGAAGAATTATAATTTTCTAGAGATTAAAAGATAGGTTTATAATTTTAATACCGCATACTTTGATTAATATGTCTTTATAGTTTATAATAATTATAAACCTAAATAAACTCAAAGGGTTTAATTGGAACTAGAACAGAGAAAGAGAGAGCGAGAGCGAACGAGAGAGAGAGAGAGAGAGAGAGAATAAACTAACCATTACAAGCAGTTAAAAAATAAAAATTACTTTAAAACATAATTTTTTAAATGAATCTGTAAATTAAAATTTTGATTTACAAAACCTTCATAATTACTATAAAGCTAAAAAAAAAAAATTATAGACCAGCAATATAGGTTGTTAAAATGTATACGTTTTTATCAGCAGTTTTGCGCCAAGTTATTTCTCTACGCGTGAGATATAAATCGCATTAAAAGTTTGGTTTGAGCAACGAAAAGTGCCAACACACGGGAGAACTTTTAATTGTGTAAAAACAGGGAAGTGAAACCCAATAACTCATCTAGCTGAGCTGAGGTGTTTTTTACACCCCATTACACCCTTAACTCACCTCGCATACAGAGCAAAGGGTTCTCTTCTGTGACGTCACAACTCTTCAATTTAAATATCACGATTCTTTAAAATTATTGTCTTATTTTGTCGGAATAAACATCTTAACTATATGGAAATACAAAGAGATGAATAGCCCAAAGTTTACACCGCATTGAGGGCATATATTTAAGTTTGTCGAGAAAGCAAAGTTAATTGAAAATATATCGACTGACTATTAAGCTACATTTGCACGCCACACACGATTTCGCGCCTTCTTAACAAAGATTTACTTTATATATAGTGTGTGAAGTTTAAGGTAAAAGCTACGTCGTAACTTTTGTACTGAGGTAGAAATCAACAAACACCTTTGCAATTTTGAAACTTTATTTTACGTTGCTATTAAATCATTGAGTTTCTGATTGTTTATTGATTAAACAGGAGAAAAATAATTAAAAACAATTTTCTGGAGGTTAAAGCATGTGCCTGCATACCGATATAAAACTATAATAATAAATTATAAATTTGAAAAAATATATATTATTTTACAAAATTACATTATTATTTTATACAATTTAATTAAATTTTAACCATATATTTAACAATAATATTAAAAAAGGGTGATTGCATTATACGAGCATCCCGTAGCATCCCCCCATCCTTTAGAACTATATAAAAATCTGAAACTATTTTGAAAAATTCATTTAAAATGATTGTAGTGTCTTTAAAATTCTTTAATAACTATAAAACAGAGTTATCGTATAATAACATAAACAGAATGTGATGTTATGAAGTAAAAAAAAAAACGTATTTATACATTCTCCTTAAAGTTATTATACAGAATGAACGGTCGTACATGACTTTATAAGTATGTTCATCACGTTTCTTTATACATAATATAATATTCTACTCCGAAATACATATATCTGAAATTAAACTACACAATATGTATATATTTGAAATATTTTACCTGTTAACCACGTAACATTGTAAAATACGAGATATCAGATAAGTAGTATGCAAATGTTAAGAGATTTATAACACAACGCAATCTATGTGTCCCAGTTTTTGTTCCGAGTAGCAGTATAACAATAAAAAAATTCAGAGGGTAGCTTTTTAATTAACTTATTCAAGTATATATTAAATTTAAATAACTATATAAAGTATTTTAAATACATGGTATAATGAAAGTAAATAATATGGTTGTAATGTTAGCCCCTGAAAGGTAGGCAAATAGTCGGACACACATATGAAAGGTAAAAAAAAAGAATGAAAAAAAAAAGTAGTTTCTGCACAGATAAAATATATTACGTAATCTGTGCTTATTATAGTTTATGTCAAATAGCAAAAAAAGTTGCTATTATTCTTAGCATAATTATATCATAATTAATAATTATTATTCAATATAGCATAAATTAAATAGTATAATTATTAATTATATAACTGTAATTGTATTGCATAATTGTAATTATTAAATGTGGCTAAAATCGGACTTGCATAATAATTAGGCATTCATTTTTGCTTTGCCCTTATGTATACAAATAAAAATTATAGATATTCAAAGAGTTTCAGATATTTAGTAAGAGAATAATTAATCGTATTAGATACTAATTTGTAAATTCAATGATTTTTTTATTATTATCATTTTAAACATATATAGTATGATTGTAGCATTGGCTTGCTTTATATACTCTGTATATCTCTGTACAGACATGGATCGTAATAAAATCTTATTTTTTATATACCTTAAATTTTGGCACACGGAGATGCTAATAAGAAAATACAGATATAGTAATTTGCAACCAAAAAAGCAAAGAATAAATTCAGTAAGTTTTACATCAGCGATATTCATTATTAACAAATTAAGTATTAAAACTTGTACTCATAATCTGTTTAGAATATAAAAATAGTCAATAAAAGTCTGGAAAATACAACATATTTAGTTCAAAATGTTAAAATGTCTACCTTGTATTATTATTTTAAACATTTTTTAATTCATTATAATGTCACAATTACTTTATACCATAATTTTTTATGATTTTAATTATAACTTTAATGCTACAACGTAGACAAAGCAATTAAAACCAACTACATTAGTGTACAGTATGATGTATCTTGCAAGTATTGCTGGGCAGACGGTCAAAGTACACTTAACCAAAGTTAAAAAAAATTATCATTCAAATATATGCGCCAAATTTTTATATAAGGTTATTTTTATAATAAAAATACATGCTGAATTAAAAATGGTAAATAATTAAAAATTGGTTGAGTCTACTTGGACAGTGCTCACTCACTCATGTCGGGTAAACGATGAGATGATGGATGAGAGAGAGAGAGAGAGAGAGAGAGAGAGAGAGAGAGAGAGAGAGAGAGAGAGAGAGAGAGAGAGAGAGAGAGAGAGAGAGAGAGAGAGAGAGAGAGAGAGAGAGAGAGAGAGAGAGAGAGACTCCAGGCATGATGCCAGCTGATGACGTCACTAGACGAGGTGCCAAGATACACCTTGACTGCCAAGAGCAAAGTATCGTGCCGTGCAGGTAACACACACGAGTCACTGTTGCTTTAATTTAATTGTGCGTGACTCAAACAGCAATAACCAAAATATATCAACTTTTAACTATACAAGTAATACATTATATGTAAAAACTTAAATATCTTACATTATTTCTTATTTTTACTGTTAAATTGTACATACATTCACTTAAAATTAACATTCATATAGTAATGTTAATTTAATGGTAAGCTTAAACATTTATTACTGCAATTAACATTGATAACTTAATTTAATATAAAAATGTACAAATAAATATCAAACACTAACAAGATATTTAAATATACAAAAATACCATGATTAACGATTAATCTCAGACGTAATAGAACTGTTTTTGACTCGATGATTTTTTTTTTTTAATTTTTAGCATACGTTTGTATTCCTTTTCAATAGCATGTGTACAAATCGATTTGTTTATCGGTTTGAAATTTGGTACACATGCTATATTGAAGGCAATACAAACTTATGCTGATATATGTATATGTATATATTGTCAACAAAAAGTCCCCCCCCCCTCCCAATTTTTTTTTACATAATATATCATAAACATATACGACCGCATCGCATTATTTATTTACGCGCGTGATTTTCACAGTGTGCACGTGGTATATCCGCATAGTTGAATGCAATGTTTTGCATTGTTGCAGAGTGATGTGCAACACTGATGCAAGTTCTTGGCTACGCAGCCAATTTTTACAAGTCACCTGCATTTTTGAACCAAAAACTTAAAGTAACTAAATAATATATTATACTTAGAACTATAAAGAAAGAGTACAGTATATAACTAATTAATATATCACTTTTTAATTACCTGAACTATATGTTTTACTTCAAAGAGTATATAATGTAAAAATATAACATATCTACTTCATGTAAAACGTCTTTTACTTATATATACGTTGCTTCATTTCTTTTGTTTAAAAGTTTGTTAAATTCATGCAGGTAGATATATGCGGGCTGCTTTTTGTGTAAGTGTAATCAAGTATTAAGCTACCTTGATATACCTTGATTACATGCAAGATTGGGTTTTTGAATTAGCTTAGAAATTGTATTAAGTTTTATATGGGTGAACGTAAATAATACATTATAATAAAATGGTCTACACATCTAAAAAAAAAAAAAAAAAAATCCATAAGGTGTCACTATATTCAAACACACATATTTCGCATTCTACTTAAATCATAGAAAATGTAAAAAATTAAAATCATAAAAGAATCTACTTTTAATATAACCTATAGGGTGTATGCGGATGACGTCATATTTATTGCGCTTGAAGGCCATACTGGAGTAGTGAATAACATTGCTCAGTATAGGACAAACTTCATTTAAGCCAATTTTCTTTGGGAAATCGGCTCCTTTTTTGTTATTGTTATTTTTCTCACATACTTGAGATACTAATTCAACATATTTACAGCATCAATGCTCTCAAAAATATTGCATAGTGGTTTTAAACTGGAAAATGATTTATTTTCCTATGCCACCCATGTTATTGAGTTATCCAACATGGCGTCAACTTTAACATGAATGCATAGACCCTATACTTGACAAGAATTTTGACGTGCTATTTTATGCAGTTTCAATGTTTCCTTTCTATAAAGAGTGAAAAGAAAGAAAAAAATGCCCCATACACATTTCTATTGTATTACAGAAGTATAGGCATAAGGAAGTGTCGCGTGCTTTGCTGAAGTGAAACGGCTTGTTGTTCTTGTATAAATTGCCTTTTTTCTCAAACGTAATTCAATTCCAGTTTGTTTATTCTAAGCGCGCGTCTTTCTTTTGTTTTTAAATTACAAAAGAAGGTGTTTTCAGTGAAGGTGAGTTTGTCCATTTAGATTCACACTTGGGGCTTTCTTTGTTGCGATCGATCTCGCACCAAGCGGTTGTAGAAGAGAGAGAGAGAGAGAGATATTGAGAGAGAGAGAATACCAACACTACACAAATATACACTCAAATAAAGTGAACTTTTTTTCTGTCGCTCACCGACACAATATTTTATTCAAACTTAGCGTGTCCTAAAAACTCGATGTGTTGACAAAATATTCAAGCTCGTTTGCCGTGGGATGTTTGCCACAAATTCACATAACATTTGGAGTTACCTGCCACGTTTTTTATTCTGATTTTTCAATATTGTGAAAAGTACGTGTTTTTCCAACACCTTTTTTTTTCTTTCATGTTTATTTGTCTTGTTTTTGTGTTGGATGTCGCTTACAGGTCGACATTTGCTCACTTGAGGTGAAATATCGACATCTCATCGTAACTGTATGTAATTTTGTTTTCTTGCTCTGGGTAAGTGAATAAATTAATAAAAATAAATATTTAATATTTTGATTACTGTATCAGTCTCATAGAAGATAAAATATGTCTGTAATTATATATAGTGGAAAAACAGTTAAAAGTTCCAACTAATTTCACTTATCGCAAAGAAAAAAATAAATTATAAAAATAATATCTTGCCAGTTAAAAACTACCCCTTTATAGTAAAAGTTTCATAAATAATATTTATACGAGCATAGGAACTTTATTTAAAAAAGAAAAATGCGCTCTATCGGGAGGCGGCAGAGGCACTTAATAATAATCCAATTGTGAAAGATAAAAAGGATATTTCAAATAAAGTGTCGGCTTGAGATTGTAAAAATAAAAAGGCTATTTTTCACCTGCTTTCTCGGCGCCCGGATACCTGCTCTTTTATGAGTCAGGAAAACGACGAAATCCGGTAGTCGTGAAAGTCAAAGTCAACAGTAAGGACAAGGAACTTTGACTGATATCTTTGCATCAGATAATTTAACTTTAGAACAAAATATGTTCAGGCTTGTCTTGAAATATTTTTGTTATTCAGAAGTGAAAATTATTTCGACTTCACATAAAAACGTGCGGTGCTATTCCCTACCTGGCGATTGACTTTGACTTTACTCTCCAACTCACCCCTGGGGATCAGTGATAGGGGATGAAATATGGGGGTGTGGTAGAAAAGAAAGCAGTCTATATATACAGCAGGATAAAAAGATTGCTCTCCTCTACCTTTTCCCATTTTCTTGCGGACCCTACACGTAACAAAACATGGGCAACAAAAAAAAATGTGCCATATTTCTTGTGTATATAAAAACCATTTTTACATCATGGGAACGGAGAAGAAAAGAGCGGTGGCTGATGGCAAAGTGCGCTCGCCTAGAAACATCAAATTGTGATAAATTATCAAAACAAACACGCCAGGTTTTTACCCCGAGTGAGCGACGCTTTCATTGGACGACTATAAACAATGAGGCGAGTTGATGGACCAAAATCTCAGCAGTGATACTGCAATACTTGATTTCCAATAATATCTTCTATAACAGATAAATAGAAAATAGACATATTGTTTATTTAGAAAGACATTTAAATATATATCGTTGTTTTTTGACGTATTATAATTTATCAATTTTGATAAATGCTATTTGCGTTTTTTTTTTTTTTTTTTAATTTTTAAATTTTTAATCTAAACTGCTGATAAATAGTTTAACAACATATGGAAACCCATTTTATTGTTGCACTATAAAATTGAAATTTAACTTCAGATTTTCAAGTTTAAAGGTGACGCAAAGTTGATTCCATAGGGTCAAGATGAGGGATTTCAGAGAGACTATTGCGGGGATTTGGAAAGTGACGTACATAATAAATGATTGTTTACTATATTACTCTTCTATATTGGTAGAAGTTTTGTCCTCAATATACTTTAAAAAAATATTTAGACAAAAAATACAGCACATTTCAACCATTTAGACTTCTCTGCATATTATGTAGTTGTAAGTTTTACAATACCTATTATTTTGGAAGAGAAAAGTGTTTATCGTGGGAATAATACTATCAAACTGATATTATATAAAATTTCCATATACAAAAAAGTTAGAATTATATTTTGAGAAAGTTGAGGGTGAGATTATCATCAAATAAAAGGTTTTTATCTGCAAGGTCTCCAGTGATTTCTCCCTCCTGCACGTGAGTTAGTTACTCTTGAAGTGAGGTGAGTTACGCAAGGTAGGTCCCGTGTGGAGCAGGCACAAATTGCCTCAGCTTGCAAGCTCCACTAAGCCACAGTTAGTCTAAGGCAGTCAAGTAGAAAGGTGTGATAAGAACTTCCCCTGCCAGTAACAAATCTCGTCTCAAACACCAAGTAGTGACGTCACCTAGGTGTACTTTAGATCTACTTTATTGCTATACCTTTTCTCTTTTATACTATGTATAGTCTTGCTATAGCAATATTTTCTGTTTTTAGTATATTATATATCCTCTTTTTTATGGTTCACTTCCCGATAAATTTTAACATAACTATATAGGGAAAGAGAATAAAGAATATAGTAAAGAATAAAAGAAGAAACTATTAGAAAAATATATAATATAATCGTATATCTTATTGTTACTTATTGTGCAACGAGTTAAAATGTAGTATAAATATTTTAACCCTTATTATATTTGTGTATGTTTGTGTTTATGATTTCAAAAATAAGGCAAATTACAAATAACATTTATCTATGCCTTATGTCCAACAACACATACACTGGGTCATCAATGATAAGACAAGGTATCAATTTATTAAAATTTTGTACTTTTTTGTAATAAGAATTGAATTTAAAATACTGTTACGTAGCTCACACTGCTGCTGACTTCGAGTTTATATATGGATGCAGGTGAGAGATAAATAGAATGGAGCAAAAGTTTGTGTGACGTCACATCAGATAAGTTTATTATTGTTCTTACAGCAGATTATCTGCCTTGAGATGGACGTGAAAACTTTCTTTGTAGAAAAATAAATTTGATTTTACCTTCTGCTATAGTTGCGTGCAGTGTCGAGATAAAATTATAACTGACCAACTTTTGCAAGGGACTCTCAAATCTTAATTATATTCAGTATTGTTTCTCTCTCTCTCTCTCTCTCTCTCTCTCTCTCTCTCTCTCTCTCTCTCTCTCTATCCCTCTCTCACTTTCATAACTGAAAGAGTATATTTCAATTAGAGATAACTTATAGGATAACACTAATACGCAGTAACATGTTTTTTTAAAATGTAAATGGACCATAAAGGGTACCAATATGACGATAAGCAGCTTAAATAATTCTAGGTACATAATATTTGACTCAAACTACAGTATCCCTGGAAGTTTCATCGAGTAAGTGCAAGTACATATTACTCTCTTGTAAAAGCATTTTTATTTATTTAAATTATTAGTGATAACTGCAATAACTTTCATTTGGTGTACTTTAGATTAATAGAACTTATGTTTGAGCCACAGTATACTGCAAAACACATCACTTTTTCCTATAGAATAAATTTTAAGTTATTTCCAAAAATCAGAAAAATTAATTCAGTACGTGTATTATTGTTATCAGGTATGTAGAAGAATATTATGTACTCAGATCATCTCTCTCCCTCGTCCCCTAAATTCACATACTTAATTTTAAAAAATGATTCAACATAATGCAGTGCAATAAAAAGTTTTTTATTCTCACTTGCTTTAATATAATCGTATTAAATGAGGTGATTACGTCACATTATCTGAAACTACAGTTTTATGTTTACCTGTAGATTCTGATCAATGCCATCAGCTATATGCATGCCCCAACAAATAGATATTAGTAAAAGAAAAAACTTCAATATACTGCTCTGAGATATGTACATTATTTTTGCTGTGTGTAAAAAATATGACAAAGAAAAAGATTAGGATAAAAACAATGTTTAATTTGTTTGCTGGTGAGAATTTTTTTATTACTTTTTTTTTTTTAACTCGCAGTTCCCCACGGTGTTAAATATCATGAAAAAGTCATCATCTCTCGAGGCCTCAGCGCGGTGTCTTCACGTCGCACCTGATTACCTTACCGCAGAAAAACAAATGAGCTCGATGTCGAGTCAACATACAGGTAACACGAATTACAGCAATATAGGAGGCAAGTGACCTTAGATGGCAGCACGTTATAGAAAAACATCAGTTGTTATCCATATTGGACGACTTTTTCTTATGGAATTTTCACTTTGCTGCCATCTACGGTCCCTTACCTAGTTAACAAGATACTACCAGGTTATTGATATTGAAAATTTTGTTTATGTAACTAATTATCATTGATATTTCTATCAAGATTAGATGCTGTTTTTTATATATTAAGAAAAAGCAAACATGTAAAATTTATATTTTTTTTACCCTTATTTTCTTCCAAATAGAATGAGGGTTTCTTTTTCTTAATATATTTTTATTAAGAAACCGAGTAGAGAGATTCTAAATTTTATTATGTGGTTTTAATTTAAAAACTTGAAAAATTATCATTATATATTTTTAACTTGCAACTCAGTAAGACTACCTGTCTCCACAATGCACCTTTCTCATTTTATTTTTCTCATTCTCGCGTCTCCTTGCTTCTATAAAGTCTCCAAAAATCTCTGAGAAATGAGTTTTCTTTGATGTATTGTTCTCACAGCAACCAGAATTAATTTATCTCCTCTTTCAACGTGAAAAACTTTTCTCTGTATTCAATTTATTTTTAATAATAACTTTCTTATTTTTCTTAAATTAAATAAGGATAAATATTTATTTAACTGCTTCCGACTTTCAATTAATTCATAAAAAGTTTATTTACCTGGTGTTATTCGTTTATAAATACAGAATTTTATAAAGAATTTTTTTTTATCAAAAGTTGAATAATATTTTCATTTTTTCCCACCTCCACCTCTCTCTCTCTCTCTCTCTCTCTCTCTCTCTCTCTCTCTCTCTCTCTCTCTCTCTCTCTCTCTCTCTCTCTCTCTCTCTCTCTCTCTCTCTCTCTCTCTCTCTCTCTCTCTCTCTCTCTCTCTCTCTCTCTCTCTCTATTTATTTCGCTGTTTCTCTCTATATATTTTTTCATTTGTATTTATATTATTTGGGATTCAGATTTTTTTTTTTTTTTTTTACAATAATACAATAATCAATGAAAATTCTTCTTTATTTTACAATAAAAAAAAAATGAAAGGGTGAAGTTTAGGCCTAACAAATGCCTGGCCCACTCTTACACCTAGCCCAAGCATGGAATTAAAAAATCAGTAGCATTTACGATTACTGAAAAAAGCTTTTAAAATATAAATAAACATAGTGAAGCAACGAGTATTGGTAATGCTAGACTGAAAAATAAAAAGTAATATTATATAATAATGGGAAAAGAAAGGAAAGGATTAGTAAAGGCAAAAAAGAGAAATTACGAAAAATTGATTGCTATTATGCAATCATATGAGATAATTTTTTTTCTACAATGCAATTCAGCGCGAAAGTAAAATCATGCATATTATTGTATATGAACCATTATTATATATTTGGTGAATTTGATTTTAATTTATTGATATTTCTATTAAAACTGAGCTTTGAAAGTTTTTAAAATGAATCTACGATCGGCCAAAATTATAAAGTATGATAGTTAATATTAATTTAAACATTTCAAAATTTTATTTTTTATAGCTATTATATTATTTTTATCTTCGCAAGTTTGCTTGGATTGAGTTTAAGTGACGTCATCACAATGAAGCCTCTACATAGATTGCAATGAAATGCGTCTCTCATTTGTACCTGCGACATATCCTTGTGCTCTGGGCTTACACTTAATCTCCTGTCACATCTCTTCAGGATTACTTAACTTCTCCTAATTCAGAGTCTTAGGGAGTCCACGTCCCTTTTGTATTTTCTCTCTCTCTCTCTCTCATATCTTAGAATGTCAAACGTGTACAGTACTGTTTGCCTGTGCTCCTTTACCTGACATAGGATCAAAGACAAAAACTTTTTCAAGTTTATTTCGATGAGGGAGAGTATTTAGTATACTTGTAGAGAGATTGTATTGCCTTTAAAATAAATAATTGCCCTGTCATATTTTACTTGCTAAAAAAATTAAAAGGGGGGGGGGGTCGTTTGCATTTATAATTATAACTTGTTAAAGTATAGTTTTTAAAGTGTACACAATAATTTTTATTTATTTATTTCTTTCTTCCTTTACTACCCCATTTTTTCTCCATTAAACGTGTACTATTTATTATTAACATTGTTGTACGTGAGCGTATCTACAGAGTTTCTATAGTTTTGTCTCCAACTATATATACTGTGTTGTGGATCATACAAACTTTTTTGCTTATCAAAGTGTGATTTTTTTCACTTTTTCACTTCAGTTTTTAAGCGCAAATCTGTACGAAATGTGAAAAATTGGTATATGCATGGAGGCTTAAAGAAGAAACGATAAATTTTTTAATATATATAAATACATCTAAACTACCCAATAAGTAATACAACAGAACACAATTTTATTATGTAAAAGTCATAAACTTTTACAAACTTATTAAAATTTGATGTAAATAATTTAGATTTCCAAAAACAATATATTATATTATACCTAGAATTAAACTTAAAGCCAATAAAATTAAAACCAAAAAAATGTTTTGTTAAAAAAAGTAATTTAAAGACGATCTAAGAAATAAATTGATAAAGAGATAAAAATTCTCTGGTGGTGACGTCACACAAATTTAATCATCATAAATTCTTGTTTCAGTCAAAAAACCATCTTCTCTCCTTTTTTTATTTAAGTTTCCTAAGTTCCATTTGAGAGTGCAGGGCGGGGGTGATATATCTTACCTTTTATTCTGCAATTTGATTTCTTTTCATATTTTGATGTCTTCTTTCTATACTGATATTAAGGTATAGAGAGGGAGAGGGAGAGAGAGAGAGAGAGAGAGAGAGAGAGAGAGAGAGAGAGAGAGAGAGAGAGAGAGAGAGAGAGAGAGAGAGAGAGAGAACGTCATCAGCAGCTATAATGGCATTTCAATCCAAGACACAGAATAGTAAAAGGTAAGACAGAAACCAAAAACATTAAAATGACAAGGGATTGTATTATATTTTAGTGTTTCCTATATACCGCAGATATAATATTATTTCAGCTTTCCAAACTCGACTCGATTGTCCGACTATTTGCCTACTTTACAGGCGCTATATAATATTATGTATGTAAATATGTATTTGATGTATATGTTAGCTTCCAGAAGCGAATTCGTTCCGGAAGCGGAAAATATGGTCAGAACGCGTTGGGATCACGTATGAGGCTTCGTAACGCGAAATTCGTGTTGGGAGCATGGTAAATTTAATCCCAACGCGTTGAGATCAAGTTGAAAAATTTCAACGTGACGGGATCAAATTTGAAATCTTATGACGCGTTAGGAACATGCAAAATTGTTCCCAATGCGTTGGGACCAAAATTAAAATTTCACAACGCGTTTCGGTAAAATAATATAATTATTTAAATAAAACATCACAAAATAAATAAAAATAATAAATAATAATAAAAAACAAACGATAATCGAGCAATATAAAATTTCTTTATTTTTATAATAAAATTTTAAAAAAAGTTATCATTTTATTTAATAAAATAATCAAAAGTCGAATATTAACAAATTTTCTTAACTCAAATATTTGCTAACGAATCTTCTCTCGAAGAAAAGGACAGAGAGAGAGAACACACCTTTTTAAAACTGATTTTAAATAATGAAATATAAAAGTATTTATTTCATATACCAACAAAATTAATCTATTATGACCTATATGACTACTTTCCTCATACATTGGTTCAAAGTTCAAGTCTACCTTATTTTATCCAGTGATAACAATATACCGATATATATTTTTTTCTCATACACGTTCAGTTGAATGTTCGTCTCTGTGCGGAAAACATGTTTTATGATTTCACCATAGTCGTTGGAAATAGAATATGTTAAGAAAATATTTGAATTTAAATAATTGACGTGTATTGTTGGTGCGCAAATAATTAAGTGAGTGGATAACGGTTTTACATTGGCTCTTACATATTTAATCGTAAGTATTCACTTAAAAATAAAAAAGTTTCGGTCATATATAATTAATAATCAGATAGATCGTTTAGTAAGTTTAATTTTCGTGTCTCAATATATACCGTCCGTGTGATTTAACAACACCTTGCTCAAAACAAATACAGTATAATATACTGTATTCTTGCATTTCAAGTAAAGTAATTATAAATGTATAAGTATAAGATGAAAAACAAACAATGCCTATATAAATATGCATAATAATAATACATATTATAAGTAATAATAGCAAAGTCTTAAATCATATCATACATAAAATTTTGAATTGAGAAAAGTTCCTTTTCGGCTTTTGATTATTTTACTAAATAAAATTATAGTTTTATTTTATTTAAAAATTTTTGCTATAAATATTTATATAGCTCTAATTATTGTTTGTTTTTTATTTATTTGGTGATATTTTATACACGTAATTATATTATTGTACCGAAACGCGTTGTGAAATTTCAATTTTGGTCCCAACGCATTGGGAACAATTTTGCATGTTCCTAACGCGTCATAAGATTTCAAATTTGATCCCGTCACGTTGAAATTTTTAACTTAATCTCAACGCGTTGGGATTAAATTTACCATGCTCCCAACACGAATTTCGCGTTACGAAGCCTCATACGTGGTCCCAACGCGTTCTAACCATATTTTCCGCTTCTGGAGCGAATTCGCTTCTGGAAGCTAACATATATAATGTATTTTTTAATACAATAAAACCTATTTTAAATTGGATTGAATTTATCTCTATTTCTAATTCACTAATTAATTCTTTTCTTTTTATTATTTCTACAGAAAATATAATATTCATATACTTGATAAACTATATGACTAACAAAACAAAATTAATATAAGTAAATTAAAGGCAATAAATTGTTGGAAATGTATAAGAAAATTGTATCTAACTATGTACAGTATATATACAAATTTGTGTAAAAGAAAATTTTATAAATACAATTTTATAACATAAATTACTAGTCCAATCTATATACACTATGATAAAATAGTGAGCCTCAGAATTTCTTTTTTTATATAATTAAACACATAGTCTTTAAAAAATATATCAATATACAAAAATGTGCAATGCAGTACATCCAGTTTCGTAGATCTTGGAAACAGGGAAGAAAAATTGCTGAGAAAGAAAAGAAGCAACTCACTCTAAGCAACAACAAAAAAAAAAAAAAAAAAAAAAGTTTGAGTTCTTCCGTGAAAATACGAGAGGTGAGAATTTTCTCTCTCAAACTCAATTACTTGGAATTAATACGAGAAAATGTCGCTCAAAATTTACCTCTTAAGCAAAAGTTGATAATTAGCTTCTGAGATAACAATTTCATTACATTCTCTGTTTCCTTGAAGTAATTAAGATGTTCTCTCTGTTAGTTAATTTTAGATTATTTGTCTATAAATACAATTTCAATGTAAAACTTGAAACACTTTTCAATTATTAGCAAGGGAAGGGGTAGGTGTAGTTTTTAGTCACAAAATGTAGCAAAAATTGACGCTCTATAAGAAGTTTTAATTTAAGAAAATGTATAATTGATCCACTAAATATATGTACTGTTATTTTAACACCTCCTAATAATATATTTTTCATATTTAAGTTATTTTAGGCCATTATATACTATATATGAATTTGAGCAATTGTGTAACAATTAGCACGAGATCCCCCCTCTCTGTTAGTACGAGTTTCTCATCAGGTAAATTGTATTAATGTAGTCATTATCTTGCAGAGAGAGAGAGAGAGAGAGGATAAAACGACACGCTAAAAGCCATTTAAAATATAATGTTGAAAGCATGAAACACCATTAAATATACTCTCTTTTTAAAATATAATTATGTATAGTACATTATAATTTTTATCTTATATCATGTCCATAAAAACATAATATTTAAATTAATTTTGTAACATTTCAAATATATACCTGCACCAATGGTATAATCTTATAAAATGTACCTATCAATGAACAACTACATTCTGATATTAAATTTTGAAGAGGAAATTAAGAAAATCCTATTGAAAATTTAAAGTAAATAAGAAATTCTTCTATATATAATAAAAATTTCCTGAAAAAAATCAACAACTCTTTTAATAAACTTTTTGAAAATAAGGTGGTTGTTCATCTTAAATCATTTTAATGCTACATCAAGATTTTTGTATTTTGTTGTCTTTTATTTTTGAGAGAAAATCAGAATTTCTTTAAAAATTTGATTTTAAGTTGTTGTGTTTTTTCTATATAATTTGTCTATACTTGAATATTCTTTACAATTTTCTTACATTAAGTGAAATAAGTTACAAAATACTCACTGAATAACCATATCAGTGAAACTCTGCTCCAGAATTTTGACGGAGGAAAAAATTGACGAAAAAAAAGAAGTTGTTGTTGCTCATTATTATGTATAGAGAAAAGTTTTTGTTATATAAAAAAAAAAAAAAAAATGAAAAACTCAAGATTTTGATGCAGAAAGATTCTCATGCAAAATTCAAAGAAATAAACAAACTGTTCCTCGTGTTTAATGCACAAGTTTGTCTTTTCTCGCGTTTTTTTTTTTTTTTTTTTTTTTTTTCTCTTCTTTCTAAGTTTATTTTGTACTCCTGGGGGAACATAAGCAAATCAGTGGGGAACACAGGTGGCTTCAGGGAGAGGGAGGTTAGAGACTTTTTTTTTATTTCTTTTCAAATACATATTTTCTTCACGTTCTATTTTAATACAAAGTAGAGTAAAATTATCTTAAAATTTGTTCGTATATTATGCGGAACAAAAATTATATTATTATTCATATTAATTTGGTGCTTCCATTATGTTATCTGAATCCTATATACGAATAATGATGATTTATCCTGAAATAATTATGCAAATTTGCCTAACTTTTGTGATAAAACTATTAAATTTCAACAAATACAGTATACTTCATATGTCAATTTTAAGCTCAATTTTCTGTATCATGTTTGTCCACATAAAAAATACTAATTGATTTTCATTATAAAAGCAACCTTTATATTTAATCTTAAAATCTTCACACAAGTAATTGTTATTTTATAAATTTTATGATACAATAAATTAAGTAAATCCAAAAATATGGAAAAAATACATTTTGATAAAATCTTGTTTTTACTTTATATTTAATCTCTGGAAAGCAAATTAATATGTTAAGTATATACATCAAGGTTTCTAAAAATCGTTTATTATTATTCATATAATTTTGATAAACTGCTTGTTTTGCACAAATTAATTGAAATGACTTTCATTTAACCTCAAAATTCAATTTTGTTTATGAATATATTTTCTTATATTTAGAATTCCTTTCATAAGTATATTTAAAATTTTGTTCATAGAATGGTGTACCGTTTATCATGATAAATTGAGTAAATATAAATTTTAATTAATTATAGCTCATTATTATTCATGCTTTCAATTAGTCAATATCTATTGGATATTAATTTAATTAATGTTTTTTTTGTGAGAAAATAAAACTATCCAATTTTTTTCATATTAAATGTGCAGTATATCCTTTCCTCCTTTAATATATACTATAACTTTTAACCAAGTGCACCAGTAACTCAATTATAATTGGCATTTTAAGATATAACTCTCGATGTATCGTAACTTAATATCTTATATGAGTTCTCAGGTAACATGTAACTCAAAGTTAATTGAAACTCGAAACATTCAATTTATCGTTACATTTTTTTTTCTATAACCATCATCTGGTTAATGTAACCCTTATTTAGAAACAAGCATAATTTTGCAGGGGTTCGGACCCGTCACAAAAATTATCGGGTCCGCAGAAACGGGTTCGGGACCTGACAAAAAATTGTCGGGTCCGCGGAGCCGGGTCCGGACGCTTTAATTTTTTTGGGGGGTCCGCGGAGCCGGGTCCGAAAGACCCGCCCAAAATATAGGGTTTTGGCCGGAACCCGGTCCGGGTCCGGTTCCAAACCCCTGTAGTTTTGTTCAAAATTAACTCACATTTTATTTACGATATGCAAAAGAGGGGGTAACTTGAAACAAAATAAAAATAAAATGCACCAGAACTGTTGATAAATTGATTTTATATTAATTCAAAATTTAATATGTTAGCGTTATAATTAATATTGTAAAATTTCATATTTAGCTGATTTTGTCAATTTTCAAAGAAATTGAACGTTACATGTAAACTTTATTGAAATCTCTTGAAGGAGAAAATTTGCATTATTGTGTTTACTATAAGGGGGAAAGAGGAGTAATTAGCACGTCGACTAATTAATTTGTCATCATTGCCTCTAAGGAGTTATGTCGCGGTATATTCACTTTAATATTGAACCTTTATGTAGTAAGTATTAACCTGTTAGTCTGATAATTTTAGTAACTACTTAACTTTCATTTTTATGATCTGAAGAGTATGTATGAACTGTAAAAATTAAATTACGCAATTTTATACATAAAATTTTAAATATTATTTACGTAAGCCTGTGGTAAAATTTGTTTTAAACATATAGTAAAAAAATATATATGATAAAATAATTTTTTAGACTTATAGCAGTTGCCAGAATTGTATAGAAAAAAAAAGTAATTACTTTTCATCCAGTTAAAAGATATAAAATTTCATGTTAGTTGTATGAAAAATTTTACCTTTTTTTATTATTATTATTCAAGCCCTTCTTTTAATTTAAACGCAAAACGATTTACGAAGTTTAAAATCCAATATTTCAAAAAAAGGTATATTATAAAATATTAATTACTTTTTTACTACAGCATATTAAAATACATACGTTAAAAAAAGAACACATTTTTTTTAAATATTTAAATCGTACATTTTTATTTTTTGTCAATTTTAATATAAAAATCTTTTTAAATGTTTGTAGTATTAGGGTGGACAAAAAGGGGCTTATTTCAATCTAGTTAGCACTGCTCTCTCTCTCTCTCTCTCTCTCTCTCTCTCTCTCTCTCTCTCTCTCTCTCTCTCTCTCTCATATGTAATTAAAAAAATGTAGCCAGTGCTCACGGCAAGAGAAGGTAGATTTGCATGTAAGCTGTCCCTCGCAATTCGTTTTTCATTTTTTTCTATATATTTAATTCACAGACAAAAGAGGGTTTAAAAAAATGTTTCAGTCAAATTGCTTGCATGTATATAAGAGGGGATGAAGATTTGTTACATTTTTATATTACTTGCAATAATATCTGTACTTATTAGCATACGACATACAAAGTACAAACTATACAATTTACTGTATACACTTTAAATACATAGGGATTTTATTACTTAGTTTATATTTATTTAATAGCACACCAGTTAAACAAAAGCATTTTATTATGTGCATTGAATATTTTTTTAAAAAATGTTAATAATTTTTTATTTGTCCTTTTTTATACTATTTTTCATTCATTAACGACATATTACAAGCCTATGATAATTAGTTCTTTTAATGCATTACACACGTACTAACGGGACCTCTGAAATTGATACCAGACAACTATACGCAAAATATACAATTTGTGAGATTTTTTCCAGGCTGAATTCAATAGAAAATGTTAATCTGGTTGCATAAGTAAAAACCTCCTACGCCTTAACAAGGCGCTAAAAACGGATTTTGGGATAATAAGTTCATACTTTTTTGTTTTTAATAAAAAGCATCATTGTTTTTTTATTCTGGTGAATATCTTTCAAACTTATATATTTTTTTAGTATTTATAATTTGATTTTTCTATTGGAAATTAAAACCATTTAATAAATATTATAAAATATTTAAAAAATGTATAATTTATTGAATTCGCAATTAAATTATAAATATTTAACAATAACAATAAATTTTTAAAAAAATGTGTATGTTTTTTTGCGCTTTTATTTTAAATTATCAATTATCGTAAGTTGTAAAAGGCTTTAAAATACAAAATATATTTAAAAAAGTAGGTGAAACATTTTAACAAATAATTAACATACTTGGTGTATAAATATATTGACAAAGAATTTAATTTTATATACATAAAAAAAAAAAACTAAAAAGCGATTTATACATAATAAACAAAAATATAAAATAACATTACAAAAATCAACGTAAATTTAATTAAATATAAATTTGTTTTAAAATAAAAACCCATTATACTCGATCATTTAAAAAACAAATAAAGTAAAAAAAATATATATATATTAGCACGACAGTAAAAATTACTTCATTATAGTTGCATATTTTGTTTACAAATAATTCAGATATTAAGTTGTTAATTAAAAAAAAAGTGTTGAGTCGTGTTTCGCAGGTTGATGTATTGCCATTCCAACTTTGTTTAATAATATTGTTGATGAAGGGAGGGGGAGTAGTGGGGGGGGGGGGTGATAACACAGCAGTTAACAGTGGTAATTTATAGCTGCAACAATATGTATAATTGTAAATACATTGTTGGAACAGAGCATTAAAATAATGAAAAAAAATAAAACAAAAACATTATTTGTACTTGTATTGTATAAATTATGCTAGGGCACAGTAATGTTAATGTGTATTGCAATAAAATTATAGATTATACTGTACGTGATTAAAACTAGTCCTAAATTTTCATAGAAAATATCTGTATTATATAATTTAATCCATCAAAAGTGAAATAAATAGAGAAATATATAAATATAAAGAAATGTTATTAAGAAGATTTTGAAGATTTAATCTGAACGATTTATTTGAAGAAGAAAAAGAAAGAAAGAAGTAAAAGAAGATTTTTTTTATCTTCCGATAAATTGTAACATAACAGCAATTTAAAAAATGTATCATTATTCATAGTATGGTAATTTGTATCATTTTAAATTATTTCATAATAAGTAAATCGAGAATTTTCAAAATAGCACTACCTTATTAAATTGCTTTTTATATTGATAATTTTTAATAATATTTCTTTAAATTTTATCGAATACATGTTATACTGTATAGCCAAAGGTTCATGTAATATGGCTAAAAAGCCCTATGTATGTATATTTTCAAAGTTCATTATTATTTAATAAATAAATGTAAAGTTGTATCTATAGAGTTATACAAGAAGAAGCAACTATCGTGAAACGTGTTATTATTAAATAATTGCAGCAAAACTAAATTATTATATATATATATATATATATATATATATATATATATATATATATATATATATATATATATATATATGGTTCATGGAAAGTATGTAATAGAAATGTGTCATAATTTTTTTTATATGTATACTTATATTTTATATTTCTATAAATATAATAAAATGCAAGGATAAAATATGTCACAACTATTTCAATACTAATCATAAAAGCACTGTGCGGTTCTCTTTTTAGCATGTCGCGTTCGCAATATCATTGTGATTACAAACGTATGTAATAATGTATCTCTGTCGTCAATATCAATATTTTTTTAAAAAGAAAGTGGAATGAACTTATTTTATTATTTACAATATATATATATATATATATATATATATATATATATATATATATATATATATATATATATATATATATATATATATATATATATATATATATATATAAACTATAAATAAGTAGAAAACCACTCTGTTCTTACAATAATGGTTCTATACACATAGCAAACTAAATTGGCTAATTATATATTTTAGATGAAAGATTGTAAGAATCTAGTACAGTTCGTGTCCCAAGTTCTGCTCTTATAATTTTCCACAGGAAAAAGTTTTTTTTTTTCTTTTAATTATATTGAGTATTGAATGCCAGAATTAATCATACAATTTTATTGTTATTATGGGTAATACATGGTGTCATTACTTGTAATATTTATGGCAAAACCTAAAGAATTTTTTTTAATGTTATATAGTATAAATATAATTATTCGTTAGAATGAGAATTTATTTACAATATTTTCAAGGTGATATTTATTTATTTATTTTAATATTTGAAACAGGGATGTAGGTCAATGCTCATTTTTAGAAAATATACCATAAAATTGCCCCTCAAATAATTTGTGGTCTTCTATATTACAGGAAATGTTTTAAACTTTAGAACTTTATTAGCTTGTATTGTAATATATTTATAAAAACAAAAAATAGATGTATTTTGGCCAAAAAAAATAATTTTTTAAATCCTAGCATTGAAATGCAGATTGATTAAACAAAAACAGACTGACGAGATAATTCAGTATGCAGATTTATCGAGTCACCAAATCTGTCCTTTAAATTTCAATTTTATTTCACACTCATTGTTTTTAATCTGTCTAAAATCTGTGGGTTTCACTGTTATACATTTTTCACACACGCTAAAGCCATGCTATAAATTTTATACCATGTAATGTTTATATATACAAAGGGATTATAATTTAAGCTATACCTTTAAACTCACTAAATTTTTGTAATTGCAATTATACGTATAGAATTTGTATTACTTTTATAATAATGAAATTAAAAATTACTTGTAAGCTATACAGAACAATGAACTGAATATAGTATTATACATTTTTTTTAATTTAGTAAAATATAATGTAAATGTTAACACTATGGTAATAAATTTAAAAGATAATGGCAAAAGTGTTGATACCTGCCAGAGAGAGAGAGAGAGAGAGAGAGAGAGAGAGAGGAATGCGAGTATCTACAATAATCATAAATCCATGGACTAATAAATTAACATTTATAACTGTGACCAGCATGACTCATGCACGAAATTATTTCATATTCAAATATTGTGTATAATAGTATTTTGTTATAATTCATATTGTTTGTTAACTATTTGACTATATATATATATATATATATATATATATATATATATATATATATATATATATATATATATATAACATTTATAAATATATATGATATTAATGTTTATAATTTATGCTTGAATGAGATAACACAAAAGGTATTTTATACTTAATATGACTTTTGAATGCTTTGGCAATTATATAATATTTGTATTAAAACAATACATTATGCTAATTTTGATTTGCCAACATTATACACTTTTTATTATTAATTGAAAGTATTATATAGAAATTAAACTTTTGTTTATATTTTAATTTAATTATTTTTATGCTATCCTATTAGGTATTCTCGCAAACCCCATTATGTTCCAATTCATAAAAAAAACATTAATAAAACTTTATATATTTGAAATAATAACAATTATTTTAGGTTATTTAAATGGGTGGCGTCTTTAAAACGGGGGGAGGAGCAGAAATTGTGAACAGTATTGCTATGATCACTTTCATGAAATTGTTAAGATATTTTTTAAAGCAATTTTAGACGGAAAATAGTGACACGCTTTGAGTTAAATATATAATATTTTGTCTCAACTATAAAGCTGCATAACAAAGTCAATTTGCCCCACTTTTTAAATCACAAATAATCCCTATAAATTTGCAGCAGTAAAAATTATAAATATAAAAGCTTTGTATTAAATCCATTGTATACGCAACATCATTTATTTATATAACATGTTTTTAAAGTTAATGCAATTCAAATTTTTATTAAAAAAAAAAAAAAAAAAAAAAAAAAAAAAAACTTGAACTTCTAACATCCAATATCTGCAAGTTTATTTTTATCTTTAAATTTTATTATTGATAAAAAAAAAAGGTAATAATAAAAATTCTTGGTTGCAGGAATTTAAAGTAGACAAACAAACAAATGTATCAGTAAAAGTTTTTGTTGATATCTTCTCTCAACGCTATGGACCACTCACGTATATTTCAATCACCTCAACGTGGTGAGCGGTAAAGTTATTTTTACTCTCCATCGTGATCAAAGGTGAGAATAAAACAACAAATAAACAAAGCAGTTTCTATCGCTCTTTCGCTCGCCTTGCTAGCAAAATAAATGTTTAGTCTCTCAATCAACTCAATATTACCTCCAAAGTAAGTTAATGAAGTAGGTAACTCAATTTAAAACTCCCCGATTAAATTTTTGTAATAACTAATGACGTAATGACTCTTAGATTTTTTTTTTTTTTTTTTTTTTTTTTTTTTTTTTTTTTTTTACACATTTAGTAAGCATCTTTTTTCTTTGTGCGTGGTTACTAAATCTATATAACACTGGAATAATTACTTTTAAAATTCGTTGGTTACAAAGCTATTATAATTTATTTCAAGTTTCACTTCAATTTGTGATGTTGTTTTTGTTGTTATGCATGATCTTGTTACTCAAAAAACATTAAAGAGATACTAGCCTCAAAAAAAAAAAAAAAAAAAAAAAGCCTCTGAATGATATACATTATAATGTTCTTTCAGTGCTCTCAAAAACTAGGTACAAAATTTGTAAAGTAGGCAACCCGGAATTCAGTAGATCCGGAATTCGAGCATGACGTCATAAATTCCTAAAGTTGCCTACTTAAAGGCATAGAAAACATAGCAAAATTGTTGTGTACTGATAGTTGATATCCAAACATACCTGAAAATCAACATTGATTGGGCCTCAGTCGTTGATTTCTAATTTATTTTGCTCATTTTTGATTTCCCTGTAATGGCGGCTCCTGTATATGACGTCACAGCCCGACTGGGTCATTCTGCAATATGCCGCGAAAAAGTTTGAAACTTTTTCATGAGAAATTTTTTATTTTTTGTTTTTGCCGATACAAAAACGTTTGCACACAATAAAAACTAAACTAAATTTATTTCTTTACGAATGCACTTGTTATCTAAAAGTAATTAGAGTAATTTAAAGAAATGAAGAAGAAGAAAAACACAAAATTTAAAGCTGCGCTGCACCGCACTTGAACATGAATCGCTTGGATAAGTAATTATCGTGTACCGCAGTTGCCGATCAACATAAACCCGTGCACAGGCAGAGGCGGGCAGAGGTGGTTGCTTCTAGCCTACTAGCCTGCTTCTAGCTTTGACCTCCCCTCCCCTCCCCTCCCCCTGGGTTTGCTCCTTTTGCTCTCGCGCCGCTGCCGCTGCCTGGCCGCTGCTCGGTCTTTTCCCTTCTGGCGAACAGTATAGCTCCTGCCCGCCGCGATGATTTCTTTGAGTGAGATGAGCTGGAGCACGAGTAGAGTCGAGTAGTGTGTATAGGGTGTATGCGGATGACGTCATATTTATTGCGCTTGGAGACCATACTGGAGTAGTGCACAACATTGCTCAGCATAGGACAAACTTCATTTTAGCCAATTTTCTTTGGGAAATTGGTTATTTTTTTGTTATTTGTTATTTTTCTCATATACCTGAGATACTAATTCAACATATTTACAACACCAATACTCTAAAAAATATTGCATAATGTTTTTAAACTGGCAAAATAATTTTTTTTCCTATGCCACCCATGTTATTGAGTTATCCAACATGGCGTCGACTTTAACATGAATGCATAGACCCTATAGGGAAATACACTCGGTCGCATCCTCCCCCATCCCCCAAACCTCTCTTCGTATAAGTCAGCTGCAAACATCGCGCGCAATGTAGTATTGCTCACGATTTTGATGTCCCGCCCGATAAAGTTTTGCTATAGGGTGTCTGCGGATGACGTCATATTCATTGCGCATGGGGGCCATACTGGAGTATTGAACAACATTTGAGTCTTACACATTGCTGAGCATAGGATAAAGTTCGATTTTTTTTCTTTCTTTTTACTATATATGAAGAAGTTTTTAACAATAAAAACGAAAAGTAACGTCAGGTTTACTATTTTGCACAAAATCTACACTGCGACGAATTGACGTCATATATACATAATGTTTATAATTTACGCAAATATAACAAAATCTCTCGATTAATATATTATAGCGAACTTAGATATCGAAGTAATTTCTCCGATCCCGCAAAAATTTCATTATAACGTGTTTTTTTATGCTGTTTTTTATGTAATTTTTGCGGGATTGGAGAAATTACTTCGATATCTAAGTTCGCTATAATATATCAATCGAGAGATTTTGTTATATTTGCGTAAATTACAAACATTATGTATATATGAGGTCAATTCGTTGCAGTGTAGATTTTGTGCAAAATAGTAAACCTGACGTTACTTTTCGTTTTTATTGTTAAAAACTTCTTCATATATAGTAAAAAGAAAGAAAAAAAATCGAACTTTATCCTATGCTCAGCTATGTGTAAGACTCAAATGTTGTTCAATACTCCAGTATGGCCCCCATGCGCAATGAATATGACGTCATCCGCAGACACCCTATAGCAAAACTTTATCGGGCGGGACATCAAAATCGTTAGCAATACTACATTGCGCGCGATGTTTGCAGCTGACTTATACGAAGAGAGGTTTGGGGGATGGGGGAGGATGCGACCGAGTGTATTTCCCTATACACACTACTCGACTCTACTCGTGCTCCAGCTCATCTCACTCAAAGAAATCATCGCGGCGGGCAGGAGCTATACTGTTCGCCAGAAGGGAAAAGACCGAGCAGCGGCAGCGGCGCGAGAGCAAAAGGAGCAAACCCAGGGGGAGGGGAGGGGAGGGGAGGTCAAAGCTAGAAGCAGGCTAGTAGGCTAGAAGCAACCACCTCTGCCTGTGCACGGGTTTATGTTGATCGGCAACTGCGGTACACGATAATTACTTATCCAAGCGATTCATGTTCAAGTGCGGTGCAGCGCAGCTTTAAATTTTGTGTTTTTCTTCTTCGTTTCTTTAAATTACTCTAATTACTTTTAGATAACAAGTGCATTCGTAAAGAAATAAATTTAGTTTAGTTTTTATTGTGTGCAAACGTTTTTGTATCGGCAAAAACAAAAAATAAAAAATTTCTCATGAAAAAGTTTCAAACTTTTTCGCGGCATATTGCAGAATGACCCAGTCGGGCTGTGACGTCATATACAGGAGCCGCCATTACAGGGAAATCAAAAATGAGCAAAATAAATTAGAAATCAACGACTGAGGCCCAATCAATGTTGATTTTCAGGTATGTTTGGATATCAACTATCAGTACACAACAATTTTGCTATGTTTTCTATGCCTTTAACAGTTTTTTTAACCCCAGTTTGTGAGGCTACAGAAGGGTTGAAGAACGTATTCATCTCATGTGTTTTACGTTTTTGATTTAATATTTTGAGGTCAGTATTGCTTTAAGTATTGTTTAACAAAAAGTTCCATATACATAGCATACTTGCTAATATTGTATCAAAGTAAACAAAATAATAATAAAAAAATAAAAATAAAGCTGTTTGTATTACACAAATAATTTTGTTTCCTTTTACTTTGACAAAAGAATAAATATGATTAAATTGCTTTATACTACATATAAAATTCCAATTTGTAAATAAAATATTTAGCCTTCATTTAATTTTAAATTTTATATAGTATGTTTCAATATGTAAAATAGAATTCATGTTAAGTTCAATGATTTTTTTTCTTTCACTAAACCTCAGTGAGGTACTTGCAGTTTTCCAACTGCATTTAAGCACCCAGAATCTTCCAAAACCCTGTATATAATACTTGCAGGTTCATCTGAAACAGGTCGGCCACAGCCTAGCAAACATCCCGGCATTCAACTTAACAGACTGAGGAAACCGTGGAAACACTCAGTCAGGATGGTCAGCAAGGTTGACCTTGCCTTCCGAATCTCCAAGCTAGCTCCTTGCCATGTAAAAAAATACGTACTTACAGCTCAAAATGGTGTAAACGATAACAATAGTAGACAAGACAAGGTTGAGGGTTGTTCGTCAACTTACCTAAAACAAATACAAAAAAGAAAGACAATTTAGTGAAATATTTCTCTTTTTTTTAACATAACAATAACACTCGCAAGGTATAAAAATAATATTTATAATACTACGTGTTAAAAATAAGCTTTTTTAATAACGCTAGAGGCTAAAAAATATATATAAAATATAAAACGTTTAACAAATTTTCATTTAAAAAATGTGATAATAATTAAATTTTTATCCTCCCCCTTTTAAAACATAAAAATGACGGCAGTAATTAAAAAATTAAAACAAATTTACAAACATTTAATAATAATATATATAAAATATAATTTAAAATAAAAACTACCTAACATAAAAATTTAACAGTATTACACTGCAGATACATTATATAAACTTACGTATATACATATTTAAAAAAATAAAATGTGATGAATTTTAAAAACGTTCTTCTTTTTTATTAAGTAATTAAAAAAACAAAACACTTGTGATTAAAGTACATTAGCTTAACTTAATAAAAAAGTAAGATAAAAAAAACATGCACATAGAAAAGAGGGTTGTGAAAATTTAAAGTAAGTAAGGTAGCAGGCTAATTTTATTCCGCACGTAGATGCAATTGCGAGAGAGTGTGTGTGAAAGAGACGCGTTTTAAAGTCATTTTTAAAAGCTGTTATAGCTCGCATATTCTTTTCATGACGTTTTCTTTTTATATTATAAACCTAATGTAAACTGTTTAGTATAAGGAAGCAAGAAAAAGAGGGTCGTGTAAGAGTATTAGATTAGAACTTATGCAAGCATCTTTCTTATATAATAAATGAAAATTCAACATTATGAGGACGCAATTTATATGAGATTATACTATAAGAAAATTGTAAGAAAATTTATACTCAGACGTAAATATCATTTATTTTTATCTTTAAAACGTGATATGTATTTATAATTTTAAATAATAATAGCTTTTATTTTTCTAAATTGACAGTACCTTCATTTTATCTTTGTTTGTGCATTATTTAAAAGAAAAACCCCGTAAATTGTATACAAATAATAATAATATTCATAACTACAACACAAGGTCCATATATCAGAGGTTAGATGCTCCGGGAAAAGTTTTGGCCAAGGTCGCGCAGCTTAAAGGAATTCACCAAAGACGTCATATCACCGAGTGTATTTTTATTCACCTTATCAGTGACGTAACTGGTGAACGCTGGTGAACGGCATCGTATTGGCTTAGAATCCCAAAACAAATCTATAAGCTATAGGAGCCATAATATAACATTACATCAAAAATATACGACAATCTACCATCAATACTTAGAAAATTAAACAATGATAAATTATTTAAAAATATATTGATTTTTGTTTTGATATGAAGAATATTATACTTTATCCGAATAATTTGATCCTAATTTATATAAAAATGACGAAATTGATATGTATACCACACTCAAATTTTTGAACATTCTACTCGCTAAATTATGACAACTTACATAAAACATTGTTATTGTTATATAAAAAGATAAGACCATTGTAAATTTACTTAAATTAATGTAGATATATATAAATATATTTATTTAAAAGATTATTTTGTTAATTGTAAATGATGAATAGATTAGACCAACGCTTGTTACTTGACCAAGATCTCCTATATATCTGCCTGGGTCAATAACATTTCTTATTTTATATTGATCTGTGATTGCAATAAAATTTACTTATACAAAAAAAAAAAAAAGTTATTATCATGATCTTTTCATTTAGTCGTTCTTTTACTTTATTTTTTTTTTATGCCGGATATGAAAGTTATAATTTGAAATTAAATTCTTTACTTAATTTTTTTATGATCATAATTTTATCGTTTATTAACGTTTCATTAATATTAACTACTGCATAAGCAGCGAGAGAGAGAGAGAGAGTACAGAGAAAGGGAACTAATTGTAATTGGAAAAGCGCGACATTAAAATCATTAAGAGAGTAAATTCCTCTCACAAACGATTAACTCTCCAATCACATTTCTTTTTCTTTTAGATATAAAATTCCCAGTTCTTAATTTTTACACTTCAATTATTTTTATTTCATTTTCTCTGTATATATATACCTTTTTATATTTCCAACTTACGAAAATATTCTGGTAACGTTATTCAAAACTGAGTTGATTATGCAAGCAAATCTCCTAGGGGATGAACGTTATAGTTTTTCCTACAACACCTGATAACAATAGTCACAATGAGTCTCCAGTGACGTCACAGGGGGGGGGGGGGGGAGAAATCCCAAATGACCACCCCAGGTGTGCTAACTCAACACGAGGCTAGTCAATTTAATTTACTGTGCAAGTTTAGGGTGTATTTTTCATTAAGTATACTTTTAAAATTATAAAACATTGCACGTTTAAGTAAAAACGTGTATAACTAGCCAATTGCTATGAACAACTACTTTTATGTTTGTTTGTTTTTAATTTTGGATGCGTATATCTTTAAATAACTTAATGACTAATTAATTCTAATTCATTTTTTTTAATTTAACTAATTAATTATTTAATAGTTAGCTTCTTTGAATGATTTTGCTGTATTACTTTTTATTTTTAATAATGAATTTTATTTTAATAAGTGTTAAAATCAAATGCCATGAGAGTGCAAGAACGTTTTAAATAATTCATAATTTTCATTGTTTTTTAAAATAAAACTACATAATAATATGTGACAGAAATATCTTAATTTTATTAACATTATTGTTATTATTTTTAGAAACCATATATCAATATTTTGTGCAAATAAAGAATAAAAAAAAATGACACAAAATGACAAAGAAAATAAATAGAAAATTCAAAAGGAATTAAATCAATTTAATGGGTATGAGGTCCGAAATCCCTATATTATCATATTAAGTTAGTTATTAATTATTATCATATCAATACGAAGCTAATAGTGACCTGAGACCATTTTCAGTTCGATAATAAAACATGAGTTTTTTAAATGAACATTTAGCTCTAAGAACTTAAATTTTCAAACCACTATATAATTAAAAATTTTGCAAGTTCATACTCCACAATTTTTAAATCTAAAATTATCAGCAGTATCCACTGTAGTATAGAAATTAAAAGTACCAAGCTCAGTTGAAGTTCACCTTTTGAGATCATTCGATTGCAATTAATGTATTACCGTTTTGCTTCAGTAGATTTAAAAAAAAATGAAGAACGCCAACGTGTTAATTACAATAAGTATATAATGCAATGAAAGCTTACATAATACTTATTATTACTGCAGAAACCACGTAAAATATTCCACTCACGTTCACACCACCTGCACCTAGTTACATACGTAATATTCCCTCTGGTATCAGACTTATTTATTTATCACAATTTACTTGCAGATTCATAAACACAAACAAATAAATATTTTGCTCTCGACGCTCGCTTTGCCACCTGGGATCCAACAACAATGTACATATATAAACCGCAACAATACCTGCACTGTTACATTGTTAATATCAAACCATATATTTTTATATGCATAAATATTTTATAGTATAAAAAACAAGATTTTAGCATTTATTTTATTTATTTACATATTTTCATATCTGCAGATTTTTATTTTTTTAAATGTAAATTTTTTTCACCCCTAGTTCTTATATAAATATCAACTTTTTTTGATTAAATTATTAAGATGTTAATTTATGTATAAAAATTATTCAAAGTTTAAAAAAAACAGTTAAAGTTTTTAATTATTTTAATTTAAGTCATTTAAAAAAATTGTAGAGATGTAACTTCTTTTTTATGGGAGAAAAATGTTAAGTTTAAAGACATTCGTTTCTCTCTGTCTCTCTCTCTCTCTCTCGTACTAATTAGGAGACTACCCCTACTTCGTTTTCAGCAAATAAAAAAAGTAAAGAAGCTTAAATATTATTTTTCTTATTTTTTTGTTTTAGCAGAGTAAAAAAGTACATCAGCTTTTTTTTAAAACGAGGGAGAAAAAAAAAACACGACAGCTTTGATGGTGCAAATATTTTGAATATTCAAATTACACTTTCTTTTTTCACTTTATATTATTATTTATCTTATCTTATATTCCTTACAAATAAAAAACTTTAACTTAATTTTTGTTATTGCCATACTTCAATCGTTAGTATTATAATTCTTTTTATTTTTATTATTATTATTATTATTATTAATTTTTTTTTTTTACATTTTAAGTATATTTATTTTATTAGTATTGTCATCTAATATTTCCTTTGTGTTTAGAGCTATTTTACAATAAATTTAATAAACACAGGCAGTTTAGCATTCATATTACCAAAACAGTCTTTTTGTAACTATACTTTAAAAAAAATGTCATTCTTTCTCTACCTTTTAATTATAATCACAAGTCAGACAACTCTACTTCTCCGCACTAAAGCTAATTACACTAGAAGACAGGTCATCGCTAATCATTATTAATCACGAAGCAAAATTAATTTACTGGATGATTTATCTTACTTTTTTTCCCCTTCATTTAGCGCGAAGATAAAATGCTTTAATTGTATTTTTATTTTAATTGAGTTAACGTATATCTTTACGTAATAGCCTTTTTTTTTTTAATTTTTAATATTTGAGATTTTGTTTGCACAAAAATGACAGGTAATTTAGAAAAATGAACTGTAGAGAAAGTTTTAATAATTTCAATTGTTGTAAAGGAAGATAGCATTTAATATTATTTCCAAAATTGCACTTGTTAGGAACCATTACGAATAATTTTTATGGCGTTTTTAAAATAAGATAACAATACTAAAATTTTTCGTACTTTAGCATAATTTTTTAGTCATTCATAATATTTATGTGTGGTTTTTCTTTATTCACTTTTATACAGATTATTTAAATACGCAACATTATTTTTTATGAATTCAAAGATAAAACTTACTTATTCACTTGTGCTTTTATGCAAACTACTTAAAGAATTTTGGTTCTTCTCATGGAAAAAAAATTAATTAATTAATTTATGCTGCATTTATGTTATTATAGCACAAATGATGCTAAATTAGAACAACATAAATATTTATGCTGTACAAGATGACATTTATGCAATATAGCATAATTATTATGAAGAATAGCATAGATTATGCTGTATGGAACAAATTATGCTGCAAATGAGCTACCATAATTATTACGTATATTTTCTTTTGTCAGTGTGTATGAAATAAATAATCTTTAGTTTATACGATTTTCTAGAAAATATTGTGCATTAAAAATTGAAATAATATAACTTTTACAATTATAAACATGCAACCATATTAAGAATGCAGAATATTTAATCTAAATACTTTTTTTTTCCTGTTTCTCCACTTTCTTATTATTCTCTTTTTCAAATCATTGTTATATAGACGGTACTTATTTTTGAGTAATAAAAAAAGAGGAACTATATACTAAAAAACGTCCCCTAATATTAAACCCTACATACTTCAATGCCACAAAAGAGAGGGAACCTTGGGGTTTTAATTATGTTGGATATCGAGCACTTCACCTGCCGGGTTTCTTCTCTCAAGTCTTCCCCGGGGACTCCCCGTCTGTCTGACTGTTTCCTGCGGGCTAATGTAACCTGAGAGATCCTTAGGGACTTTAGCATTCAAATTAAATATAACATCTAGCCAGCACACACATAAGCATGATAAACTTCGTATTCATATTTCGTACACATTTTTTTTCTTTTATGTCAAACAATTTTAGTTATATAGAAAAGTTACTTTCGGGTTTAAAAATTTCTTTTATTCTTCACTTATATGGTTGAAAGTAAAAGAAAGAGGAAGAAAGAGAGACAGAGATAGAGAGAGAGAGAGAGAGAGAGAGAGAGAGAGAGAGAGAGAGAGAGAGAGAGAGAGAGAGAGAGAGAGAGAGAGAGAGAGAGAGAGAGAGAGAGAGAGAGAGAGAGAGAGAGAGAGATAGAGAGAGAGAGAAGAAAAGTTTCATTTACAAAAACAATAAAAGTGTGTACTGAAAAAAGTATCTCATTTCTAGATAAAGTGATTTTATTTATTATTTTCAGTTTTATTGTATAAGGGTTGTGGTCTATTGTTTCAACAGATATAAAGTTTGAGCTTTCCCCAGAGACAAATAGTCAGTTTTACTATACCTGTCTCTCTCTTGAGGCATAAAGATAAAAGGTAAGACGTATAGCAATCACTATATAAAGTGTACAACTGGTCCCTAAGGTATCGTGACCACGCATGGGTTACTGCGCATGTCAGAATAACTTTCAAACTACTGTCAATCACAGAAACTCAACTTAAACAATTGACTTCGTACATTTTGTTTGTGGGTTTTTGTTAAAGTTTTATATATATATATATATATATATATATATATATATATAAATATATAAATTCTATGGTCCCAATTACAACTTGCTGTTTAATACATCAGGAACGATTTAAAATATAAATAACAATTAAAAGATTATTAATTTTTATTGTTAATTAAAGTATTATACAGTACTATATATATAACGTATGAACAAATACGTGACCCGAGTAAAGGTAAAACTATTATACTTAATTTTTATTTTTTTCCCCAGTTTCGTAATATGAATGAACAATATTACACAATTTCAAAAATTTTGCTTCTTTCAACAATATTTCCGAAAAAAAAAATATAACAAATATGACAATTCACCAATTAACATTTTTCACAATGAGTAATTAATTAATCGGAGTAATTTAACCACACTAAAAAGAGTAAAAAGGATGCAGTTTTATTTTAGCCCCTGTGAAGTAGGCAAATAGTCGGACACAAAATTTCTCAGGTAAGATTTTTATTTTACCTACCTGGCAATTTGTGTGTCCGACTATTTGCCTACTGTACAGGGGCTCACCTTTCTTCAATACAATTATACCTTTAAAATTTTTCAATTCACAAATATTTATCTACACACAAATCTAATTACAAATATTTTTATTTATTTCAGTTTTTTATTGAGTTATTACATAAAAAAAAAATACAAGAAATACGAAAGAAAAAATTCCAATACTATACCAATTGCAACAATTGTGAGGAATTTTATTTATTATTCTGTACATTGTTAATGGCAATGAAATTATTCTCTATCAGCTTTAAAGCTTATAACAAGACTGAGGTACTATACAATATAATAGCATTATATATAGAGGTATAAAATAGCAATTTATTATAGTCTTTATTAATATACTACGAGATCTACATGTAATATTATACAGTCTAACCATTCAAGCACTCTTTAATGTTATTCTGTACATGTAAGCGAATATTTCACGATTTTAGCAGTAATAGAGAGAGAGAGAGAGAGGTGTTTCGGTATGTTACAATATATTTAGATTTATTGCCGCTAGCGTGTGTGTGTGAGAGAGAGAGAGAGAGAGAGGGAGGGAGGGAGAGGGAGGGAGGGAGGGAGGGAGAGGGAGGGAGGGAGAGGGAGGGAGAGGGAGGGAGAGGGAGGGAGAGGGAGGGAGAGGGAGGGAGAGGGAGGGAGAGGGAGGGAGAGGGAGAGAAAGGATGAATTTGGCAGGTGATATAAAAAGAGGGATATTGGCAAGTAATCAATCATTCACTCAATGTATCGAAGTTTGATTTTTACCTTGCTTTTAGCACCATGTTTAATATCTTATACTAAATCCCAATACAATGTTAGTGAAATAATTGATTTTTTATTGATTTTTTTTTCGATCCTCTTTTGTGATTTACAAAACAAAAAGGTATAGAAAACAAGTATGTAAATGTAACAATAAATTTTAATGTCACTAAATTTTGAAACAAGATTTTCCTCTTATTTTTTAAATATGAAAAAAAAATATATAATATTTATATTAAATTGCATATTTTTAGGAAGTATTACGAATTCCAAGTTCTAATTTTGCTCTTAAAGTTATGTAAGTAATATTAAAATTTTTGTAATAAAAATCTCAAATATAATGAATTTTTTAACATATTTTAAGGGACACAGTAAAAGTCATTTTGAATGCAATAAAATTGTATTTTAAAAGTGTGTTTACTGTTATATATATACGAGGCAATTTTTATAGTAGGAGAGAGTGAGAGTGTGTGTGAGTAAGAGAGAAGAGAGAGAGAGAGAGAGAGAGAGAGAGAGAGAGAGAATGTTTACGAGCTACATGTGAATATTAAAATGCCCCCTTCCTCACGGATCCCCTCACCTTACGCTACCTTTTTTCTACTCTTACATTTGAGGCTCTTGAATAAAAACCACTAAGCTTCTCTCTCTCTCTCTCTCTCTCTCACTCACTCTCCATCTTATCCCTGCATATAAACTGATCCCCACCCCCAACCCCCAGCCACACCTTTCAAATCTTTTTAAACAGCTTAAAGCTTTTTACTGCGACAATGAGAGAGCTCAGAGCTTTCAATTTAGAAAAAAGGGGAGAAAAAAAAAAGTAAAAGTAACAAAAATTGCGAGTGAAAAATCTAAATGTAACTAAAATGTTACATCACATAACAATGAAAAAGAATTTCTTTTCAAATTCAACCAAGCTATAAGCGCATAAATATAATATATAAAAAGCAAAAGTAAAAAAAAAAAATCATATTTAATTTATCTTGTAAAGAATTTTTGTTGTTATCGTGTGCTAAATTTTATGTTTTAACCCGTTTAGAGCGTAGAATTTTTTTTAATTCAAAAGTCATTCAATTTCAATTTATTAGAATAAGATTAGAATTCAAAGATCAATATTTTTTATTGGCATGATAATATTTTAAAATAAAAATAAGACCAACGCTTAGTTGTAACAATGTTATATGTTACTATGAACTGCCTGGGGCAATAAAATGTCTTATTTCTTAAAAATAACTGGTATATTTGTGGCTCAAAATTATGTAAGTGTCTAGCGTTTGGTAGGGCCAGAATAGTAATAAATATTATTCTAACGTTCTTCATAAATGGCTCACTTCAACAAAACTATGGTGATTTTAGCAACATTGAATATAACAATTAGACTGCATAGAAAAAATGCTTTTCACCATAATTATATATTAAACTCTAAAAAAAAAAAAAAAAAATTATGCTACAGGTTGGTTGCATGCATATAAAAGTCAAAGCCATATGTGAGAATTCATAACAAAAGCATGGTATGGGAAAATTACACATTTTGCCAGTTTAAAAATACTATAAGCAATATTTTTGAGAGCATTGATGCTGCATAATGTTGAATTTAGTTTTTAAGCATGCGAGAGAAAAAAACTAATTTTCCAAAGAAAATAGCCAAAACGATGTTTGTACTATGAGCAATGTTATTCATTGCTTTAGTATGGAATCGAAGTGCATTCAGTATGACGTCATGTGCATACACCCTATACAATATATGATAAATAATGCATAAATAGAATAATTTTGCTTTTGAATATTGATAATAGCGCTAAGATATTACCACCACCATATGATAAATAATATGATACAGTACTAACTTTTTTTATGAGAACTATATAACAGATTTCTTATAGTTTTAATAACTGATATTGATGTCATCTGTACTTGTGTAATTGATAATACTAACTGAATGTAAAATATGTAATTCTAATAGAAGTTTGTAAAATATAGTATTAAAGTATACATACATTAGCTTTTAGTTTTCCCACAATATGCTAATGTGCATATACACTAAAGTTGTTTATATTTTGAACCAAGAGTGATCACACACAGTGAGTTGTAGTAAAAGCTATAGTACGTCACTCATTGAGCCAGCTGCCCCCCACCCCCTCTTCACATTGCCCCCCCCCCCCCCTATGGCTACCAGCTGACTGAAGGACAAAGGACCGCAGATCAATGAACTCAATCAGCTGACATCAACTAGTTTTATTGCAAACTCCACTCATTTGAGTACTAAATATATTCTACACTATACAAGTTACAAGATTTCAAAGAATGAATGAAAATCTAACGTAAAATTTAAAATCATACTGTATAAAAAAAAAAAAAAAAAAAACTTTTTCAACATATATTTTTTTTTTTTTTTTTTTTTTAGTTTCAACATATTGTAAATCTTAAGCTAATTGTATACTAACCCGCTAAGATGGTGCAATTGCAACAATTGTATCCAAATTGTGATTTGATACTGAAATATAAATTACACTTAATTTTAAATGATTGAATTAAAACAGGTTTCAATTAAATAAATTTAATAAAAAAAGTTTCAAATGCGTTCAATTCCTTTTATTATTATTATTTGAAGATGTATTTTGAATTTTTTAATAAAGCTCTTAAATTTCATACATTATATTTATTTTCTTCTAATATATATTATGTAGCGTAGCAATGATAACATGCTCAGATTTAGTACCTCTATATCATTTTCAAAAAAGGAATACGTAAACGATAATTTAACATGAAAAATATTTTTAACAGATTGATAAAAATAAAATATATAGTTAGGGAAGGTGTTTAAATTAAATGCCATACATACAAAAAAAATGCGAGATCAGCATGGTTTATGACAAAGCGACTGTGATTGTGCTCTCCCCCACCTATAACCCCCTCCCCATGTCATACGTGAGATATGACGGGGGATGCAGGGGGATGACAAAGATAACTGAGGTGCACAAGCCAACATTCTTTTGTTTTCTCCACCAGCTGTTTGTTTAGGGGGTGTTTTTGTACCAAGGTGTCAAATCTGGTATAACGGTTTTATGAATTTGAATATTTTGTATAGTTCATGGGGATTGTCGATTAAGGCAGCACTTACTGATCACTGCAAATGTGTAATATTTATTTTTAAAATTTTACATGATAATAATAGCAGCATCTGATTGCTAGATTATATATATATATATAAATATATATATATATATATATATATATATATATATATATATATATCTATGTGTGTGTGTGTGTGTGTGTGTGTGTGTGTGTGTGTGTGTGTGTGTGTGTGTGTGTGTGTGTGTGTGTGTGTGTGTGTGTGTGTGTGTGTGTGTGTGTGTGTGTGTGTGTGTGTGTGTGTGTGTGTGTGTGTGTGTGTGTGTGTGTGTGTGTTAAACTTTTTATTATTATTTAGGTGCATGTCATTTTCTCTTCATTTTTGAAATCAGGCTTCAAATTTTTGTCTTCAAAATCTTCTGTATAGAACCATACAACATAATCTCATATTTTTTCAAACTATTTTTTAGATATCATGTCAAAAAAAATAATAATAAAAAAGTAAATATAAATATAAAATAAGTTTAAAAGTTTATATATAAGAATGCAAATCCAAATATGCTTATTTTTCCCCGTAACAAAATATTGCTAACATAAAAAAAAAAAGATAAATGTATAAAAAAAAATAATAAACAAGATTTGTGCATGTAAATGTGCAAAGTTTGACATTCAGGTATTTCATATTTATTGATATTTGCTTGAGTTAACCCTGCAGCAGCAAGCAGCAGATTTTGCATACACGTCGTCGTGTGTCGTGAATTATGTCCATGTTTTGTGTGCAACAAAATTATTGACTCGATCTCTGAGCTTGACAATAACGCGAGCTTTCATCTTATTGCTTTTCACTTCACTGACCATATTTCTTGTGACTGGAGCGTTGGAAAAAAAACAGTTTCTTTTTATCCCCATTCTTATTTTTATTTTGTATTATTATTGTATTTTTATATGCAAGTTACAGATCTGTCATTTTAATATAGGCATGGAAACTTTTTACAAATTATGATGTAAGTCATACCAACTTAAAACATATTTTATGACGTTTTAATGAAGTAGCTTTTAAAATCTATATACTATGACGTCAGATCTTGTTATCAGTGACGTCTCAGGGTTTTTCAGGGTAAGTGTGGACGTAAAATGTGCCCAAAACTACACACCTTATACTACATATATAGACTCCATGCATGCTCAGTAACCTTACAAAATAAATGTCTATAAAGTTTGGTATTTCAACCCATGAAAATCAAATGGAAACTTCATCATACAGAAACTTTGCATGTATATAGATGTTAATTAATAGATTTTGTAGAAGTTAAACTTAGCAGATGCATTATTTTGTATACTGTAGGAGAAAGAAATAAAATATTTTTTTTTATTTCTCTCCCAGTAACAGTATAGCCTCCATATGAGCCACGCCATAGTTGTTCAAGCCATATGTTTATACAATCATGCACTATATACAGCTAGTACTTCAACATGCACACGGTAGTTACGAGACAATAGGTACTACATACCTGGGGTGTACCAATATTAATGTGATCAATAAAACCCGCATATACTTCGCGACCTAATCTCATCAACCCCTCCTCCCTCCCCCTTCAATGTATATAGCATACAACGTGGGGGGTACCTACAGGGGGGCATAGGAAGGGGGCAATTTGAATGCAATCATCTATAGCAAAGAACCAAGGATTAATTTTCTATATATTATATACTCGGGATGTAGACTC